>JARHVA010002858.1:695000-1295000 GCA_037957365.1 Torreya grandis
TTTAGGACATGGGTAATTACGATGATGCCATGTGGTAACATCCTACTATTTCAGAGGCCCAGTTTGTTGTACAACCATCCTTAATACCATAGGTCATCAAGATGAAGACACATGGTAACATCCCACTTCTTTGTTCACTTCTTTGTTAGACCACATATAGTAGACTAAGTTGATGTCACTATTGGGTTTGTGGAAGAGTGACACATGGATTCCTCCAAAATACTCACCAAAAATTCATAAAAATGACTAAGGCAAAAAAGCTATGAAAGGACCTAAGTATGGGGAATATAAGTCAATGTCTAAGTAGACAAACTAAGTCAATGAGGATAAATACGATTGAGGTAAGCTACATTTAGTAGGAATTAAAAAAAGACTAAGGAAAATAAAGGCTAATTATGTCATAGCCTACACATAAAGATTTAGCAAGGCTAGAATTGAGCACTTAAGAGAAGCAAAAAAAACATCTAAGGTTAAAATATGAATCCAATCAAATCATCAATCAAGTTTGAGTCTAAATCGATAAGCTAAAAATAAACTAATACTCTAATTTATTTAGGCACAACATCAAGAATGGAATAGAGTTTTAGGATCAAGCATAATAACATCAATACTTACACATCCTTCTCAAAAATACTAACCTCTACCTAGGTCAATTAAACAAGAAGTCATCAAGGAAAAAACAAGCTTTCAACACTAAACCAATATTCTCATTGTTTTAATCGACTATCAAAACACATCATGCAATTTAATCTAAAGGTCGATTGGTCAGCTCACCATAAGATAAAACTTATAGGATTATAATAAAGACCCATTCTGATATGCCAAAGCTAAGATATTGATAAAAAAATTATATGAGTTTATAAAAATAGAGTTAAGGAATGGTCTAAAAATCCTCCTTTACTAATGATTAATTCCTACAATGGATTATATAATTAAACCCATCCAATTTTTTTAAACTAACATTTTAGGTCAAGAGCTTAGCTTGACTATTATTCCATTTTTATTCAAGTGGGTCTTGATGCAAGAGAAATATAAGGTATAAAATGTTTTCAAATATTAAATTCATAACTCTTCTAATAGTCATCTCTTTATCAGAATAGCCTAAACTCAAACCCTACAATATTTTTAACTTCCTAGCACTCACTCAGCCATTTAATTGAGATTCACTTTTTAATGGATAAGTTAAGTCTGTAATATAAATTATAATAGATTATATGAGAAGTCAAAATTTTCATATCTTAGGATGATTATCTAGAATTTATTATCAAGAAAATCATATCCATCAATTCATTTAAAGATAAATACATGCTTAGAAGTTGTTCCCTGCTTAATAGATTCCTTCTTAGGAGATCTATGATCAAGACCTATTGAGGTTATCATTAATAATCTCTTTAAGAGATGTTTAATATTTACCTTACTAAGATTATTCCTCATCATAAATGGATTATTATAACCAAGTTTAAATAAGTATAAGACAATTTTATCTTATTATCAAAATCCTAGGCAGTCTAACCCACTGCCTTCAAATCTAATAAATCCTTCATAAAAAGGTCATTAAGGAATAGAACCAAGGAAATAAACTCAAGTCATCAAGGGCACACATATACCAAGTATTTAACATATTATATATATTAAGGCCCTTAATTAATTCAATCTCATATATGAATAATCAAACATTCATTAGAATTTCATCCTCAACTATGACCTTACCACAAGAAGATATGTTATTCAGATATAATAAATAGGTTTTAAAATAATTATCAACAATAATAACCATCACATTTACATGGTAATATACATAAGTATATTAGCTCAAATATTGTCCCACAATAAATCAGTAACATATAAATATGATTTATTCAATTGAATAAGTAATTTTGGCTTATAACCAGTTATAAAAAGCATCAAATAAGAATGATCAATCATTGAAGATAATATTCTCCTTGCTCCAAGTGAATATTTGGCCAATAATAGGTGGGATCAAATCCAAAACTTTTTCCATCATCAAGCAATTGATCTAGGCACCCCTGAGTAAGACTCCCAACTCTAGGCATACTCACATCATGGTGCAAGTTAAATAAAGGCAAACAATAGTCAATATGTCTTAGGGTCAAGGAGATAACTACTCACAAGGTGAAAATCCAATTATTTCAAGTTAAAAGGATACCAAACTTGGATCTATTTTTTTAATCATAATATCATCATACATCACACCCAAGGGTGGCAATAGATAGGCATACAACCATAAATATAACTTTTAAAAGTAATTATGAGAGGACTTAGGTGATCTACCATCATGACCCACATGAGAGACCTAACCCTTCTTCCATCATGAAGAATGGTACCTTTCAAAACATCATAAGTCTTCCAAAATAGTATCTTACCAACAAAGTAAGTATAAGTCTTAACATGATAGAACTATCATGGAGGAATACATCAACTCTTAACTCTCACCTAGGTATGAGAAAGACTATCGGGTGACCCAAGCACAACCATAGGAAAATAAATAAAGAGAGAAATTAAGCCAAACAAACTTACTCATATTAAACACAATAAATCAATCAAGAATCACACAAATTTCATTTATCCAAACAATAAGATATTCTAGTTAATAAGATACCTACCAAATGATCTAGGTCCTTTTATGGATCTTTTCTATAGGTTACAACTAGTCGAGGTTATCCATCTCCCAACTCTCTTCTTGTTCTTCCTCTTTTAATTTGGTCCCTAAAATATTCTAAAATTTAAATTTTAGAGAATTGAACCATTTTCCAAGATATTTAACTTCCTCAAATAGGCATTCTTTCCTTCTCAAAACCCAATCATAACATGACAAATGTTTATTCTTCCCATGGATCGATCAACCACTCCTGTTGGCTAGTTTGTGCCTTCCTAATAGTGATGCACTCTTTAATGGGGGAGAATGTAAGGCTTATCATGAGAAAATAAGGTGACTATTGTAAAAATTATGGTTATACTCCCTTATTTGTGTTGACTATGAATGTAAGAGGATTTTTTAAATGGTAAGTTTTGGTTTAGTAATACTTGAATTATTTTCTCATATAGTAGTTGAATTTACACACACATTAGATGCTAAAATAATATCACTTCATAACCTTTTGAATTTATTAGTAATATAATTACATTGGTTTTAATTTAATTATTTATCATGCTTATGTTATAATCTTTGGCTATTAGGATAGTTAATTTCATGGGTGTAATAATTGTGAAGGAAAAATGTATTGCCAACAAAGGTAAAAAGTACTATGCTAGGCATTGTTTCATCATGTGTGATCCTACTTATAACCTTAATCTTATCTTGGACCTTTCTTGATCTAAATTGAATGCCTTATATTCCATTCAACACCTTAGTCTTAGTGTGTCTTAATGGATGATAATCACTACTGGGTTGGTTGTCTTCAATGCATGAGGACAAAGTAGACCAACGTCTAGATTACCTTATTTCAAAATTGTAAACTTGTCCATTAATTACTATTGTCTTGATCCCCACATATTGAGGTGGATTTTCTTAGAAAAACCATAGGACTTGTTTAAATTTTCCATGCACCATTATTGACTAGCAAAGAGATTGCCATTAAGAAGTCATGGGCTAGCCAACAAGAGTGGTTGTTCGATCTAAGGTAATAATAAACACTTGTCATGTTATGATTGGGTTGTAAAAAGGAGAGAAAACCTATTTTAGGATGGTATATCTCTTAGAAATTGGTTTTGTTATTTGAATTTTAAATTTTAGGAGCTTATGGGAACCAACCTAAAAGAAGAAGGAAGAACAAGAAGAGAGTCAAGAGAGGGAGAGCCTTGGCTAGTTGTAACCTACAAAAAAATCCATGGAAGGGCTTAGATCATTTGTTAGGTATCTTACTGAATAAAATATCCTATTGTTTGGGTAAATGAAGTTTGTGTGATTCTTGATTGATTTATTATGTTCAATATGATTAAGGCCATTTGGCTTACTTCCTCTATTTATTTTCCTATGATTGTGCTTTGGTCACCCCATAGTATTTCTCATACCTGGGTGGGAGTTTAAAGTTGAGATATTCCTCCATGATAGTTATAACATGTTAGGACTTCTAATTAATTTTTTATTAATATACTACCATGGAATACTTATGATGTTTTGAAATCTCACATTCTTCATGATGGAAAAAGGGTTAGGTCTCTCAGGTGGGAAATGATTGTAGATTGCTTAAGCTCTCTCATGATTGCTTTTATAACTTATATTTTTGGATGTATTCCTATCTATTCCTACCCTTGGGTGTGCTCTATGATTTTTTTATGCTTAATAAAATAGATCCAAGGATGGTATCCTCTTAACTTGAAAAAGTTGGATTATCACCTTGTGATTAACTATCTCCTTAACCCCAAGACATCTTGATTATTATTTTATTTTATTTAACTTGCACCATGATTTGATCATGCATAGAGCTATGAGTCTTTCTCACAAGTGCCTAGAGTAGTCGCTTAATGATGGAAAAATGTTGGTAGGTGATCCCATCTTTTATTGGTCAAAGCTTCACTGGGAGAAAGGAGGAACTCATCTTCATCAATTGATCATTCATGTTTGATGCTTTCTATAATTATATATAAGCCAAGGATTACTTATTCTCAGTTGATTCAATTGTATTTATATTTTATTAATTTATTATGGGCCAATATGTGATCCACTATACATATGTATCTTACCATCTAAATGTGTTGGTTATTATTTTTGAGAATTGTTGTAAAACCTATTTATTATACTTGAATAATAAATATTCTTGTGGTAAGCCCATAATTGAGGATGGAATTCTAATGGATGTTTGTTTATTCATGTCTGAGCTTGTCTAAGGTAAGGGTCTTAATATATATAATCATTTAAATAATTAGTGTATGCATGCCCCTGATGTCTTGATTTTATTGCCTTGGTGTTATTCCTTAATGACCTTTTTATGAAGGATTTATTAGATTTTAAGGTAATGGGCTAGACTACCTAGGCTTTTGATAATAAGATAACATTATGTTATGATTGTCTACACTTTTTTATAGTAATCTATTTATGATGAGGAATAATTTGACTAAAGTAAATCTTAAACAACTCTAAGAGAGAGTCTTAATGATAACCTTAATAGGTCTTGACCATAGATCTCTGAGGAAGGAATTTCTCAAGCAGAGAGAAACTTCTAAGCCTATATGGATCTTTAAATGAATTGATAAATATGATTTTATTGATTAAAACTTATAGATAATTAGCCTAAGATGTGATATTTTTGCCTTATCATATATTCTATTGGAATTCATATTATAGACTTATATTATCCATAAATGAGTGAATCATAATTAAATGGCTAAGTTATTTCTAGGAAGGCTAAAAAGACTATAGAGTCTAAGTTTATGCTATTATAATAAAGAGATGCCTATTGGAAGAGTTATGAATTTAATATTTGAGAAATTTTTATACCTTAGACTTCTCCTGCATCAAGACCCACTTGAATAAAAATGGAATAATAGTCGAGTTGGGCTCTTAAGTTAAAATGTTCATGTAGGATAATTAGATGGGTTTAATTATAGAATCCTTTGTAGGAATTAATAATTGATAAAAGAGGATTTTTAGACCATTCCTTAACTCTATGTCTATAGACTCATATAAATTTTTGATCAATCTCTTAGCCTTGGCATATTGGAATGGGCCTTTATTATAATCCTAGAATTTTTATCTTATGATGAGCAGTCAACCTTTAGTTTAAATTACTTGGTGTGTTTTGACAGTCGATTAAACCAATGAGATTATTGGTTTAGGTGGATGTCAATAGTTTTAGGAAGGTTGTGTAAGTATCAATTTTACTATTCTTTCTCTTATAACTCTATTCCATCCTTGATATTTTTCCTAAACTAATTAATATTTTTTAAGCTTTGTGGACACATTTGTCTAAGCCAGACACCTACATTGGCACTAGTGTTATGCTAAACTAACATTTTAATGCTCTAACATCATAAAATGTTTAAATGAAATGTATACCTATGGTCAGCCTAAGTGATTTTATGTGTGATATTTCAAAAATGGATATATTTATATAATCAAACCTCATTCATTCCTCACCTTCCACAAACCTAAAAATTCACAAGGCAACTTACCAAATGCATCCAATCAAGCATTCAAGTGAGAAAATCTTCCCTCATTTTCCTATTTCAATATCATTCATAGGTAAAACCCATCTACAAGTTTGAAGTATTGAAGGAGCACTCCATGAGTCATAATTTCCAAGTTACAATATATGTCACTTTATGTACTTTCTTATCATAATTTGCATCTTGATATACACAAAATCTAACCTATAGGGTAGAATTACATAAGTATGAGGGCCTATTTGGAGTGTTGGATATGTAGGTAGCACATATTAATAGAAAGGTCCTTAGGGTAGCTTGACATAGTATACCCACTAACCCATTTTTCTTGTAGTCACTCCAAAAGTGTAAATATAAGGTTTGATAATTTGACAAAGAGAGATAGATTATGAACAATATCTTAACACATCAGAGAAAATGTAAAAAAAATATAGAAGGATCAAATTGGTCATCCTCAGATCTAGTCAATATTTTATACTAAACACCTACATCCAAGTTAGATAGTAACTTTGATGCAATAATTTGAGGCCACATAATGTAAAATTTTAGAATTTGATGGTTGTTTAAGAATCTAGATCTAGTCAACTTCTAGACTCTTTTAACCCTTATCTACATATGCATATTAAACAAAATAAATACTCTTATTTTTAATTCATTAAAATATTAGTTAATATTTTTAATTTACATTTTTGGTATATTTTAATATTATAAATTCATAATATTGTTTGTCTAAGTTTAAAAATTAATTGGCCTATTATAGATCTATTTATCACCCTTATGCTTATTCATTTCTATATTTTTAACCCTATACTATATTGACCATCTTAATTTAGGGTAAAATATTTTGTGAACCCAATGTCTAAATCTTATTTTTCAAACATATTATGATCTAGGGTTTCTAATCACCTAGTGTTTAATTTTGTTGTGATGGTTTTTCATATCTAAAATGTTACGCTAGGGTTTTACACTCATCTGATAACAAAGGTTTTGTGTGTATATGCTTTCCATTTTTTCATCCTTGATTTGTGTATTTCAACCTCAAAATAGATCCATTTTAAATTTATTTAGATATATTTTCTATTTATGTTGGTAAACTCAAAAACCTCTTTTTGTTCACCCATATTTGGTATGGATTTTTCAAGTTTTATAATTTACTAATTTTAGTAAATATTGACATACAAGGAAAATTGTGTACTTATTTTCTTATAAATTTATAGGTTTCATAAAAAATAATATTTACTCAAAATATTCTCTTATTTCTTTGAAATTAATTCATGTTTTATCTCGATTATTCATTCTTTAGTGGGAATATTTTAGGGTTTTGCTTGTGAAACATTCCACATTATTTGTCTCATTTTTTATTCATAATAGATAAAATTTAAAATTACCCAAAGTATTTTCATAGCTATTTTTATATGGATAAAAACTTATTTTTTTCCAAAATATTGTATTGATTTTGTGAATTTATCATTTTAATATTTTTAGTAAATTTACATTTACAATCTGTACACTGTACTTTTAATCCTCTATTTTTTTGGGTTCGTCTCATTTACTATTTTTCCTAAAAACCTTGTTTTATATTCCAAAAAATCTCAATTAATCAATTTATATTACTTTATTTTCATTAGGTATATTTTGGTCAACCAAACCTTGGTCTCAAAACCCTAGTTAACCTAGGGTTTCCTGATTTTCCTATTTTCCTACACTATGATTTCTATTTTTAGAATATTCAAACTTTAAAAACTAGACCTTATTTTTCATAATAATAATTATAAATGTGGATATGCTCATTTAACACTTTATCTTACAATATCTCATTGTAGTCATTACTTGTTATCTTGTCTACATTGTTAGAAATCTTAAAACCACAAAACAAGAGAATTATCCTAGTAAAGATAAAACTAAAACTTCTCTTTGCCAATGTTTTTGTAACAATATTGAACCTCTTCATCATAATCCTAATTAGGGTGATAAATACCATCCCTTTAACTAGGTACATGCTATCACTCCTTCAAGTGGTAAGGTAGATGGTATATGTAGGCATATTCAATTTGAGGTACCTAGGGTTTGTACTTCTAAAGCCCTAGAATATCAAAACATCACTATGATCAAGTTAATAGAATCATTTAAAAATAAACATTAGTTTTTTAGTTTAAGTCTCATATCATTGTAAAATTATATTACATATATACAAAATCCAAAACATGCTAGTGTTAATCATGTGTTTGCATATTCATTTACCAATGTTTTTACTAATAAGGTTTCTTATCCAAATGCAAAGCTATAATATAACAAATCTAAATCAAGTTATTAAAATATTATACCAAAGGTTACTAATAAACCAATTTCAAATCCTAAGAGAAATGATTAGAGATAAAGTGATCAAATTACATCTTCCACATCCTATAAGGTGATCTAAATACCATTGTGCATATCATAGACTACATGGGCATCATACAAATTGTTGTTTTACATTAAAGAACAAAATACAAAGTCACAAATATAGTGATGATAATATCATTAATACATCAACCAAGAACACCACTCACATTATGAGTACCTCTCCTAAACCACAAATACGAAAATAGAAAATGTGGTTACCAATGAAAAAAATAGAGAAAAATAGTTGTAAATATCAAACTTAGAGAAAGAAAAGGTTTTAAATGAAAAACCATATCAAGAAAAGGATATAGATTTACCTCTTAATAAAGATACTCATTTTTCCAAATAGAATGGTTTTATAAATAAATATTTACAAAATTTTGGTTATCATGGTCAAGGTTTGGGAAAACATTCCCAAGGCATCACTCATCATATTTCCACATATGATCAGAATGATTGTCAAGGCTTGGGATTTATTGGAAATACTAATGAAAATTATTCAAAGATACATTTTCTAATGCAAAAGAACATTAACCTAAAAATGAGAACAAGTTAAAGAATAAATCATAATAGAAAAGATAATGTCACAAAAATAGCAATGGGCACATTAAATATTTAAACCAAGATTTATAACTAAAGCATTTAAAAATCAAGAGACAATGGAAAAATATAAGGTCCAAAATGTGGTTACAAAGGAGGAAACTACAAGTTTTTATTCAAATTAGGACAAATTCACTACTCATATACATGGTAAACAATATTTAGATGAACATTTCATAAAACTATGTTCTGATCCATTCAGTAACTTACCACGTAATCTATTCATACCTACAAGACCTACTACCTATCGATTGAACCCATCATTAGTAAAAGAGAAACCAAATACAAATAAATGCACAAAACAAATATCAAGTACAAACTTACAAAAATAGCATTATACATTTTTTGATTATGCTATGCACACATATGGTACATCTTGTTTAAGACAAGTTATATATTTACCACTCCTCATAAATCCCCATCCTCATTTTGAGATCATAAGATTTTATTTTCTTTTAAAATATTTCAAATTTTCCAAATAAAAAATAAAAAATCCAAAAATATATTTAGTTTTTACATGTTTTATTAGCTCTTTGGCATCTATTTTTATAGTTCCATGTCAGTAGATATAATATCATCCTATTTTATATACACATATGTTTCATGCATATTTTTAGTGTGATACAGGCATACCTAGGGACATGATCCATGAATTTTTGGATGTTTTTCCTTCCCTTTACTCATGTCATTAGGACATTGGGATATCCACTTATTTAATCATGATGCACTCAAGTTATATCATTCTATGATCATTTTCCATTATAATGTTTTAGTTTATATGTTTACACATGCATTTATCCATACTTATATCTTTAATAATGTACTTGATATGCTATGTACTTAACACTTTTTACTAACACATATATCCAAAGACTAATATGATATGTTGATTTTGGTTACTCTTATTCCATGCTTTCCATTTATGCACTTCCTTGAGTGTCTTTTCTTGAATTGTCTTACTTGTTTCATCATTTCCATATTCTCCATTTATTGTGGCCTCCATGCATATGTTTACCTATTGTGACATTTTCATATGTCATAGTTTGTTTATGTCATTATTTTCCTTGTGGACATTTGACTAGGACATGTACCTTTAATTATGTGGCATTTAAACATGCCCCTTATTTGAGGTATCCTTAGACCATTTTTTATTGATTTGATTTTGAGTGCTCTTATGTGTGCACTTGATTTTTTTTTTAGCTTGTAATGTTATTATCTATACATTGACATGATTTACATCATACATATTAGGATTTTATGTGTTCACATACCAGGTACCTCATTTCTATAACTACCTAGACATGTTAACCCTATATGTTATATGATACATTCACATATTATATAATTGTATTATCATTTTGAGGTAAGGTGACTACTAGTTTATACTTCCCTTTACTTCAAAAGGGGGAAATATCAATGAGGTTAGGACATAAATGGATGGGTTTCACTCCTTTATAGTTTCAAAGGTTAGTGGGAATATACCAAAAAGGCATGGCTTCCACACTTATTCATTACTCATTATTTTTTAGATTATATTGGGAGCATGTTATGGAAACATATTCTTCACATATATACTAGTTATCAGTTTTATATTATAATGGGGGCATGTCATGGGAACATGTCTTCCACTCTTTTAAAATTTAAAAATTGACTAAATTGCATAGTTATATGATTTAAATACATACTTCTGGTAATAATATATACATTGGTCCATTGTTATATCCATGTTTTATCTTGAGACATATATAATATGCATATACCATGTAAAATAACACCTTAAATTGTAAAATCAATTCAAATTTCAGGTTTCAAATACTTCTACAAACTTTAGCCTACACTAGGATAGACTTTTATGGATTGTTATTGAGCTAACATAATACAATAGTTGGTTCATTTTTAGAAAGTTTTAGGTGATTACATCACTAAATCTTGTTAGGTTTATAATAAAAAGTGATCAAATCATCCACCCACACTAGATTTATAAGGCAAGTTGACTTGGATCACTCATGCTCACCATATTATAAGTATGATTGGGTTGTATGATTGAGATAATCTCAACTATCTGGTGGTAACTAACCTTTTCTCCCAATTTTGGGGTAGCTTACCCTCTGATATTTTTATATTTACACTTTTAGGTTTTACTACTATCTTAATCTCATCTCCAAAGCTTCACTATAAATCATCTATTAAAATCAAATTGTCAAAATGCAAGATGGTTACATCAATACAAAGGTGTACTCCTAACCTTACTCTCTTTACTTTCAAGAATTTAAAATAATTTCAATTATATATTATATGCACTAATTATATACTATAACATTCTCTTGGTTTTAGGTTAGTCACCATAAAAACATGTAAGTGGGACTCATGCAAAGACAATGTGTGTTATGCACACCTACGTATGCATTCCTTTCATTTAAAATAGTGATTTTATTACTATATTAAATGGGAGAAATTTAAACACTAAATTTGAATTATTTATCACCTCAATATTGTATACATGGTAGGTACTTATCATGGTTTTACCCTTGAGTTATAAAGCATTCATATTGAGGTGATAAATTTGAATTATTTATCACCTCAATATTGCATACATGGTAGGTACTTATCATGGTTTTACCCTTTAGTTATAAGGCATTCATATTTTTGAAAGGCTCACGTCCACTATCTCTTGTGCCTATTTATTATCTCTTAGTTTGACCATTTGTTATTTTGATGATCTATCCTATTGTACTGCTTAAAATGCTATTAACTTACTTGTTATCATCCTCTAAACTTTTTGTACTTGTACCTATTTTCCAACTTCCTAGACATTTATGTCCCAACTAGATGCCTATATCAATGTTAGTGTCCTATGCCAAAATAAGTGTCTAGTGCCCTAAAATCATTAACTTTGAAAATGAAATATATCATTATGGTCAGCCTAAGTGCCTTTATTTGAGATATTTCTAAAATTAATTGGGAATATTTTCTCACTTGAATGCTTGATTAGGTGCCTTTGGTAAGTTTCCTTATGAGTTTTTAGGTTTTTTCTAGGTGAATAATGAGTGAGGGGTGATATTTTGTGTTTGTGTGTGTGTGTGTGTGTGGGGCAAACAAGATCACCCCTAACTCATTCTTCACCAAGAAAAATCCTTAAAACTCAGAAGGAAACTTACCAAAGGCACCCAATCAAGCATTCAAGTGAGAAAATCTTACCTATTTTATCTTATTTTAATATCAATCATAGGAAAAAGTCATTTACATGTTTGAAGTACTAAAGGAGAACTCCATGAGCCATTTTCATGTTACAATTTAGGTCACTCTATATACTTAATTATCACATGTTACATCTTGATACACACATAAACTAACATATAAGGAATAATTAGATAAGTCTAAGGCCTTATTCATAGTATTGGATATGTAGGAAATTCCCATGTGTGTGTGTGTGTGTGTATACATACATACATACATGTATGTATGTATGTATGTAGACACACACACACACAAGATCACCCCTCACCCATTCTTCACCTAGCACAAACCTAACAACTCACAAGGAAACTTACCAAAGGCACCCAATCAAGCATTTAAGTGATAAAATCTTACCTATTTTCTCCCATTTTAATATCAATCATAGGAATAATCCATCTACATGTTTGAAGTAATAAAGGAGAAATCTATGAGCCATTTTCATGTTACAATCTAGGTCACTATATTTACTTGATTATCACATGTTACATCTTGATACAGACATAAACCAACACATAGGGGATAATTAGATAATTCTAAGGACTTATTCATAGTATTGTATATGTAGGCAATGCCCATTGACATAGGGGTCCTTGGGACTACTTAATACTATGTGCCCACTAACCTATTTTTCCTATAGTCATTCTAGGGGTGAAAAGGTAGGTTTTAATCATTTGAAAAATAATGATAGCCTATGCACAAGATCTAAACACACTATATCAAATGTGACAAAAAAATAGAAGTCTCTAAGTGGTCACACTCATATTCAATCAATATTTCATATTGTACTTATGCATCTAAATTAGATAGTAGCATCAACATAACCATTTAGATCTTATGCAAGTGTCAAAGGCCACAAAATACAAAATTTTGGATTATGATGATTGTTTTAGAATCCAAATCATTCCAATTCTAGAATTTAGATCTACCTACTCATAGTAAACCAACCAAGTAATCTTGTTTTCAACTCATTACAATATCAATAAATAAATGTGCTTTCCATTTTTAGTATATCTTAGTATTATAAATTCATAATATTGTCTATCTAAGTTTTTAAATTAATTATCCTGCTATATATATGTTTATCACCCTTTTGCTTATTAATTTATATATTATTAACCCTATACCATATTGACCCATCTAAATTTAGGGTAAAATAAATCCAATCCCACCCCATTCTTGGTGTACTCCTTAGGATGTGCACTTAGGGAGATTAATGCATTAAAAATCCACTATAGTTCAAAACTATCAGTAAATTGATAAAGATGAAAAATATCATGGGTAACATATTTTCTACCAAAGTTTCATCATGTGTCACAATAGTGTACCATGGGATGTTGCTTTGAGAAAACTACACAACAACATAAAATCATAACTATAAATAAATGCTAAAATGAATACTAATAAATGAATAACTAAAATTAAGATATTCATACCTTAACTTACTTTTCTTCATATATGATGTATCCAAATACCATAGTCTTGATCATGTTGGACATAATAACTAAAATTTTAAACCCTAAAGATGTAAGGCTAAAATTTTATAAAAATAATGTCCATGTACACATGATAGTCAATAAATAAACTAAATGAAAAACTCTCAAAAATGATTGTAAAATATATAAAAATGAAAATCTAAGATCGATAAGGCTAAATTAGAACAAATAAATCCAAGGTATAATATAATAACAAGGGAAACATGTAAATCCATCATGTTTAGTCTAATGTAAAACCAAAGAACAAGAATAATATAAACTAGACTATTCAATCCATAAAAAATAAAATAGAAATGTCAAGGGTCCTAAACATAACTAAATAAAATCACAAAAAGATAATGCAATGACCAAGAAAGCATCTCACAATAACTCAAAGATGTAGCTTCTATTCAAAAATAGAAAAATTCTAATGTTGTCATAAATTTAGCATGACTAAAAGAGATGAAGAATAATAAATAGAGAAGATGAGATATATTTAGAGACAAACATGCCTATTAAGGGGGAATAATGAAGGGATGGAAAACAAGGTGTCACCAAGATGAAAATGTAAGAGTTTTCAACATCAATATCCCTAGATAACCCTACCTATAAATCATAATCTTGGGATAACTACTGAAGTATAAATATCATCTCATGAAGGTTAGCATGCATGAAAATAAAAATGGTTCCTATCATCCAATAGTGTGTTCCCTACCCCTCAAGACCCTTTATAGAGATATAACTATAATATTAATATTAGTTACTTTCATGATAAAGTAAGTGGCACCAAAATTTATCATAAACAAGAGACCTCCTATGCAAAACTATTGGTTGATAGCATCCTAATGGACCTAGGGTCTATCATGAGGCCATTGAGATTTGACAAGGCTAGGGTGTGCCAAAAATAAGATCACCTATTTTTAAGTGATCTAATTTTTAAAATATATTTTTCCTTTTAACATTTCATTTTTTTAAGATATATAAATTTTGAATCTTTTGGATTTTTCTATTTTTCTCCTCTATGCTAATTTGGAAACCAACAGTGGGTGTTAAACATGACTAACACAAGAGAGTTTACATCTAGTCACTGCTAAGGTGGACTTAAAAACCATGATGCCTAAAAATTCCTACATTTACACATAAAAAAAGAGTGCAATTTTGAAACTAACATTGGTGAGAGAAAACAAAAGGCAACAAATATGATTGTGGAAATGAGCATAGAATAATTAGGTTACCCCAAACATAAAAAATGTATAAATGAAGATGTTATGATTTTGAGTAAGTTTAAACATCATCATAAGATAGGGTAAAAGGTGGATGATAACATGTAGATATAATATTACATTTTTTCCACGAGATAAGATGACTAAATCTAAGTGAGAAAACACCACTCTCGACAATTGCCTTATCTTGCTAAGAAGACACCCAGCTAAATTGAGAGTGAAAGAAAACTATGAATTAAAGTAAATAATGATGGGAATTTGTGAGGATGGTTTTATTTTATTCCCCAAGTTTTACCATGAACCTCACAAACTAAAAATCCAAGAGGTGAAATATAAATCTATGAAGTGTCAAAAACATAAATAGATGAATAATAAAAAAGATGAAGCTTTGAAACATAGAAAATATATAGCTATGAAGGATAGGAAAGATATCAAAAATAAAAATGGTGGAATGATGATAAAAGAGACCAAATAATCACAAAGGAAAACATAGTTTATGGATAAAAAATAATGAAAAGTATGATGGGTGTTTGTGAGGAAGGTTTGGTTGATTCCCCAAGGTCTTCTAATGCAATTCACAAACTAAAAAAATAAGAGAACTAAAAAAATGAAAAAACGTGTAAGGACCAAGAGTAGGTGCTAAGGTGGATGTGAAATAACTCATAGGTGCTACCAAATATACAAAATGGAAAGTAAATATAGCTATAAATATGATAAAAAAAATTGTAAAACAATACTAAGAAAGAAAAGTGTGAAAAAGTTAGAATCATAAAACAAAACATCAAGAAAAATATATGATAGAGAGAATGTAACATCAAATCACCACATGTGAAATATAAGGATATTTGTATTGAAAATTTTATTAAAGATAAACATGTTTTTCTATAAGGTATAAAGGTTGTTTTTTTTTACTCATTATGAGGATGAGGTATCAAGAAGGAGAGAAAATGAGGATGGACATCATGAGATTCCTACAAAGCATGCATTAAGGGAAGGATGTTCTTAAATAGATACAATAAATAATGAAATATGAAAAGGGTAGCCATCTCAATATGCCCCAACATGTGTAGGAATAGAAGGGTGGACATCAAAAGATGCCCAATATATGTGATAATAAAAAGATAGGCATCATAATATTCCTAAACTTGTGGGATGTAGGTAGATTGGAGTTAACCTCAATATTGACATACAAAGTAATGATTTCAAATTATTTATAAATATGTGTTACAATAGGGAATGTGTCATATAGGGAAATGTAAAGATATTTGGAAGGTGTTAATAAATTATATTTTACAATATCAACTTGGTCAAAATAATATGTTTTGATAGAATTGGGTTAAATTATATCAGGTTGGTTGATACATTTAGGCAGATGTGAACATATTTCAACTATATCAGTGAGACCAATATAGTTGGATAGAAAAAAATATGATGATCGATATAATTTGGTTGCTTTAAGGAATTATGATTAATAAGAAAAGATATTAAGACTGTATAATGACAATATATGTTTTGGATGATATAGTTGAGTGGGGCAAAAAATGTATTAGAACATTTTAGGTCATGGTCGATGAAGTTAGATAAAGTAGAAAAAAGTGTCTTGGCAGATTTTGGGTCGTGTTTGGTGCAGTTGGATAAAACATGAAGACTTATATCAACACATTCTATAGTAGGGTAAATGTAGTTGGATAAAACAAGAAATATATCATGATCAATGAAGATAATTATAATAGTAATACTATTTAAAACTATATTGGTAGATTATATGTCATGGCTAATACATTTTTTTATAAATTTTTGTAATTGAATGGTATCTAGTTGGCTGATATAGTAATATTGAGCTAAGTGTAATAAAATTGTATCAATTTAACCAATATTTTTTTTAATAATTTATTATGTATATTAGATTATTTTAAAGAGTTTGAAAATGAAATCAGACTTATAATATAGGTGTGATCAGTTATATAAGTTATGGGATAAGAAACAACATGAACTATAATTCTTTTGGAATAGGAATTTGAACTAGGTGTTCTTCATAAGTTGAGGGGTTTAAAAAAGTTTTTTGTATAGGATAAGTTTGAATGTGAGTTTAATTTTTGATGATTAATCCACATAAAATATTCAAAGGATGATATAAAGGATTGATGAAAATCAATGAAACCAAGCTCATCATTTCTTGAGTTGTAGTGAGGGTTGGTAGAAATGGGAAAATTTTAAGAGAAATTTTCATCCACTTTTTAAGTCATTGATGAGAGGATATTATTATCCATACCAAGTATAAATATCATTAATGTGATAAATGGGAAAATATTTATAAATCATATGAGAAATGATAACATCATCGTGAGTATTTTCTTCAATGTTATAAGTGTCATCAATTTGAATATCCACTATCATGCTAGGGTCTTCAACTTCATCATAAAAATCATCATCATATATGGGAAAATATTGTATTTAATTTACACCATGATATAAGTATATTAAAAAGGAACCTATATTATGTTATGATAATCATAAGTGTGAGATTTATCATAAATGGGAAGATCCTCTATCATGTTAGGGAATTCACTCTACCAAAAGAATCATCATCAATGGGATAATCTCTAAATTAATTTCATACCATGTTATAAGTATAGGAAAATGGATCCTCTATCATGATAGAATCATATTAAGTGGGAAGTTCATCATAAATAGGAATATCTGCTATCATGTTGAGATATTTAGCTATATAAAATGGAGTATAATAATTTGTACCATGAAAAGTTTCTTCAATGGTGGTCATGGAAGGTAGAAAGGAGTGAACCACACAAAGGTGGAATGGGTTGAGTTTTATATAAAATTTTAAGAGAATACATCATTGAAAAATAATGTAAAATTTATAAATCTCATCAAAATGTATGATGATGGTGAATCAAGAGTTAATATAGGAAATAAAAAAATAGAAACATGAAGACAACGCGACTAGTGGTGGGATAAGATTCACCAAAGTAAAGATAAGAAATAAAATAGAAATGTGATGATACTTAAACCATTAGTGGGATAAGATTCACATCAGTCTCACTAGAATGTATATGTAATCTGATCACCAATAATAATCCTCTTTCTCTATATATACTAGGATATAAATAAAGGTCATAATAATATAGCATACATATACTTAGATGGTACAACCACAGTGCTCAAGGTGGCCATATATTTAATAGAGTGTAATTTACAATTAGTATCAAGGTTAAAACATCTCAAAGCCTATTATAATATATGGGGTATTTCTCTAATTATATCCTAAAATAAATCAAATGATATAGAAATGGTAAAAAAAGGGGTTGTATTAAGGATAAAATAAGGATACCACATGAAAGGAATTAATGAACAAGTGTAACCTTGATCCAATATAGTTGTAATATACTAAAATAATAATAAATTATGTGGTGCAATGGTCAATTAATGGGTGGTTTTTTTAACTTAAGGTGATAAATGAAAAGCCTAATAACCCTATAGTTATACTAGCTTATTTGGTATAAGGAATACTTTGGCAAGGATAAACAGTTTGAATCCAATATAACAATAACCAAATTAGATCTATCTACTCAATAAATAAATGAAATATAATAAGTATAGAGATAATTACCTTTGGACTGACTCATTGGCACAACAATTTCCCCTTTGGCTCAAGTTGAACTTTTCAAGGGATGTTGTAGGATGAATATCTCAAATGGAAAGAAGATGACCTAGATATTCTAAGTTAGAAACTCCAAATATTAGGACATCTCCTCCACATGACTCCTAATATTTGTATTATAAAAAATATGCAATATTAGACCTCAAATAATCATAAGTAAACCTCTAACTCATACTTTTAATACTTAAGGATAGAAATACAAGCACAAGTGAGTAAATGAGTGTTGTGTTATGTAAGAATTAATAATTATGATACTTATATTTATGCATCTAAACGTTGAAATATAAGCTAATGGTATTAACCAATCCTATATAGTTGGACAAGATTTCAAATTATTTGGTATATTGGCCAGGCCGATAAGGTGAAACTAATAGGAATAAGACTTAGAATTGTATTAGCCAAGACGATATAGTATAGGGATAAACATATGTGAAATAGACTTTATCAGCTTGGTTGATACAATAAGAATATAGGGTGACTAGAAAATTTAGAAGGAAAGTAGACAAATAAATGAGATGAAAATATACTCAGAGGAGGTTAGATAGATAGTAATGAAGGTATGACATAATAGTATGAAAACATCTCTATTTCCACAATATGATCCCACCCCTTTCATGTTGAATTCCTTAGGATGTACACTTAAGGATAATGATGCACTAATAAGACCATAGAATAGAAACCATCAGTATAGTGATAAATATGAAAAATATCAGGTGTATATAATGATCACTCATGATTTATATTAATTTCCATTTATCACCATATCACAATTTGGTTCTTAATTAAAATTTGAAAATACACAATACACCACACTAGTTCATCCCTCATTGATGTGAATTAATGTTAAGTCATGTTAAACACTTTTATTAATTACTCTTTGAGATATAAATTATTATATATTTATCTATATTTTATATTCAAACTTAGTCACATTTGATAAATTTATAAATGAAAACAAAGTAGATTATATGATTGTTGTGTTATGTGATAAATGATAACTATGACACCTATATTTATGACTCCAAACCTATAATTAACCCTAAAAACTAAGCTAATGGTATTATCCAAGCCTATATAGTTGGAAATTAAGTCAAATAACTCATAGATATATCATCTAGGCTGATGTATTAAAATTAATAGGAATAATACTAATATTTTTATTAGACAGGTTGATACAATATAAGGATAAACATGCATGAGAAAAACGTTATCAACCTGATTGATACAATATGAATATAGGATGGCTATAAAATTTGGATGAAAATTATATGGAGATATGAGGTGAAAATATACTTAAAGGAGGTTAAATTGATAGTAATTAAGGTATGACATGATAGTATTCAAACATATCTATGAAAGTTCCATGAGTTGATCCCACCCCATTCTTAATACACTACCTAAGATATGTACCTAGGGAGATTGAGCCACCAAAAATACCCTACAATATAAACCATCATTAAGGTGATAAAGATAAAAAAAATAAAGTGTATAAAAGGATCACTCATAGTTTATATTAATTTCCATTAATCACCTTATCAAAATTTAGTTCTTAATTCAAATTTATAATTCCACCATACATCACATCTAGCATATCCCTCAATTTTGTAAATTAATAATAAGTAGTGATAAACATTATTTATTAATTAATATTTTAAATCTACATTAATATATATTTTTTAATTTTTATCCTTATTTTCATATGATAATTTTTATCATCCAAAATTCTCAATCATGCAATCTCAATGTCACTGGGACAAGAGACTACAAAGTTCATTTTTAATGTTTAGATATTCTCTTTTGGACTCAGTGGATATGTTAGATATTCAATTCAATTTTATATATTTTGAGGTCTAAATTATTTTCATCTTTACATGTGTCTTAGACATGTGGTTAAAATTTATTCAATGTGCCTTGTCTATCTTCCACGTCTTCCTTTTCATTTACCTTTATTACATTAACTCAGACTGATGCATGTAGAACTCTCTCCATGTCTTTAATTCATGGGGTCACAAAGTGTCTTATAAATTTAAAATAGATCCCTTAAATTTTTTTGGATCCATTAAGTATTTTATATCTAGATTATATTTTTTTGTGTGCACACTTCTTCCTACACACAATACATAAAAATACCATTATCATATCCCAAAATCAACAAATCACATACAATGTTTTAATAAATTTTGAAATTATGAAAAAAAAAACCAAATGGAAATAAAAATGGGGTCACGATGTCATGAAATCATGGGTAATTTTGAAACACAACCTTAGTCTTTGAAAAAAAGGAGGCCTCCATAGACATGTTAATTTATGAATATTAATTTAAACTATGATTGGGTTTATTTGATGCAAAAGTATCAAGTGACATAAAATAAAGTGTGAATTTTTTTACTTTGGATAATTTTTTGTCATCACTTATTAGTTTTAAAAAGGTACTTATGACCTTATTTATGACCATATTATCTGATCAAAACCTAAACTAGGTTACAAACTGATTTAGAAAATTAGAAGTTTTAATTCATCCTCTTTTGTGTTTTGGCCCAGTTTACAATATTAACCTTATAAAATTGAGATAGAAGATAAATCTTGAAAATGGAATTTTTATCTCATTTTAGGAAGAAAAGGGGGTTACTAATTTTTTTTTTTAAATTGGGTCTAGTGTCAGCTTAGGCCAAAAGTAAGCATTGAGCTTCACTTTATAGTAATTTAGAAATGTTTAATACAATAATGATTTTATTCATGAAGAAGGTGCCAAAGCTTCCCATCAGCCTCAAATTTTTCCATGATGATGTTTGTGATATCCTAAGTATGGCTACAATATTTTTTTGGTATGGATAGTGACAAGGAGTCTTTCTTGAAATAACTTTAAAAATCACATGTAATTTTATCCTCGAAGGATTACTCTCGAGTCACTTATGTTTTATGCACATTGGTGGTTAATCAGATAACCTCTAATTATCCTAATTCTCAACTAGTAGACTCTTCAAGTGACCTAGTTATCTGTAATGCTTGATTATTCATTATAATAAGGGGAAGTACACAATTTGAAGCTAAATCCCATTTATCCACTTGGGCAACAAAGGTTAATGGCATATTAGGCCAACATCTTACTCACTTCTACCCCCTCTAATACCTTTGTGTCCATCTTATTAGAATCTATTATAGCTTATATTCAAGGTCCTTGTATAGTATTTCCTTGGATATATAACACATATTGATAAATAACTATTTAAAATGAGACTCTTATATTTATTCTAACTTCACAATCATATAACTCCATGGTTATGTCAACAAGGCATTCAAATTTCCCAAATTTGTACTTGGGAGGGTATTTATATTGGAATATCTTATAAAAATGGACTAGATTGATCAAATATATGGATCAATAAATAATAATATTTCCTTATATAACTCCCATGGAACATCCATGACATTACCATATAAAATAGAATCTCCCACCAATGCATGTATAAAATAATAAAATAACTTGGACTAGAAATAGATGATTAAAAGTGAGATTAAAACTAGATGTCATAGTTTCAAAATGGATTAGGCCCATTAATACCCATGAAAACATATCTCATGAACCCCAACATACAAATGAGGAATGTAGGAATCCCATAAAATCCAAACCTAAATGTTCATCCATCCTTGTGGCCTAGAAACTAGATAAGGAATTAAAAGTAATGAATCTCATAGCCAATCTTTGAACCCTCTATCAAGTTTAATTATAGAAAATATATATATTCATGATGAGGAATGGTGGGAATATAATATCCAAATGTGGCCCATCAAGTCATGTTTGATGATGAGACTTTTTAGAAGTTATAAGATCAAGGTCAATATAACTAGGATGCCTAATAATAAACAAATTAAAATGAGGTTGTGAACCTCAATGTAACTAGATGGAATCCACTCCTTATCTATAGTTTATGAATAAGTTTAATCCAAAAGATGTTATTATGACAAAATAAAGATATCCAATATCCAATAGCCTTAAACCTCAAGATTTTGGTACCTCAATCTATCTCATTATAGTATGGTTGATTCATCCATGGGACAAGTCAAGAATCAAAATTGAAGAATCAAAAGGTTGTGTCTTTGTAAAAAAATTTAAAGAAAAACTTGTTTAAAACCTAGATGCAACATCTTCCCTTAGAGAAAAATTAGATGTATCTTTGAGTCCTACAGAGAAACCTCTAAGGAAGATATAGCTAGGGAAAGTGACCTAAAAATCCAAATATACCCTTTACTCCCAATAAACAATTAATGTAGATGATCCATCTACTAGCATACCTAGTTCAAAGGAAATAAGGGGAGGTAAGGACCCTAGTGATGGTAACCATAATGAGAAAAATGGGATCCATCAAGATACAAATCCAAAGAGGTTCAATTAAATTAAGGAGTAAAAATATTTACTAGAATCCATTTTAGTGAAAACCCAATAGGTAAAAATGTTGCTTCTATGAGTGTCATTCATACTAGTGTTAGTTGTGATGTAATTTCTCTCCCAATTAATGTTTTTTTGTCTCCTCTTTTTATTTATCATATTTTGAGAATAACTCCTCATTTTCCTCTTGTAATTACTTTTCTTTCTTTTGATTCTCCTTATTCTATATGTTTTTCTTTTTCCCCTTCTCTTGAGGCTCTTATTTCTTCTATGCCAATTCCTTTCTCTCATGTTTATGAATTCCCCTCATCCACATAAATTTTATAGGTTCCACCCTTCACTCTAGCTCCCACCACTATGACTCTACCCCCATAAATTATGGCTATGGTACCTGTATTTCTACCACTTCTATTCCCACCATTCATATACATGTTCATGCTACCCATGCCAAATCAAACCCATTTGAGTAACATTTGAGTCCATGTTATAAATTTAATAAGTATATGTAGGATATTTAGGAAAAGGGATATTAATTCATGAGGCAAAGGAAAACCACCTATGTAAAGTTATCGACAACCACCTGGGTAATAGCTCATTATGATCTAGTGGCAAAAACTTTATACCACACCCATATGGTGCCATAGATAGATACAACCTAGAAGGATATGCACTTTTATAAATATTATATTAACTTAATTTTCATGCTTTATCAAGGTTTAAACTATAGGATAACATGTAACACCTATAAGACTCAACATATAATGTTTCTGCTTACTAATTAAAGGCAAGAACTAAGTTTATGATGGAGAATAAAGTGATTAAGGGGCTAGAAAAAAATTAAAAATGTATCAAATTATAAAATAATATAAATACTAAAAAATAGATAGTTGTATGCAAACTTTACACCAAATGTACCTTCTAGACTCAATGAACAAAAGGATAAAAAATGACTTTGGAAATAAAATCTCTAGGAAAAAGTAGAGATGTATAAAGATCTTAAGTAAAAGGTAGATACTCTAGAGATAATAGGAGTAATCATCCTATCATGGGTAAATATAATCTAAGCCACTTAATGAGACCCAAAAATCATTGACACCCTATCACTTATTATTTAGTATAACATTTCATTTATCATGTTATTATCACTATTTAAACACATAATATGTTGGTATGTACACATAATATAGATGATATACACATGCAAGTTGATTTTGGTTTTGATATGCTATATCTAACTTAATTGATCTGATCTAATAGTTTTAAATGTTTTGATATTTTTAATGATGAACATAATTAATAGGTATCTAATTCATGTGTTTTACACCTATAGCCACCATGATAAGATAACTTATATCCATATATTGTCTAAACACTTTTCACCATGAAATCATTAATTATGCATAACAACTAACTATGTCAACTTGTATCAATAGTTAGAGGTCACTTTCTACTTAGTTGTAAGTAGTTAAGTAAAAACTTCCACCTCTAACCACTCAAATGGATTAATGATTATGAAGGATAATTTTAAAAGATGGTGTAATATTCCAACCAATATGCTCTCAAAATTTCACTGCATTTTTTTTAGTTTATCTAATTATACAACTCATTTAATAATTAAAAATATCCATATTATGAATGTAATAAATACACAAGTAGCATTCCAACTATTTCTAAACCATATAATAAAACATAAGTACAAATTAAATAACATAATATATAACAATATGTTCTAATTTCTACTATAAAATATGAATATAAAATTACATAATTATTAAAATTATCCATGGTAAAAATAACTACCCACAGGCATATCAAAGAATAAACAATAGTGTGTTTGATCAAATAGAATAGTTAAAATTCATATTATACATCTCAAAGATAAATAAATTTGTCTAATAATCCTAATTAAGTAGTTTGGGTTTAGTTTTAATCATTTGTAAGGAAGGAGAGAATAATATAATAACTTTTCCTCCAACCACAAACCTAGTAGTCCCTTACACACCTCCCTATCTAGGAGTGGCCCTACCCTTCAATGAGGGTGACAGATAATGAAATCCATGGAAAATACTAGATCCATTTGAGAACCATATGTTTTCAAGTACAATCATTATTACATGAAGCCAATCAAGTATATTATAGATACCTTCTATCTACTCATGACTTCTATTAGAATATGCAACTCTAGAAATTACAGTGAGTTGACAATTCATATAGTTATAACATCAATTTGTCCAAAATGTTTAATTTATAACAAAATTTCATATATGTGAAAAAATATGGGTCATGTGTTCACAACATAACTATCTCATGCTTTACTCATTATTAACAATCATTTACAAGGTTTACATGCTTGAAATATGATGTACATGAATAATTTTTGATCTATAGCTATTTGCTTCTACATCCATCATTCATTTAGTAGGTTGAGGTCAAAATCATAAACAATATCAACTCAGTCACATAGTATGTATTTTCAATATGAAACAGTCACATGAAGGTGAATAAATGAATTACAATTATTTATAATAGTCTTATAACCTATAAAATGGTGTTATATCTATTTCAAAGTAAATAATATGGTTTTCCTAAAGGACACATCAATGCATTTTAAAGATAACTTTAAGCACATGAAATTTCTCATATTCAGTCTTTACATACATGTCATACTCACAAATGATAAATCAAAAACATTTATTAATAACTTAATATATATTTGTGTCTTATTTTATATATAGAAAATGACATTATGGACCTGCTACTATTTGTTTCCTATTAAATCTTCATTAAATTCTTGAAGTAGCTCATTTTAGATTAAAAAATTCTTTTATCATTCTTATATTTAGGTAAACCTACCTACAAATTTAAAATGCACACCTAAAAGTTTGTTGCTCACATATTATAGCATTGTTAAGCTCAAAATAAACACTAGAATTCAAAATACACACATATAGGTCTGATGTTCACATATTCTAGCCTTGTTAAGCTCAAAATAAACACTACGAATTTGAAATACATTCCTATAGTTTTTTTGTTCACATATTCCAACCTTATTAATCTTTAAAAAATTATAAACTTAAAATGTACACCTACAAGTTTGTTTTTCATATATTTTAGCCTTGTAAAGTTTAAAAGAAACACTATGATTTTAGAATACATACCTACAAGTATGTTGCTCAAATATTCTAGTCTTGTTAAGCTCAAAAATTAAAATGATTCTCTATTACATTTAATCAAACACTTGGCTTGCATAGTCTCAAAAATGGCTCACATAGGTAAATTATTCTCTATGACATTTTGTTAAACACTCAGCTTGTATAGTCTCAAAAATGGCTCACAAAGGTAAATGAATCTTTATGACATTTCATAAAACACTTGGATTGCATACACTAAAAAATGTCTCATAAAGGTAAATGATTCTTTATGACATTTCATCAAATACTTGACTTGCATAGTCTCAAAAATGACTAACAAAGGTTAAGTATTCTCTATGACAATTTGTCAAACATTTAGATTGCATAGTCTCAAAAATGTCTCACAAAGGTAGAGTATTCTCTTTGACATTTTGTAAAACACTTGGCTTGCATAGTATCAAAAACCCTTATTTGGCAATAATTACCACAAGGCACCAAAAAATAAGTCAGACCTATGAAATGTATATTTTTCCTTATAATTATTATTAATCTCTATTACCATAGCTATATAAAATCATAAAATATTAATTTATTTTTATAGGTTTTATTATATTTCAAATTATATCTATCTAAATATTTAAAACAACCATTACCCAACTAGTAACAAATTTCAATATAAATTTATTTAACAAAACTAAAAAAAGGAAATGGTACTTGCCTACAAAAATATTTCCCTTGATTTTTAATTGTCTATTCAAAGACAAATTCACTCTCTATAAATTCAAGGTGTATTTTATTCCTAATCTTTATGGCGTGAAAGCCCCAAATTTTTAGCCTCTGTGGAAGGCATTCTTAACTAAATTTTTCAACTAAACTTATCAAAAACTCATAGTTTATTAGCCCAAAAGCTTCCTCATCATACAAATTGAAAAATGGTGAATGGTGGATATTTTAACCCTCTCACCCAAATTTTTGTATCCACATCAATATATCCATTTATATTATAACATTTTTTACATAAAAAATGCAAATAACATCATTCTTCATTTACTTTGTAGGGTTTCAACCCTAAAATCAAATGATATGATGAGTTTTAAATGTTAATATTTAATATTCATGTAATGTAATATCAAGGTCACTAAATCAATAAATTATTGAAGGGTTCCTCTAAGATCTTTCTTTCCATTTTATTGTTATTAAAAATACACAAACAATTTTATTCTAAACAAGCATATCTCAACAACTTGTAAGTTGATCAATTCACCTTAAGGAAATATATAAACTCAGTAAATTTGTATCCAATAATATTTAAGAGGGTTATGATCTTATGAAAAGAGGTTTTATTTCATTCTTTACATACTTGGTAGTCCTAATTACAAACTACATCTATTTAAATGACTACCTGAAAATTGGCTAAGAATTGATTACCTTAAATTTTTATGTTAGTCCAATCAATAAATCAAAACTTTAAATAAATATAATCATAGGTCTCAGAAAACATTTAAAATATGATATACATAGTCCAAATAACTGAGGTATCACTGAAATACCTACAAATGCAACAACAAGTAGACATGACAAGGACTTGTGCAAGTGAGTGATGGGTTCTCATAAGGTTCCATATATCCACACCTCATCATTATTTATCTCAATCTCTCATATGATTCCATGCCTCTAGGAAAAACCTTTGTGAGGGGTTAAATACATGTCCTACATCTAAATAAAGCCAAATAGGTGGTAGTTAGTCTAAGACATAAAGTCATAAATCATAAATACTAAAAAAAATATCAGTTGTATATTACTAATAAATCATAATCAACCCTATCATAACCAGTGTATTGTCATAAAAATATCAACATGCTACAATGATATATATATATATATATATATATATATATATATATATATATATATATATATAAGAACATCACAAGTATAATCATTAGTTAATATCATCTTAACCATGTCTCAAAGGTATAACATGCATTACAAGTATGATAACAATAATTATCATCTAAACTATGTTGTAATGATGAAATATGTAAAAAAAATTGTCATATTTATTGTACCAACAAACATATGTATCCATATCAATAATAAAAACACATAAGATCATAAAATTTACTCCATAAGACATTATTTAAATACTATTAATTTTCCCTATCAATAGGTGTAAATAAGATGTGACATCCTTCACCAGTAGGTAAAAATCATCATCTTGATGACTTAATTAAAACATAAAATAATAAGAATGTATTATACATTCATAACATATAAGAAAATAATTGTTTAATTGCATTATATAACTCATCATAGTCCTCCTAGGTTGCACTATCCTCAGAGTATTGGTCCCACTGGACCTTATATTGAGATATTTCTTTGTTATGTAAAAGAATATTACAAACTTAGAGTGTCCTTAGGGGATATATCATTGCCACTCCTAGGTCCAGAACCTGTAAAGAGTCCTAACCAAAAATATGTGAGATATCAACCACATACTTATTTAAATAAGAGACATGAAAAATAATATGCAATAAAATAAGAGTAGGTGGTAAATAAAGTATGTAATTAATTAGATTAATAACTTCAAGATATTCAAATAGGCCCATATATCTCAGATCTAATGTTACTAATTTGGAAAACTTAATTGAGCTCTTTTGAGGTTTAACTCTATGAAAAACCTTGTCTCCAACTAAAAACTATCTTTATGTTCATTTTAGATCAGCATAACTTTTTTATCTACCATTAGCTTCAACTATTATATTCTTAATTATTTTTACTTTCTCTTCCATTAATTCTAACATTTACATCCCAATGCTTAATCTATCATCTAACTTATAATGCATCAAAAGGAGTCATTTTTAGAGTATAATGGTGTGAGTTATTATACACAAACTCAACTAGTGAAATATATTCTTCCCATTTATATTGTTGGTCCATTCAATACATCCATAGTAAATATTTCAAAACTTGATCTAATCTTAGTTTTCCCATTTTCTCTCAATGATATGTTGTACAAAAATTAAGTTGAGTTCCTAAAGGTGAATACAAGGTCTACCAAAACCTTGAGGTCTTTTTTGCATCTCTATCAGAGATAATATTTCATGTAGCTCCATGAATCCTAAATATTTATTTCACAAACCTCATAACCAAAATGGTTGCATCGTATATCATATTATCATTACCTATTATGAAATGTGAAATTATAGTAAGATTATCAACCACAACTACGATAATGTCATGTCATTTTTTGGACATCAAAAGACCTTACACAAAATCCATATTTATGACCTAGCACTTCCAATCTAGTATATCTTGAGGGTAATATAGTATTTTAGGGTGCACATGTTCAACCTCAAACTATTGACACTCTAAAAATTTAGCCATAAAATTGTTTACATATTTCTTAATTCCCTTCCATAAATATAGTGGTCATAGTTCTACTATCAATTTAGTCACTCCAAGATGACCAAAACAAGGTGCATAATGGATTTATCTAAGAATTAATGTTCTCAAATATCCTTGATCTATAACATTTACATACCTTTATATGTCAACCAATTATGTTCAAACTACTATCCCTCATAAATGTAATCTTTTGGATTCTCTATGAGGGGTTTCTTGACATGTTCATAGAAATCATCCCATAAAGAGTGTATACACACAATATTTTAAAAAATTATCAATTACTGATGCTTTCTCTCTTGTATGAGTATGTTGAGACTCAATCTCTCTAATTTCATGCCTTAAAGGGTACACTAAGAAAGGGGTGGTTAGACCATTGGTGCTTCAAAATATTTTTGTTTCCTATACCACCACTTGAAACCAACATAAACCTTTTCTATACATTTCCCTAAGCTTTAACACCTCCATTACACACTTATCCAATCAATTCACTACCTCAAACAACCCTTACCTAAGATGAAACCTCTTTTTATCATTTAATGAATAAAGTCAGCTTGGCTGATCCTTTTATTTAAAATAAACACATTACAATACTAGACCAGCCCCATCTGACCTAATATGGGACCTAATTACTTTATTTATTAAAGAATAGGGTCGATTAGGACAACTCTATTAGATAACACTTTAGAAGGGTTTAGGGTTAGATCTGAACATATAAACACATCATTTTTGTCATTTTCATGAGAGAGAGAGAGATAGATAGATAATCATTTATTTGTGCATATAATTATTCACCATTCTACTTGAGGAGCCATTACTTATGGTTTCATACTTCCTTTAGAAAAAATAATCTTGTCTTGTTTGAGAAGTCTTTTGGATGCATAGGAGAAGTTGTGTATCCTATAGCTGACCTATCTTTGTTATCCTTACAAACCACAATAACTTTTTATAAAGCACCATTGGCCAATGGAGATATTGAAGCTTGACAAGTTCATATTTAAGGTAAGTATTCCTAACTATTTCTCCTCTTTATTAAGTAGATAAATTTTCATGTGTTAGATTATCAATATATTTCTATCTCCATGCATTAGGATTACCTCTACATTGACTTGAGTATAATTATTCTTTTCATGTTTACTTTTATTTTTATTACCCCCATTATGTGTTACATGATTTTGTGAGCACTAGATTAGTTTTAATTTAATTTTTCATTTAATTTGATAAGAAAATATAGGACCTAGTTAGGATTATTGTGTGGTATTTCTTGACTAGAGGCTTTGGAAACCTCTCTAGTGATATTGTGTGGTAAGAGACCCCTTAGTTAGGTCTAGTAGATCCATATTGTTCATGACCTTGATTTTATAAATGCACCAACAAGTGGAAGGGATAGTGTGATATATCTTGTTCAAATTATGATTGATTTATAGATTATCTTCACTTTCCCTTGTCATAAATTCTGGTGAACCTGACGTGAACTAACCCTTTCATGTTTTCTTTCATGCCTTCAATTATCATAATTTATTATTTTTTTCTTTTTTACATCACTAGATCGAATATATCAACTCAATCTAGCACTCTATGCATAGTTTTAACACACAGTCACTTTGATTGACTTTGTATTTATTTTTGCAGGTCATCTTCAACCATAGGTAACTAGATTGATCAATTCAACTTAGTTCACTACTTTACATATAATCAACCCAGTCAACCTTATTAGTAGGATAAAAATATTCATCTGGATTAAAAAATATAAAAATAATAATTTTATCATCTTAAATATTATCAGGTTCATTTTCACCATCTTAGTCATTTATTTTATTCACTATAGTCCTATTTTTCATAATTTTCAATATATAAAACTTTAACTCTCTAATGAACTAGGTCGACTGGATTGACATAATTTTGTAACTTGATTTCTTATCTAGGTGACTCAATCAACTTGTTTGAAAATGTTTTTTTGTCTCTTACTTAAATACACATAATTGACCCAATCAATTCTAATTAGTACTATTTACATACTTGGTCACCTAAATCGACCCTATACTCTTCAAGCAAAAGGATTAACTCATCTCATTTATAATTAATTCACTTTTTATTTTACATCCTACTTAGCGTATCACAAATAAACTAAATAGGAAATTAAAAATTTTAATTTTTCAATTTAATCACACTATTTTTATTTTATTCACACACTTACAAACCACATAATATCAAAATTCATTAAACAATTTCTACCCAAGGTCTACCTACTTATATTTCCACACCAAGGGGGAAACCAACTTAATTTTTTGGCTGATTATAAATACATGGTTGATGGTATATATTTTCAAAGCACCCAACACCCTTATCATTTCAATATTGTCAAGTGATGGGGTAGGCCCCAATACCAAGCTAGTAAGATCACCAATATAGATACCTTTCAACCTTGCCTACCTAAAACCATCTTTATATTTATTTTATAGTTCCTCTTTATAGCCAACTCCTTAGCACATTTATTTAAAAAAATTATAATTTAAAACATTCAAAATGACCACATAGATTATCATTTTTATTTTTGTTTCTTACTCTCTAATAATTGTATGATGTATTATAAAACTTATCTTAGCCATCGTTGGTATAAGGTTTATGTTATGTGTTGCACCTAAATTGACTAGATCAACTTAGTTTCTTGTGTGTTTATTTCAAATGTTTTATAAAATAAAAATATATTGTATAGAGTTATAACTATCAAAACCTATCTTTACCTTTACATTACCATTGATCTACTTGATTGTGTCTCCTATAGTCTCTATTTTCCCATAAAACACAGTTGCACTATTCAACCTAGTCTCTTATAGACTACTTATTATATTTTCTTTTAGCATAAATTTGACCTATCTAACTATGTGTCTTTTAGACTCCCTTAATTTCACATCTGTAGAACACAGTTGACTAGTTCAATTGTGTCTTTTTTAGCCTATCATATCTACTATCCTATAAGATAGTGTCGACTAGTTCAACCAAGTATCCTATCAGTTGACCTTAATTTTTACCATGTTTTTAGTTTCCCTCTTCATCATGAATTTATTTTTTGAAGATAATACATAATCAAATCAAATAAACATGACAAGTTTTACCAATCTTAACAGGGTTCCTAAGACACATCTTGTGGCACCCACTATGGATTAAAGCAATGTCTATATTGCCATTTATATTACCAGATATGGGTCTCCTCCCCATTTTTCCTCAATGATTAACCCCTTATTTTTATTATGATATGATCATGAAATTGAATACACAACTAAAATGCTCTTTTTCATTAATGAAAACCCTCAACATAGAGGAAAAAATCTTACAATGATCTATAATATCATGATGGGACCTCATATAGGAGAAACCAATTCACCTTCCCTTAGCTTTTACCAAGGATTTCAGTCAAGATTTTTATTTTCATCCCAACCTTTCCCCTCTATAATGTATCCTTCCCACACCATGACATCATCCTCTATATCTTTTGTTACCTCCATGACAAGTATTAATAAAAACAAGGTAGGTTCAACTTCTTGTGGGGCTCCTCAAAATACCCACATCCCTAACCACATTACTACTATTTCTTTTTTACCAATTCTTATTTTGCTACCAATGATACTTGTGCACTAGTTAATCACATGCTACTACCTCATCCCACACTCATAGTGCATTTCAAGCTCCTAATACCTCACATAATACTAATGTATCACATGCTACATCCACTAGCCAAAATGTTTCTCAAAATATTCAACGTTATTATAAATGATTTAATAAATGCATACTTTTCAAACTAATAATACAAATTAGATGATGAAAATACAAAAATGCCTCATACATCTCCAAAACTAACCTCACTATGTTCCATGGGGAGTGCAAAATCCTAATGCCCCCCACCCCCCTTAAGTATTCACATGGTAACCTCATACCACAACCTCCACTTATTAACAAAACTATCAAACATTTACAAAATGAACCTCTAGTAATTAAAATTACCAATATTTACATAGGAGGTATCACCCCCAATCACCTATAATAGATGTATAAATCCTTCCTTAAATCTAAAAACATTTGTCAACCTTTAAAAATATTTGGTTAAGCTTAATACTTTTGATACCACTACACTATTAGATAAAATGATTTTAGGGGATGCTTTATATTATTAAAATCAATTGAAAACCCATTATATTACTAGCCTAGAAGACTTGGTCAACTCATTGATCTAAGAATTACAAACTAGTGATCTTTCCAAAAATTCCTTAGCTCATTTTATAAAATTATAAACAACCCAAAACCTAAATGGCACAAGTCTTCATTAAATAATGGAAATTTTTATCCAAAAAATTTGAGCATAATATAGAATATGAAAACCTCTTCCACTTATTTACTAATTCTATCCACCCTAAATTACAATATCATGTTAGGACCTTTCCTCCAAAAACATTGGATGAAGGTCTTGACCAAGCCAAATGACAAGACTTCCTCATGCATCAATTTGAACCACCTCAACCTACAATGGGAACTTACATGCTCATCAAAAATAAAACCATCATGAAACTAATGCTGGTGTTACCAACACTTATGACACTACACATATAATCCAATATATTGCTCCAAACAATACCATGGAAAATGTTTCGTCCCCCTAACAATAATTCTAATCACAATCCCACATTTTCTAAAAATAATCATACTAATGTGCACAAACTATTTACCCTAAAAAAAATTCAAAAATGTCTTCCAAGACCTCTACCACAAGATCTTGACCCCACTTGTCATATAAAATCATGTTATGATCCAAATAAATATTTTTGGTTTCATGTAAGTCAGGGCCATTCTCATGAGACTTGTATACAATTAATAAATCTTGATATGAATTTTATTCTTGGTCCTAACTTTGACCATAAATCCCTTATATGAAAACATCAATAAGATTATTGCATAGCACTTGTTCATGAGACTCAAAACAAAAATCAAGCTTTAAACCAAGCTAATTCTCATTTAGATATCTAAAAGGATCCCCTTCATAACACCAAGACAAAATTGACAAACCTACCCATACTACTAAAAACATTTAAAGTCTTATAGACACTAACACCAATAATGAAAATGTGGTTAATATTACTAATATGATAAGATTATTTACTTATATTGATTCAAACCCAGTACCTACACATCACACATCTTCAACATTTCACATTATTCAAAATAATTACCCATCTCATCTCATAGAATTAGGTCATGAGGAACTAATACCCATACAATCACCACTTACAACAACACAAAATAACCATACCTCTCATACCATTGATATAGCTTATACTCCTTCCCTTAATTATATACCTCAAACTTCCAATAGTATGTCTTCTACTCAACCACAATAAATACCTCAACCAACAATCACATCACCTAAGGTCACTCAACCCATGCTAAAACCAACCATACCTTATCAACATAAGTTTAATTTCACATCCAACCCCCCTTCCCAAGAAACCTTGTAACACTACACACCTATATCTAAGAATCTTATCACGGTTTATGATGAATGAGAACCTATTATATAAATTTCCCATATCCCATCTCAAATTTCCTTCTTAGAGCTTATGAAAACTTCTTCCTTCCATCATAATCACCTAATGTAACTATTTTATAAATTAACATCCCTCATCCTCTTTTTATAGGGAGATAAACTACCTTATCTAGATCTTAAGATAACATAATTCAACAATGTGAAGATATGTCCATCCATGTTGATGAAATAGTGGACACTTCCATCTCACTTAAATTATCTATCTCTTTTATGATACCTAATAAGATATTGCTTCGTGTAGATGAATTTATTCATTAGCATCCAAATAGATGATATCTAAGTTAATCATGTTTTAAATTATGAAGGTTTAATCACTTGTTATTGGAGGTTTATCAATGATGTCTCCAAGGTGACCAAGGATGTTGATGTGGTGTCATGTGTGATAGAATGACAATGACAAAGTGTGCTTCAATATACTTAAGTGTTCTTGCATATTTATTTAATGTTTGAGTTGGATAGGTAGTTGGTGGATGTTATTGATGGTATGGTCATATTTTAGAGACCCTATGGGGTGTTTTTAGTGGTTATGGAAGTTAATGGAATTCATCAAAGCAGTCATATGAAGGTCTAAGCTCAAGTATTCATCTTGATAGATATAGTCAAGTAAGTAGTTTGATGACATCATATTTCACATGTGTGAATGTTTCAAAAGTATTTTGATATATGGATAGATTCCCCTATAAAAGGTGATCATGTGGTTCAAATTTCAAGTCTAGACATGGTGCATAGTAAAATTTATTAAGGTTTAAAGTTGGCTTCTTAGGAAGAGTTCACTAAGTTGCCATACTTAGCCAAATTTGCAATATTAAATATCTATGGTGAGCATTTAATCAGATCACAGATCTAATAATGAGCATTTAATCTAACTAGATAATGATCTAATAGATCTTGTGATCTTGTTATTACTAATCTAATGATGTGTATTTAGTTAATATGTCAAAGGATGCTTAGAAGGCATGTGGGGCTGCCAAGTGGTAGAAGTTCATTGGAGTCAAATAATCAATGTGCTCAGAAGTCATGCGAGGGTACCAAGTGTCATAATATTTAAATATTTAATAGAAGATTAATAGCATGCAAGTGTTTTTGTAAATGAATATCAATGGTATGTATCAATTCAACAAATTAGTAAGGTAACTATAATGCACGTAGGACTACCAAGTGGTGGAAGCTCATTGAGACTAACATGTAGGGTCCACATAAGGCATGTGAGGTTTCCATGTGTCTCAATATTGGTAGCTCATATCAAATATCAATGGTTAGTGACTGAAGGTAAAGACCAAGATACTCCCAATGAGATTGATGGAGTGTATGTGATAAAAAAATTTAGGAGAAATGAGATGAAGACACGTCGTTGATGTATTTATATTTATGTAGCAATCGTTGGCATTTGAATTAATAAAGTAAAAAATAGTCTATAGTGTTTAACCCATAAATTTTTATAAATAAATAATTTTAAGGTGATATAAAAAGAAAAGTTGAAGAGGACTTCAAGGAACATACATATAAGTGAGTTAGAAGGTTTGAATGTCTATATAATCAAAGATATTAATATCTAAAGTTGACTATGTGTTTGACCATGTTCTGTAAGTGGTCAGAGAAGGATAATTGAAGAGTTATTGATGGTATTTTGATGTTTCAAGATGAAATTTATTTTGGAGATTATTAAAGACTCCATGTGGATTTTTGAGGTTGGACCAATCCATTTTTAGTGTGAGCAATTACTTAGAAGTTGATTATGTTTTTTAATGTACTGAGTGAGCATGTTGTAGAGGTAAGTTAAAGGTGTTCTGATCAAAGTCAAGGAAAAAAATGAATATGAAGATATCAAAAAAGTCTCAAAGTTTCATGATAAGGTATTACAAGTTTTATGTTGCCCATATTCAATTATGGAGAGTCACAATAGTTTGACTATATTTTGATTATATGTGACCAATCCAAGTGGTCATCATGAGAGAGTTGTTTTGAGTGCTTAGAGCCTGAGTGAAGATGTCCAATGGACATGGATATGTTTCATAGGTCATGTATTATCTATTCATTTATTTGGTTGAATGGATTATTTGATAAAAGTTCTTGTATGCTTTAGTTCCATATGATAGACTTTTCTATGTTTCTAGGCCTATTGGCGAGCAATCTAGAATGGCTTGGTTCAAGGTATGAGGTTGAGTTATAGGTGGCATAGACCTATACAAAAGTGATAAAATGTATATTAGAGATAGTTTTGAAGTTTTTGAAGTTTTGGTAGAAGCTGAAAGTGGCCCAAGAAATTGAAGTTGTAATGTATGAGTATGAAGGCCTAATTATTTTAGGTCTCACTAAGAACTAATGGTGGTTTGGGGCTAATGGGGTATTATATGACCTAAGGGGTTTGTGGTTATTAAATGTAAAAATTTATGGAGACCTATTTAAAGGATAAGACAAGTATGATAAGAATATTAGTTGACCAATATGGGTTATACCAAGAGAGTGATATAAATACAAGACCTAATTGGCATATTTGTGTGAGTTGACAAAGTTTATGGAGCCAAGTGAAGGAGATAAACTTTTAAATAGAAGGGATAAGTCATTGAGGACCAATAGAGAGTGAAGAATATCATTCATGATTCTTTGATCAAGGTGATGAAGGTGAATACATAGGTCATTGGACCTAATGAGCCTAGAAGAGGTAAATTAAGCGAGTAAGCCCTAGAGGATAATTGATTGAGTATGATTAGTGGATGGATTTATGATAAGTTAAGGTTGGGGATTGTGTGCATGACTTACAAGTTATGTTGATGATGTAGGGATAGAGTTTTTATAGGTTTTTTGATTGTATATGTGCTAATAAGTGAAGAGTGTTCCAAAAGGTTATTTTAGACGTATTGCTTGTGTACAAGTTTGTGAAAGTGTAAAGGGGAAAGAGAGCAAGTAAGAGAAGTCCATCATTAGGTGTAGAAGACATCAGATCAGAAGTGGATATCATATCAAGGTAGTTGGGTTGGTGTTTGGTTTCCTAGGGGGTTGGTTCCTCCTTGTGAGATGGGTGTCTCACTAAATTAAGGGATGGATGTTCCTTGATCAATTGATGTTGGTATAAATGTTGAATCTTTTATTTATAGGACTATAATCCATCTTGCAAGGTTCAATGGGTTTTATCCCCCAAGAGGGTTTCCTACATATATCATGTGTTTTGTGTTTGATCTTGTTATATCTTCCTTATTCATTATAATCATTAATTTGTATACATCATGATTATATGTGTTAAATGTTTAAGATTTGGGAATTGAATTGGATTATCTAGCATAATTGATTCAAACCCCCTCTCAGTGATTGTAACTTTAACAATTGGTATTAGAGTAGGATTTGTGCAAGTTTAACCACTTGAAGGTGATCTGGGGCATGATATGGGTAAAAAGGAAAGTTGTTCAAAATAAAATATCATCATATATGATGAAGAAGTTTTAATGATAGTAGAGAAGAAGTGTTATATGACATCAAGGAAGAAGAAGTTGATCTAAAAGCTAAGCTCATGGGTGTACTTGGTGAACTGAAGGAGAAAAAGAAGAAGAATCATAAAATGAAGAATATGATCAAAGGTCTTACATAACAAGTTAGGTGTCTTGAAGGGATTTTTTAAAGTAAGTCCATGAGAGAGGAAAATGAGAATCAAGATTTGATCAAGTCTATGGAAGAGAAAGCATGTAAATTGAAGGATGACATGGCTAAAGAATCTAAGGAAGATAAGGAGACCATCAAACATCATAGAATTCAATTAGAGGATGCAAGTTCAAGCATGAGATCTAAATAAGATGAATGTATGCAATTGAAGACTAATATTATTTCCCTAAAAGATGAGTATGAAAAATTCATAGTTAAGATAGGCAAGCTTGAAGAAGATCAAAATAAATTAGAACAAGACAAAGAGGTTAGTAGCATGAAAGTCAACAAGATAGATCAGGTCAAGAGTAGAATGAGGAAGCTAATTAGACAGCCAAATACTTCAAGGTATGCCAAATATTTTATGGGCCATTATTTTGTTTCTCATCTTGTTAGTCATAGGGAAAAGGACTATGTAATAATAAGCAATCAGTCAAAGGGACATCATTTCCATATTCAAACAAAAGGTATGAAAGATATTGTTTGCTATAGTTGTCAAAGAATTGGTCACATTGCTAAGTTTTGAAAGCAAAGACCATTTAGTCAAGATAAGTTCAATCATGATCATAAAGTGTAAGATAAAATACCATCTAAATAGACCAATGCAAAGAGATATTCATCTCAGGATCATTATGCATGCAATTAGTTTGGTCACATTGCTAAAGAATGTAAGAGGATAAAAAATCAGTCAAAGAAATATCATAATCATCATAAAAATGGGTATGAATGATCTTATTTGCTTTAGATGTCATAGAGTTGGTCAGATTTTTAGGTATTGCAAGAATAGCTTGAATGAGTTCTCAAAGAAAAATAAGGTGTATCGAGTTCCTAGTGTGTAAGGAAGAGATCATGAATGGTTGTGGAAACCTAAGCCTATTAGGAGAGATCAAACTGAGACTGAAGATGGTTTGTTTTCCATGATAGACATGAAGGAAAGTCAAGAGTTTTTGTTATCTGCATTTGTTGACAAGTCTAAACTAAAGAATGAAGTCAAATATCCATTCAAATTCAATTTGATTATGAGGTAGGATTGAAATTCAAATGAGAGTATATATATATTGGATTCTCCTAAGTTTTGGGACTTTTAGTCTCACTATGTCAAAGGGATTTCTCTCTCTAGGCTTCAAGGAAACACTTGTCAACAAAAAGAAGCATAGTGGATGCTAGTTGAGTTTTGGCTAATATTGTAGGAAAAGAAAGGTCATGAGAAGATATGATTGGTTAAGGGGGAGCAATGAGTTTTATTTAACTGCTCCAAAGTGTTGTGATGGAATAATTCAAAAGATATATTCAAGGATAGTGATCCTAAAGTCAAATTTTTGGTTAATCTTTGATGGATGGTCTAGTTGGTAAATATGGTGAAAAATAAAGCTGTGTATGCAAGGTCTACAAGAAAGGACTGGAATTTTCTAGGTGTTTGGTAAAGTATGATAAGTTTTCAAGATATTCTATGTCATATAAAGGTATTTTTATCATATTCTAATATGCTCAAGGTGTGTTTAGGGGTTTTGGTTTTGAAGGTAAGAATTTGTCAATTTCTGTTGCTTAAATTGATTGGTCAAAATGATGATGATTGAAGGCAAGGTTGTTATGTAGTGTGAATAATATTGGAAAAAGTGTAATCCATGAGGTTTCATGTATTTTTTTGGTAAAAAGAGTCAGTTATTGTCATTTATTGGGTTGGATCATTTTTGTTAGTGTTCACTACCTAGTGAATGTTAATCTTGAAAATTTGATGATTTTTGTGTCTTGGAAGACAAAAGAGAGTTTATATTAATTTATTTTGGTTTGTAAAAGTAGATGAGGTGTCTTGGTGATGTTATAATGATGGCATGATCAGTTTTTGGTATTTTGGTATGTTGACTACTATATGTGCAAGGTTTACAAGCTGGATATGGAGATTTCTAAGTGTCATTTAAAGAATTGAAATTTATTAAGGTGTATTAGTGGGATAGAAAGGTGTGTTGACCTCATTCAAGTGTGATCTAGGTTTTTTCAAGTTTTAAAGGTCTTTTGTGTACAATTAGAGAATTTTGTTTGCCCTCAAGTTTCCCAATATGTGCTTAAGGGTATACAAGTCAAAAAAACATTGGTATATTATGGGTTTTCAAAGTATTCTAAGGTTAAAATTTGGTCTATAAGTGTGTATTTCTGACCTCTAGGTGTGAGAAATGTTTTAGAGATGGGCATTGATTGAAATGTGGTGTGTTGACTAAGTTTCTCTTATAAACCTAGTGTTTTTGCTCATGTTGGAAAAATGGTTTGCCTAATGATTTGATATTTTAGGCTACTTAATTAGTTGAAATGTCTAAATAGGTGATCAAAAAGTCTTTTATAGTCTTTTGGAAGTGCATGGTTAGTTCCATGGAGGAGGATTTGTGCAAATGGAGGGTTAATTAGCTAGTAGGTTTGTGAAGGAAGTATGTTGTAGAGGAAGAGCTAAGTGTTGATTTTTGGCATGCATAAGGGGGAATATAATAATTTTATAGAAATGAAATTTTAAGCCATTAAATTTCATACACAAAAATTTATGGGCTTTACAAGGTCTAGGTAGGGCTACAAGGCCTCTAAGAAATGCTAGTATGAAGAAATCTACTATAGATGTGAACTCAAGAATGTTGATATGATGACTTGATCAAACAAATTTAGGTTATTTGAAAATATATTGAATCCTCATGCATAAATAAAGGGGGAGTTTGTAAATGGTCAGGTCATAGGATAAGAGCACTGTGTAGTTGAATCTGAGAGAGAAGGTATGGAGGAAATTGTGATATTTTCTTCATGGTTGGAGATGGTCTAAATATGCTCAAAAGGGTGCCTACACTTAGGTGACTTAGGGGGAGTCCCTCTTCATGTTTTAGAGGTAAATTCATATATTTTATGGTGTTAATGTATGTTTTATCTTCATAAGAGCTATGTATGGTCAAGAAGAGTATTGTGTTTTGAGCATGTTTGAGAAACATAAAAGTAAGAAGAGGTATGCACAATGTCAGGGGGAGTTTATATCATCTCTCAGAGGTGGTCCTTTAATATTTTTGGTTATTAAGTCTTTTTAGGTCCTTAGTATTATAATATGAGCTCACTTTGTCATTGTGTCAAAGGGGGAGAAAGTACTTGAAGATAAAGATAGAGTCTGAGCATAAGCTTTGCATTGGTATTTGACATCAATGACAAAGGGGGATATTGTTGGAGTTTTGTAAATTATTTCTCCAAGGTGACCAAGGATGTTGATGAGGTGTCATGTGTACTATAATGACAATGATAAAGTGTGCTTTAATGTACTTCAATTTTCTTTCATAGTTCTTTAATGTTTGACTTGGATAGGTAATTGGTGGATGTTATTGATGGTATGGTCATATTAAAGAGACCCTATGGGGTTTTTTTATTGCTTATAGTAATTATATAATTGAATTTAATTTATTAGATTATTCATATGAAGGTTAAATCTCAAGTAGTCATCTTGATAGAAATAGTTGAGTAAGTAGTTGGATGACATCATATTTCACACTTGTGAAGGTTTTCAGAGTAGTTTGATACATGGATGGATTCCCCTATGAAAATTGATCATGTTGTTTAAATTTAAAGTCTAGACATGGTGCTTAGAAAAATTTATGAAGGTGAAAAGTTGGCTTCTCAAATAGAGTTCACTAAGTTCCCATACTTAGCCAAATTTGCATTATCAAAGATCTACAGTGAGAATTTAATCAGATCATAGATCTAATGATGAGCATTTAATTTGAATAGATAATGATATAATAGAGTATGTGATATTTTTAGTAGTGATAAAATGGTGTTTATTTATTTAATATTTTAAAGGATGCTTATAAGGCATGCGAGGCTGCCAAGTAGCAGAAGTTCATTGGAATCAAATAGTCAATGTGCTCAAAAGGCATGTGAGGGTGCCAAGTGTCACAATATCTAAAGATTTGATAGAAGATCAATGGAATGTGGGTATTTATGTAGATTAATATTGATTGTTTGTATTAATTAAATAATTCATCGGGGTGCTTAGAATGCATGTGGACTACCAAGTGGTGAAAGTTCATTAAGTCTAATAAGTAGGGTCCATACAATGCATGTAGGGCTACCATGTGTCTCAATCTTAGTAGCATGGATCAAATATCAATGGTTAGTGACTAAAGGTGAAGAAAAATATATTATATAATATATTTATAGAGTGTATGTGATAAAATTTCCAAGATAAATGAGATGAAGACACGTGGTTAATGTATTTGCATTTACACAGTGATCGTTGGCATTTGAATTAACAAAGAAAAACTAGTCTACAGTGTTTAAGCCATAACTTTTGATATATGTAGAATTTTAAGGTGATGTAACGATAAAAGTTTAAGATAACTTCAAGATTAATCTATATAAGTGAGTTATAATGTTTGAATTTCTATATAATCAAATATATTAAGCTCTAAATTTGACTGTGTTTGACCATGTTTTATAAGTCACTAGAGAAGGATAATTGAAGAGTTATTAATGGTATTTATATGTTTAAAGATAAAATATATTTTTTATAGTATTATATACTCCATTATTACCACATTTTTTTATTTTTTAGGTTTAAAAAATCCATATTTAGTGTGAAAAATTACTTATAAGTTGACTATGTTGGTTGAATGCACTAAGTGATCATGTTACAAAGGTAAGTTGAAGGTGTTATGAATAGAATTGAGGAAGCAATTGAATATGAAGATATCAAGGAAGTATAAAAGGTTCATGATAAGGTATTAGAGGTCTTATTTTTCCCATATTCAATTATGGAGAGTCAAAATAGTTTGAATATATCTTGACTATATGTGACCAATTTGAGTGGTCATCATGAGAGAGTTGTTTTGAGTGATTAGAACCTAAGTGAAGGTGTCTAATATACATTGATATGTTTCATAGGTCATGTATGATATATTAATGAATTTGGTTTAATGTATTTTTTGATAAAAGTGTTTATATGCTTCAATTCTATATGATATACTTTTTTGTGTTTCAAGGCCTATTGGCGAGTAGTCTAAAATAGCTTGGTCCAAGGTATGAGGGTTATAGGTGACATAGACCTATATGAAATTAATGAAGGGTCTATTGGAGATATTTTTCATGTGTTTAAATCTTTGGTAGAAGATGAAAGTGGCCTAAGAAGTTGAAGTTTTAATATATAAGTATGAAGGCCTAATTATTTTAGATCTCACCAAGACCTAATGGTGGTTTGGAGCTAATGAGGTATTGGAAAACCTAAGGGGTGTGTGTTTATTACATGTAAACATATGTGGAGAAATTTTTAAAGGATAATACAAGTATGTTAAGCATCTTGGCTGACCAAGATGGGTTATACCAAGAGAGTGGTATAAATGCAAGGCCTAATTGGCCTATTTATGTGAGTTGAAAAAGTGTGTAGAACAAAGTGAAGGAGAGAAACTTTAAAAGAGAAGGGATAGGTCATTGAGGACAAATAGAGAGTGAAGAGGATCATTCATGATTGTCTAATCAAGTTGATGAAGGTGAATAAAAAGGTCATTGGACCTAATGAGCCTAGAAGAGGTAGATTAAATAAGTAAGACCTAGAGGCTGATAGAGTGAGTGTGTTTAGTGGATGGATTGAAGAGAAGAGTAGGTTGAGGATTATGTGGATGACCTAAAATTAATTTTTCTAAGGTTTATATATATTTTTTATAGTTTTTTTTATTTTGTATGTTCTAATAAGTGAAGAGTGGTCCAAAAGGGTGTTTTTGATGCATTACTTGTGTGTACAAGTTGTTGAGAGTGTAAAGGGGAAAGAAAGCGAGTAAGAGAATTCCATCATCAAGTTTATAAGACATCAAATCAGAAATGGAGATCAAATCAAGGTAAATGGGTTGGTTCTTAGTTTCCTAGGGGATTGGTTCCTCCTTGTGGGATGGGCGTCTTACTAAATTAAGTTCTAGGTGTTCCTTGATCAGTCAGTGCTGGTCTAAATGTTGAATCTTGTCTTTATAGGAATATATTCTATAGTTTAGGGTTTATTGGTTTTTATCCACAAGAGGGTTTCCCATATATATCATGGTGTTTTTAGCTTTATCTTGTTATATCTTCCTTGTTGATTATAATCATTAATTTGTATGCATCATGATTATATGTGTTGAATGTTTAAGATTTGGGAATTGAATTGGATTATTTGGAATCATTGATTCACCACCTCCCTCTAAGTGATTTTACCTCTAACACATTTTTTTCCTCTCTTGACTTTATTAAGATACTTAGATACTTTAATGGAACCTTAAATACACATACATTACATGATAAGAATATGATAGAAGACAAATTCCTCCTCTAGGTTATGTTTGGTTTCCCATACCATTCCTCCCATTATGATCCATGTGAAATTAATGATATTTACCTTTCCAATTTATTATAATATCTTACTCAGTCAATCTTGGAATTATTATATGAAAGCAGTCACTTAAACCACATGTCAATGTGTCAAATCTCCTCACAATGGTGTTATCTACAAGATTAAAGGGGGCATGAATCCTTGGAATTTCAAATAATTTCAAGAATGTGATGTATGTAAAAATACCCACCCTTGAACCCTTACCTAGTGTTCCATTTAGATAATCTCAACACTTCAACTATCAAGTTAACTCTACTAAGGGTTATAATGGTTATCCCAAATTAATTGGTAAATATTCCACCTAACTTATTAGACTCTGATGATGATGATCCAAATGAGATAATCCTAAAGATAAAAACTTTAGATATTTAACCTCACATCATTGCTTAACTTCCTCATTCTCTTCAACCTCGATCATGTCAGTAACCTTCTAACAACATACTAGTTACTTTAACCAAAACTAGACACTCCATTTACTATGCTTCCTAAACTAATAAAATAGTTTTTAAATGTAATATTAACTTACCTACACTTGATTCTGATGATATTTATTCTTTAGATGACCCATTTTTATCTATATTCATCCAAGCTTGAAATGTCAAAGTTCTTAGATATCATTCTTATTTATTTCAATCTTTTTCTTCTTCTTCTATCATCCCTTCTCTTATAGTACCAAATATTACTTTTTACACTATTATTCATGGGTTAGAGATGGGTCATTCATGTATTACACCTTATTCATAATAGAAACTCTCAGTGGTATTCTCATGGATCATGCCATGATAGGACCTTATCATTTTTATAGATATCATGACCCTTCTAGTATGTTTCCTCCATAGATATTAGCCATTATACATAGACCCATTGCACAACCAACCTTACCTATAGATAAGCCTAGTCTAGTTTTCACTCTAGCTTCACCCTTTCTTGGTGATGGTCTTCTTCCATTACCTTAGCTTGAGCCCTTACCTACATAATAGGCAGATCAATCTTATTGTGATATTCATAGATTTTTTGGTCATTAAACCATATATTTTCATCTATATCATCAACCCCAAGATTCTTGTTCTACCCCTTTAGCTAGTAGACCCCCATAGTCTACTAATAGACATATTTGTTTCTTTCATGAAAAAAATAACCATTCTTCTACCCACTATTGAAAACTTAGGTAGTACATTGACACATTATGACTAGTAATTTCCCACCCCAAAGATAAGACCATACCTTCTCCCAAGATACTTATAAATTATGTCCCTAAATGTGCCTAAGTATATTGTCTTTGGCATTAGTGTTCTACCCATCATACTAATTGATGTCACATGCTCTAGCAATGTCTATGAGATTTCCCATAATCTACACCAACACCAATTATTTATTCTCCCACAGATCATATGTGAATGAAGATTCCTCCTTATCCATTGGTTGTACCTCTTCCTAGCTCCACATATACCATTCCCATAGAGACACCTATTCCTTGAATTGAGTACCCCACATAATAAATACCACATGAGCATTAATCTTCTTCCTCTACACCTACCTTTTTAGTTGAGATGATACAGATGGAAGTCTTTTCACAAATTTCTGCAAATATTTATGAGACTTTGACTAACATCAAAATTAAACTACATAGGGATGTTTCAAATGTTATAAATAACATTTGTGGTCAGATTTATTAGTATCTTTGAACACGACATGGTGTTCTCTCACATTATTCTATTATAAGATTTGGGTTAGATTTGTGAACCATTTATATATCTTGTATTTTTGACTATTTGTTAAACATGATTTCACTTAATGAATTTAACTATTTAAAATAATTTAATTATTTAAAATAATTTAATTATTTTCAAAAAAATTAAGTTGTTTTCATTTCTTCAATTAATTTTTCTATTAAATATGAATAAGAATGAATATTACAACTATTCATTTCTTTAGATTGTTATTTTTTACAATTTTTTCACATCTTTTGGCTTATTAATATATTTTTTAATTGATTTATAATTTATGTGAAATTCAAATTTGAATAAAAATTAAACTATTAAAAATGTCATTAGTTAGTTGGGATTTTATAATTTTCTGAATTTATGTTATTTTCAAATTTTTGACATATATATGTATGTTCAAATTTAATTTTCAATTTTAATTAATTTTTGTTAATTTTTATTAATTTTTACTTAATTTATTAATAATTATATCATTTGAATAAAAAAAATTAAATTAATTTAAATTAAAAGAAATCAAAATAATAGTAATGTCATTAGTTAGTTGGGTTTTTACATTTTTGTTTTTTTTTATTTTTTGACTTATATGTATTTAATTTTCAATTTTTAATTTAGTTATTAATAATTTATTTCTTTAATAAAAATAAAAATAATATCAAAATTAAATTAAATAAATCAAAATTGCATCACAATGACATCAATGGGCCTAATTTCTATATCTATAAAGGGATTACTAAGTCTACAAAATTATCTATTTATTCTCATTCTTTGATGATGGTTCATGTAGTATGAAATGAAACGTTGAACAAAAAACAAACACATATTTTTTTCTAGAAACTCTCTATCTAATGATTTCACTTGTCTCTTTTACATGAACCATTATATTATGAATTATGTGTTTTACATGGTTTTATTCTCTCACTTTTTCTTATGGAGTATTCTTATTCTTTTCATAAATTCAAACTTATGTTTATGATTTCACTTCTTTCATGGATTCCTTTATTTTCTTAGTAATGATTGTTTTTTATCTTTAATACTCAAAATAATGATAATTATTATTTTGACTTGGTTATACAACCTTTATTCCCTTAGTATTTTATCTCTACCATATGCTCAGTTAGAAAACAAGAATTCTCATTGTACTTATTCTATACACTAATATATTTGGATATCCTTTCTTCCCTTATTTCCCTTCCACATACTAAGCATACATATGATTGAAACTTGAGATTACATATTGGTTCATAGGTAAACCTAATTTGTTTAGTTAGTCATATCTCTAGTTACTTAGCCTCCTTTAACTAAAGTCTAAAGCTCATTCTGTGTATGAATTTTATCACTTATGTTGGTTATTCCAAATTTGTATGGAGGAGAAATTAAAAAATCCATAAAAAATTAAAACCCAAATATTTTAATCAAAAGGTAATGATTCAAAATGTAACATACAATGTAAAATTTTAATCACACAAAAATATGTGATTTACTATTTTTAGTACATATCCTATTTCTAATCAAATCTTAAACTCCACAATTAGACTCATGATAGAGTTGAGGTCCATTCAGGTGCATTAGGCCAGTAGATTATGATAGGAGAACAATAAAAAAATCTATAATTTCTACCTACATTATCACACAAGTACCCAATCTTCATAGTAGTTTGATGGCTCTGTCAGAAGTCCTAAAGAAAGGGTAACATCTTGTGAGAAGTTAGGACCATTTTACTTTCCTTGTTCATATAAACTTCATGATTTTATCTTAGTATCCCACCTATTTTCCTATACAATTGTGTGTTTATTGTGAGCAGGTATCCTTTATATTTTGATGGTTACTAGACTCTTAGTGTCTTTCCTACTTACCTAGTATGCCTCATGTTTAAAAAGGTTTTCTCATCAAATGCCTATGTCATGCTTTTTTACATTCCCTATTTTCATTTCAACAGTCCTAATATTTCACTTTGATGAATATTATTTTGTTTATTGATCATACCTCTTGGGGTTTTCCTTTGTGAGTTGTATTGTAAGACCTTAGATAGGATAAGCCATTCCTCACAAAACATTTCCTTATTTTTTCCCACCTTTATCTCCACCTCATTGGTGAATGTTCCCTTTATGATTTGTAGTGTAATAACTTAGATAGGACTAGACTCTCCTCACAAATTACCACATTAAAACATCTTTAAATTATTCCCACTTTTATCTCCATCTCATTGGTGTTCCCTTTGTGAGTTGTAGTGTAAGACCTTGGATAGGACTAGGCTCTCCTCACAAAATATTACAATAAAAAGTTCATACTATAACCAAGCCACAATAAAATTACATGCTTAAAATTTGAGATAACTTGTGTTACATTATGATTTACACATCATTTATATACTTTCCATATTGATTTAGTATGTTTTATGATTACTTCATAAACACTTTATTTTTATCTTCTTATTTTATGATTGCATGTATGTTTACAACCATTTTATTAAAATTTAGCATACTTCCCATATTGATTTAATATGATTAATTTTATTTATACTTACTTTTTGGGTTTTTTTCATACTTCCCATATTGATCTAGTATGATTGATTAAATTTATTGTTTATTTGTTTTTATGCCATTGATTTTCACATTTTTTCACTTTATTACAAATTTTCATACTTCCCAACTAGATATAGTATGACTTTTATTTGTTTTAATTTGGTGAAATTCTTTTACGTGGTTTGAAAATATTTTTTTACCTTTTACTTTACCATTTTTGGTTTATTATATTTATTCATCTTTTATTTTTACACATTTCCCATCATGATATACTGTGTATTGCATTTCATGATTATTTATACTTTTTCAAATCATTTTTCTTTTCTTTTTCATCATGTATGGGTATCACATAATACTAGAAAATAAAATATACATCACATATTTCCCATAACATATACAATAAAAGTAAAATACATGTTCTAGAAAGGAAATACATCCATAAACAAATACAAATCACAGACCAATAAATGTCCATATATCTATAAAATGGGTTTTATACAATATAATACAAAATATAATAGCTACAAATCTAAATTTTTGTTCCATCATGTCTATCCTATGGAAAATCCACACTACCCATGGATGCCTATGACTAACCCATTTGAATGGTAAATTGTAATCAGATAGTATGGGATCTCAAGACATCAACCTATCCTGTTAGATTGGCCACTTAGGCCTACACATGTCTAAACTATATAGTAGTCACCATATGAGTGGTTTTCTCATGTGCTAATGCCTATCAAGATTAGGCCTCTCCCTCTCTTATTCTAGTAGGTGGTTATAATCCATCTCCTTGTACCTATAATTATTGATCAACCTCCCCAAGAAATTTAAACTAGCTAGTATAAGCTAGGATAGATGCTACTATAGGGTCTACCAAGGTGGATGGCTTATAATGTTATAGCACCCCATCCAAACAATCATGGTGTGTGGCCATAATCATGGATCCCCATCTGATCTCCTCCACTATAGTGCCTATAAAACAAAAACCAAATATATATATATAAGATATCATGTATATATCTTAAACCATCTATCTCTAAATACCTAAACACAAAAACAACTAGTGATCTTTGTCAAAAACTTATTAAATTAAAGCATGTCTCACCATTTCTGGTATCACCAACCATGGTCTCCTCATCAACTTGACCATTAATCACCTCCTTTGTTGGGTACCTCTATACAAGTGCAAAACCTAGAGTCACCACCTATGCCCATTATGATCCCCTCTTTAGTGACATCGTTATTGACCAATTATGTTTAAAATCCATCATAAGATCACCATGTATAACTACTCAAACCTATGTCCCCTCTCACTGATGGTGCCTCTATCTCCTATGGTTTGAGTCAACCACTTTCACCCCTATTATGACTCCACTCTTTCCCCTCCTATTTCCTCACCCTCAAAATCCATGCTATAACATTTTTTTCACTAGGTCTCATTACTTCTTGTGAATACACCTGAAACATGTATGGTATCACTCATAGAGGTATAATAACAAGTATCTCTATAGGTATTCCTACACCTTCTCTCCCTCTCATCTCTCTATCATGTCATGCCCAATAAGTAGGCACTACTAGAGGGCTCATTAGATATGGTAAGCCTATTTTCCTAGGTACATGAGCTACTATATGTGGCTCCACTAATGAGTATAATGGCACATGATCCAAACATGCATCAAAATGATAGTAATAATATCCCAAGTTGACCATATGATATCAATATTAGTATAAGGCTACCAAATTATCTATCCTCATGTCATAGTCTATAAAGTTGGGACATGGGGAATAGCACACACTACATGATCTTACCTCCATAATACCACTTAAGGTAACCTATCAACAACTACATGGGGAAACCCAACTAATCAATACATAAGGAATATCTTGTAAATCCAAGCAATCAAAAAAATGATGGGGCCCATCATATTTTACCCCTAATTCAGCATATCAAACATATCATACATGAGTTACACCCAAATGATAGAGCCTAAATCATACAGCCCACCCTATTCTAGGATGCACTAACATAAGGATACTACATTTAGTGGTACCTTTCCATCTAACTTGTGACACAACACACATGTTGTCATAAGTCCTATCAAGGCCTTTCATATATCTAGAATGGCTAATATATACACATCAAACAAGATAACCTAAAACCTAGGATAAATCCTATCTGAGCTTATTACCTAATAAGCTAGGGCTCTCCACTAATCCTCCATATTTGGTGCATCACACATGATAGGAGTCTCAAAAATTACAAGTCAAATAAAGGCATAGACATCCTCTAAGGTGGTGCCCACCTCTATGGTATCCCCCTTCACCTCCCATCATAAAGTATTGGTTAGACATTCTCATGATCCTAGGAACATGATGACTAAATTAATACTAAGTTGGATCCTCCTCATCTCCATGATATTTCCAAATCCTAAGGCAACCATTTGATCTTGATCCACATCTGATAATCACTCCAATAAATGTAGTATCCATGATGCATCAACTAGGTACCAAAATCTCTATCACCTCTACAAAATATCAAACAATAGAGAATGTATTGGATCTCAATGTAATAATAATAAAATGCATTCTTAAATATTCTTAAAATACTAAAAATTAGCGACTTCATCAACCTATTTTCCTTATTTTTCCTTTTTCCTACACAATCATCCCTTTTAATACTAAATCATCCCTGTCATCTCTTTATCATACTAAGTCAGCCCTCTATTACGTAGCCAACCTATTCTTACAAACATAATCAACCTTTTTGATACTAAACTAACCCTTTCCTATTTTTTGTAAACTATATCAGCCCTATACCATGTAGTTAGCCTCCTTTAACAAATTGTATTGGCCACCTATTGTATACTATATCAACTAGAATGTATTACGTTGGCCATGTCTATTTTTTAACTAGGTCAACCCTCTACTACATAGTCAGCCACCCCCAACAATACTAAGTCAACCCTATGATACGTAGTTTTCCACCTTGACTTTTTTTTAATTTTCCAACTGAGTAGGTAGGGATGACTCTATTCTTATTTATGCTGAATTTTTATACATTTATCATAAATGCCTTAGGTGTTTATTAGTCCAATTCTTTCCTACCTAGTATCCCATTTTACCCCTAGTTTACCTTAAAATTTATTAGGGTCATTTTTTAGTATCTACATTTCCTTTAGTATCTATTTTTCTATATCTAGCTCAATTAAAATTAACAAAAAAAATTGAAATTAATACATCACTTACCTAAGCTACACTAGCTACATTCACTAGGCATCCTCTACATCAAAGTTATCATCTCCTCACCATGATCATTCTCAAGGCTAAACTGGGTCTCTTAGATCAATATTTTCTTAGGATAGTAAAAATAATAAATGAATTAATTTTCATCCTATTTATATTTACTATTCAAAATTATTTACCTGTCAATTATTTACCACCAAATTTCATTTTTCACCCATAATTTTATTTATACTAACTCTTTTTTAGAACTAAAAGATTTTATGGAATCCTGGCATCACAAAGAATTTTTGCACATATTTCATGTATATTTTCTAAGAAAATCATTTTTTTCTTATTTTACAGGTTTGCCTAATGTTACCTACATTGGACACCTTTTTATTTCTCTCACTTCATTTTCACTCTACATCACTAAGGTAAGTAAAGGTATACATTTTTCAATTTCATCCTTTCATTTATCTTATTCACTTCTTACCACAATTTACTTAGCTCAACATTGTGTGTTGTTATGTTATTTTCTTGAAGTACCATCCCATGTTTCAACTACATGATATGTGATGAGATTTGAGTGGTTCATATTCATACACATAATATTTTTAAATTTTATTAATTATTGATGTTTTCTCTCTTGTAATAACCGATGAGACTCAATCTCTCTGAGTGCATACCTTAAAGGATACACTGAGAAAGGGGTAGGTAGACCATAGTTGTTTCAAAAGATTTGTGTTCCCTATACCATCACTTGAAACTAACACAAACCTATTCTATACATTTTTTAAAGCTTTGACACCTCCCATACATAGTCCTCCAATAAATTCACCACCTCAAATATCCCCTACCTAAGATGAAACCTCTATTTGTAATTTATCAAATAAAGTCCACTTGGGCTTACCGTGTTCTTTAAAATAATCACATTACAAGACTAGGTTAGTCATAGCTAACCTGATATAGGACCTAACTACTTTATTTATTAAATAAAATGATCAACTGGGCCAGCACTATCAATTAAAACTTTGGAAGGGTTTCGGGTTAGATCCAGCTATATAAACACATCATTTTTTCCATTTTCATGATAGAGAGATATAGATAATCATTTATTTATGCATCTACTTATCCATCATTCTAATTGAGGAGCCATTGCTTAGGGTTTCATACTTATTTTAGATTAAATAATCTTATCTTGTGGTAAAACTCTTTTGGATGCATAGAAGTCATGTAGCCTAAAGCTGACCTATCTTTATTATCCTTACAAACCATAACAACCTCTTTTCAAGCACCATTGGCCAAGGGAGATATTGGGGCTTGATAAGTTCATTTTAAAGGTAATTATTCCTAATTATTTATCTTATTTATTAAGTAGATATATTTACATGTGTTAGATTATTAATATGTTTCTCTCTCCATGCATTAGGATTACCTCTACATTGACTTGAGTATAGTTCTTCTTTGCATGTTTACTTTTATGTTTATTACCCCCATTTTATGCCACGTGTTTTGGTGAGCACTAGATTAGTTTTAATTTATTTTGTCATTTACTTTGATAATAAAACATAGGACCTAATTAGGGTTATAATGAGGTATTACTTGACTAGATGCTTTAAAACCCTCTATAGTGATATTGTGTGGTAATAAGCCCCCTTTTTAATTCTAGCATATCCATATTATTCATGACCCTAATTGTCTAATTGTACCAAAAAGTAAGATGGATAATGTGATTTATTTTTTTGAGCTAGGATTTATTTGTAGATCAACTTCACTTTCCCTTGTATACAAAGAGTATCTATTTTTGAAAATTTGATCAAACATTGTCCATAGTTGAAATTTATTTTAGATGGCTAAGTGCATCAACTACATTATTTTCCTTGGCCTTAATATAACCAATGCCAAATTCACAATATAAAAAAGTTTTAGCCATCATCTTTGGTGTGAATTCAAACTTAGTTGCATGAAAATGTACTTGAGTCCCAAGTTGTTAGTCTTAAGGTAAAAATGTTTTCATAGAAAATAATGTCTCCAAACTTATAATTTATGAAACATTATTGTATTAAATAGATCATGTGGAACATATCCAATCAATATGGCCTAACTTCCTTTATTTATAGGCCATAACCTAACCATCTTATGAAAGCACACATCTAAATCCCTCCCCTAAAGCATTTATAATAATATAAAAATGACCACCTGGATCAAGAACCATGAGAATTGGTGTTGAATTAAAAATTTACTTTAGGATTTTGAAATCTTCTTTTCACTTATCTATCCATTTGAACTATTGAACACTCCTTTGAAGTGAAGTGATGGGGTTGGCTATCTTAGAAATTTTTGGTGAAAATTATTATAATAAGCTATCAAACCTATAAAACTACACACCTTAACAAACTTTATAGGCATTGGTCAATCCATAATTTCTTTAATATTCGATGGGTCAAAAAAAATCCCATAAATAACAAATAAAATGCTCTAATTATTGGGGTAAGTGTATAAAGTTGGTGGATAAAAAAGAACCTACCTGTGGACATGTTTTTTTAAAATTTGAGAAATTTCAACTTTTATAGATTATTTGAGATAGATACACTCAAAATTTAAATATGGTATAACATAAATTATAGCATTTCAAGTTTAGTTTTTGAAACACTATTTTTTTTTAAATGGTTAAGTATAAGTCGGTCAAACATCTCAAATTTGAAGAGGAACTCAATTTTTTTAGGAAAACAAAATAAATAACAAGTAGTGTGGCCCCTCATTTTTTTAGAATTATTTGAAACCCATTGTTTAAAATTTAGATAAGATGATATATATTGTGACCTATATTTTAAAAAAATAATAATTGATGTATATTTTTAATTAATTTTACAAGTAAATAAAACATGAAAATCTAACCAAAAACTAGATAGTCAGGCATGCACCTTCCCCGCCTCCCCCCTCCCCATCTACCTAAAAAGATTGAAATTAGATCAATGAAAAAATATACATAAACATATATAGGCATGTATATTTTTAGCATGTAGTGGCCTAAATACACCATATCTATAAATCAACATAGATGGAAACCTTTAAAAAGTCTAAAAATTTAAAAAATCATATATTTGTAAATAAGAGAGCATGCTCGTCATCATATTAATAATTTCATGAATTTTATTATTAAAATTGATAGTGTTTTTAGTAATGGAAGTTAAATTTTCTTATTTTCTACCAAAAATCTCAGATTTAGTTGTGTCTATAGGTCCAAGCCTTTGGCTCAAGAAACAAAGTTGTTTTCGAGCCAAAAGGCATAGTTTTTAAATTAAAACATACCATAGCATGTACACATTATCAATAACATGTATTATTTATATTGACATAATAAAAAAATAAAATTAGTCTGTGTATACATGTTTATATTTATATTTCTATTTATTCACATTTATATTTTTTATATTTTTTATTTTAAAGTGGAGCGTGTCAATATATACACTACCACAAAAAATGTATTTTGGATATAATGATGTAATTTTAGTGAGTTTACACTCATGATCATAATTTTGAATATATATAATATGATTTAGGGTTCAACCAATCCCATTTCCATTATAAAATGAATTAAATAGTCAATTTTTTCAATGGTTGAAGTAATTCGGGCTAATTTGAACCCCTTTAAAATAATTACATATATAAGATGTTATTTGAGGCTAAATTAGCTTATACTTCCTTAAATGTTGAGTAGATGAGTGAATTTATGTAAAATTTCATGAAATTTTAGTGAAATTGAGCCTCATGAATCTCATTTTGACTATACAAGATGTAATTTAGGGCTATTGACCCCAATGCAATAATTAAATAAACTAAATAGTTCATTGGTTAAATTAGAAGGCAATTAGGGAAAATTTGAGCCCCTTCAACCTAATTGTGACTATAAAATATTATTTTGGGATTAATTAGTTCTAATTTCATCAAATAATGAAATAAATAATCATTTGGCTCAATGACATGTGGAAGTTTGGCATGTGTAGGATGTGGTTTTGGGCTCAATAAAATCCAATGTCACCATATAATGAATGAAATAGTTGATTATTTCAATTTTGGAGCCAATTAGGGTTAATATGAGCCCATTTGACCTAAATACAACTATCCATTATGATTTGAGGCTAAATTGGCTTTAATTTGATCATAGATTGAGCTAATAAGTCAAATGGTGCAATCAATGACATGATTTTAAAAAAATTAAGACACATGAACCTATTTTAAATTCCATATGATGTGATTTGGAGTGAAATTAACCCTAATTTCATCATATAATGAATCAAAACTTTAATACATTCAATCAACAAGGAATTTGAGGCCAATACAAGCCCCTTAAACCTAACTACAAGAGCAAGACATTCTTTAGGGCTAAATTATCTCTAATTCCATCATGAATTCATCCAATTAGTAAATTAGTGAAATAAAAGATGTTATTTGGGCCAAATTGAGCCATGTCAACCTAAGTTATACTTGAATTGAATGTATAAGATGTAACATATGGTTTAATCAACCCTAATTTTATCACAAAATAAAATATAAAGGTAATTAGGGCCAATATGAACTCGTTTAACCTAGTTACAAGTATATGATGTGATTTGGGGATAAATTACCTCATATTTATGGATATATTGACCTAGTTAGTCAATTGTTACAACCCTAAAACCTAAATAATAAACCCTTTTTTAATCAAAAATTCAAACATGAAGGTAATTGGGGCCAATATAAACCTATTAAACATAAATGTAAAACTATGATGTGATTTGGGGCTAGAAATTAAATTATATTTCTTAGCATATTGAGTTAATTAGTTGATTGTTACAATCAAAGATGCAAGTTGGATGAAATTGAACCTGTGAACCTAATTTTGACTATACAAGATGTAGTTTGGGGGTTAATCAACCTTAATATCATTAAAAAATAAACCAAATATCCCACCAATTTAATCATGAATGAAATTAGAGCTAATTTAGTCCCATTCAACCTAACTACAAGAGTAGGACATGATTTAGGGCTAAAGTAGCTCTGATTCCATCATGAATTGATCCAATTTATCAAATGGTGTAATTAGGGATATTATTTGGGCCAAATTTAACCATTTAAACCTAATTTATGGCTCAAAAAATTATATAATATCAACATATGGATTAATAAACCCTAATTTTATCAAAAATATAAACATAAATGGGGCAAATTTGAACACCTTGAACCTAACTATGAGTCTAAAATGTTATTTAGGGATAACTTGGCTCATATTTCTTGACATATTGACCTAATTACTTGATTATTATAATTATGGATGCATGTTAGATGAAATTGAAACCTATGAACCTAATTTTGACTATATAAAATGTAATTTAGGGGTCAATTGACCCTATTTTCATAGCAACCTAAATGAAATAGTCCATCAATTCAATCATGAAGTGAATTAGGGCCAATTTTAACCCATTGAAACTAATTACAAGAACATTACATGATTTGTGGCTGAATTAGTTGATTATGTCACATTAATTGATCAAATTAGTTAATTGGTGTAATTATGGATGTGATTTGGCCTAAATTGAGTCCCATGAACCTAATTTTGACTATATAAGATGTAATTTTGGCATTAATCGACCCCATTATCATATCACCCTAAATCAAATTGTCCACCAATTAAATCATGAAGTAAAATTGGGCTAATTTGAGCCTATTCATCCTAATTACAATTATTAAATGTGATTTGGGTCTCAGTCAACCACAATTTTATCATAATTGCAATCACTAAGGTAATTAGGGGTAATCTAAACCCATTTAACCTAAATATGAGTATAAGATATTACTTGGGGATAATTGAACCTAAGTTTAGTTGTATGGGATGTGATTTATACATCAATCAAGAGGTATTTACATCACATAATATTATAATGACATATTTATATGATGTATAACTATGTAAATATAATGTGTGCACATTATGACATATACACATTATAGAGAATATGCATTATCTTCAAAATATGAAAATTATTATTTAAATTAATATTTTTAACTTTAATCAATAATTATGTCCCCACATACATTCTCTATATCATTCTACGACCTAAAAATAAAGGAAAAAAACTATCAATCTATTTTTTTAGACCCCACCTTCAAAATTTATCAAGTTGTTTTTGTGGACATGTGTCAAGTTTGTCTAGTCATTGATGACAAATCTCATTCAAAAAAGAGGAAGAAGTTAAATCCCAAAACACTAGAGAAATTACAAGTGTTGAGAGGAAAACAAAACTTATGAATGCAAACATTTCACTTGAGATAAGGTATAAACACTATCCTTAATGAACCAAATGTCATATATAATGATGAAATTGATAAAAATGAATTGAATAATGATGATGAATGTTTACATAAAAGTCCAAATTATGTTATAATTCTAAATTTAAAGTATGAAGTTTTTTATTTTTTTATGATGAATATATGTATGTTGTTTTACCCCCTAATAATGAATAAAAGTACATGGAAACAAATAATAATGATAGTAACAATGAAGAAAATCCCATGGAAACACTAAATAATGAAATTAATAATGACTAAAGTAGTAGTGAACATAACAATATGGAAACACCCTCTCAACAAATTCCACCATTAATAACACTTCCAACAATTCTGCATAGAAAATGCAAGTTCTTAATTAAAGTTTTTGAAAACATTTTAAAACCAATGCATAAAAATGTCTGACCACCATTCAAGCAGACTAGCTAAAATTATTTGGGATAATTTCTTTGAAAAAATAGAATTTTATAGTAAAAATGTCAATTATTTGGTTCATTAATAAAACTGATTAAGATGAGACCTATAATGTACACCCTAGAACTAAGAACATATAACATGGATGGTGAAGATAAGGAAATTTTTGAAAATATACATGATGCATATCATATTATAGGCATGAAAACACATAAAAAATATTGTAATGTTGCCTAATGTATAATTATAACTTGTGAAGTAAGTGGTCAAACAAGGAGAAAATGCTTTATTTCAAAAACTATCCAAACACTAAAGATAAATAGAAAAATAATATTGAAATCAATACGTAAAAGACTTAATGATGACAATTTCAATGATCTCTAGTCATTCTCTAGTAGACTTCCATGAAAGGACAAGGCTATAGCCGATGATCTAAGATTTACTTACATAATTTTGGAAAGACAATACAAGAGTTTGATCCAATATAAAAGATGTAATGAAAAGAATAGTTGGTTCTCATAATCTTGAACCACATCTAAAAAAATTCTTAGTTATGATCTAAATATAATTGTACTCTAAGTTTTAAAAAAAATATCCATAAATTTATATTAGTTAAAGATATTTTAAGATAGCCAAACTATGTAAAAATAAATTTCATATGAACCACTTGTTATTTTAGGAAACATGTTGAATTTTCAATGCACTATGATTTTTTTCGCCATATACATTTTACTTTGCATACTAAAAACATTTTTCAATAGTGGGGCATGGATATTCCTCCAAAATCAGTAAGGAGATTTATTCTAACCATTTTTTTTTGTAAGACCTATTGATCAAATTTGACCATAAGTCAAATTGGTCATCCCCCTATAAATTCAAACTTGTCAATGTCTTGTGATGTGGCCATACCATACTCTAGATAGTCCTTAGAGTCTTAATTTAATCTTGTTAGCATGGATTAAGGTTAGTTTGGAGAAGTTAAGGCAAAATCATGTTGTGGTCATATAGTGGTTTAGGCATGTCATGAAGGAATAAGTCATGATTAAGTTGTGTCATATGTGATTAGGGGTACATTAATATCATTTTATGTCTTAAACATTTTCTAACAATATTTCATGATGTTTTAAACTGTTTAAGGTTCACTTGTAGTCTTGGAGGCATTAAAAATGCATGAAAAGGTTATTTTTGGCTAATATTTGTGTATTTCATAGTTACCTAAGTGCCAAATTTGTACCATAAACATTCCAAAGATATTGGATTATTTAATCAACTATCACACCTATCATCATGTCATAGAAAGGTCAAATTCTTGGATTTCAATGCCATATTAAAGAGTTAGAGGAATTTGTATGGACTTGTTGAAGTCATGTGCAAGTGAAAACATTGAAGAGGTGTCATTTCATATCCTATAGGTTATAAAAATTCTTGGAAGGAAGCTGAAGATCCAAAAGTTGTAGAAAGTTATTTCTCTTCTATCATTCCATTCACAAGCTAGTGAAGGCCAATTTCAATCAGATGATATAGATCGTATAGATTGAGTTAGGAGATGATATTTTGGCCAAATTTTTTGGCCCATATAGTATTATAATTTATTTAATTGTTATTTTTATTTGTTCTCTTATATTTAAGAACAATTTCTAAGAAGCTAAACTACTATTTGAGAGCTTAAAATCTCACAGGCTAAGTTTAGAGTGAATCTAATGCAAAGTGTGAGATCATGGCTGACTGAAACTATTTTTAATATGTTATAATATGTTTTTATATTATTCATAAACATCCATAAGTCATGGTGGCATGTGTATATGTCATTTTTTCAAGCAAAGTGGTTCTTATGTATTGTTTGCAAATAATTGTAATATTTTCTATGTTTTTGATCTCTTCAGGTGGTTAAATTCATTTTATTTAATATTCATGGTATCCTAACATATTCCTAATCCATTTACGGTATCTTTATAATATAATATATTTTGTACAAGTTCACACTAGTCACATACCTCTATTCACATGGTGGACTGTGTTTTGCCTACATAACAATTCAGTGGTTTTGATTAGTTTGAGTAGGTATTTAAAAGATTTTTAGGTTGTGGTTTCATGTTTTATGTGTTAATAAAATGTAAAAAATGTTATTTGATTCCATAATATTCATGTTTACACTTCTCAAATTTCTAATTTTGTAGACAGTCATATACAAACCTGTAGGTCTACAACTCTAACAAATTCATGTTGTCAAGATTAATGAAAGTTTCCCAAACATGGATAATTATTATTATTAAAGTTAGGATGATGTTATTAAATCAATTAAATCTTATAAAAAACCTAAAATTAATGGTGTATAAAATACCAAAGCTAACAGACATAATAAGAGCCATATACAAGGACTATGACTAGCTTGGCAGTGAATACAAGAGTTGTGAAGTGTTTTGAGAAGGTAATGGAATTGAAGTGAATGAAAAAGAGACCTATAATGACTATAATTTATTGTATGTTTTCATAGTGTACTAAGAAAAGGCCCTATTAAGCTACATAGTTAGGTCTTCTTAACACTCACCTATATGACTGTAATAGAAATAGTGATGATAGAGGTTGTGAACTTCTTTGGAGATTATATGAGTTTTTAATATAGTGATAATTCCTCTTGATTATTTTTTAACAATTTAATATTTCATGATATATTTTAAATTCCAACTCAAGACTCACATACATAATCTATTTAGACAACCACCTACAACATGTTGTGAGAGAAGTGTGCTTTGACAGTGATGTTCTCGAAAGAGTAAGGAATTTTAGGGTTTTTAAAAGTGTCTTAGGAAATAATAAAATATTGATAGAGAAATTTTGAAAATAAATAAAGGACCTAATAGTTCATGGATCCCAAATACACATTCAAATTCGTTCAACATCAACACTTATAATCAACCAGTTGAGAAGACTAATTTGGTCTTGAGATAGTATATTTATGAAACATAGAGCTTAAATATTTTAAGGAAGGTACATGGTATTGTCTTAAAATGATGATTTTAAATTTTCCAAAAATACTCCTAAAACACCAAACTATAAACCTATTCTAAATGCATGTGTGTAAGCAGTTAGCCACCTGTAAGTCTATGAAAGGAACTAAGGACCCTCTCTAAATCTAAGAATAGTTGTTTGTGTGAGAGTTTTGAGGTTATAAATAATATTTAAGTTATTAATAAATTTAATTAAAATATATTATAATCCAAGAGTTGAGGACAAGGTTTTAAAATAGGGGTCATAAGTATAACACAAGCATATACATAGTTCTGCCTACTTTGTCCTAAGAAGTGGTAAGTGTTGAAGATGGTTGGAATGACTGAGGGAGGTATAATGATTTCACATGATTGAGGGTAATGAAAATAATGTGATATCACCCTATAAATATCCCTTAGAGTCAATCTTAAATATAAAAAACCCTATTTAGGCCATATTCAACCCAATTGCATACATAGTCTATACATGCAAACAGACCTAGAGAAATGTTGGTTAGATGAAATGGAAGTAAGTAGAGGTTGAGATGGAATTTTAAATACTTTATGGGATTTTTAAATACCATATAATCATTACAAAATAACTAAAACCCATCAAAGATATAAATAATCAAAACCCTGTTTAGTTTCAAGCATTTCAATTCACACATAATCTTATATAGGTAGTAAGATGAGATGATGACCAATAAATGGGAGTGAAATAAGACCTTGATACCCTAAATATTTTTTTAAGATAAACATATAAAATAACTCCATTAAATCCCATACCTCTTGATAGTGGAAAAAATAAGAACACGGGTAGTTTGGGTCTCTTAGGTAATTTGGCCTATAAACCCTAAGCCTAAACCATTGAGATGTAGCAAAGTTTGATGAATAAATATGGTAATATGGAAATTTTTAGAGGTCAAATGATATGTAATATACCTCATTAATTTAATTTTAACTCAAATTAACCTTAGTAAGGTTCTCACTAACTCATTTCTCTCTAAGACCTCATAGAATGCTTATTTTCAACCCTAGAGGTCATTTTCTTTTGCTTGGTACAAAACACACATGTTGAATGGGACCTTGGTATTATAGGGTTATTTAAACACCATAATTCACTTCCATTTTTTGTATTTTTTGGTGTATTAATGCCTTGAATTTTTTGAACCATCCTTAAGAACCCAAGTCACTTTCAGGCTGCCTAGGAGAGCCATAAGGACATGATGAGAAATAAATCCATTTTCATGAATCCATATGGATCAAAAATATTTAAAAACTACCCATAACATGTTAATTACTCCCTTAATCATCACCCCATGTAATTGGTTGATACAATATTATATGTAACCATACAAATTAGGGATAAAAATACTAATTTTTGTTATTTTTTAGGGTTGTATAGTGGGTTATAACTTCAAACTTGGCATGAAGGATAGGTTGGATGTTTTATAACTTAATCACACACATTTTTTGGGTGTTAAATGTGTGGAGATCCTATAGAATCATTTTCACTCTCTTGGTAGGGAGGCCTAGTTAGGAGAGAGAAAGGGAAAAAAGGGATATCTTCACTCACTCTCAGAGCATGAAACTAAAATTGGAGCTAAAAATCCATAATGGTTAATATAATATGCCCTCATATTCTCAAAACCTTATGTAATTTTCTCCACATGAGGAGTTTTGCATCATTTTAAGTTTTCAAGGAATGAGGCCTATTTGAGGTTATTGGTAGAGAATGACTTGTTGGGCCTATTTTGAGGCCTAAAATTAGATTTTTTTAGGTCTAATATGGTATAAATAGACAATACATGAATTTTGGATGAGATAAAGAAGATAGATCCAAGTTTTGGCACTTGTTTGTAAAATAGGCCTAAGGAGGTGAAGAGTTCTCTAGACACCTTTCAAGAGAAAGAGTTGATGTGTTAAATATAACCTATTGGTGCTAGTTTATAGGTGTTAATAATATATAAAAGAGGTATGATAAAATAATATAACCATCAATAAAGCCACTTATCCTTCAACATGTCAAGAAGAATAGAAGTTTTAAGAAGTTAGTCAAGGTGTCAAATAAGTTTTTCAACTCCCATGCCACTTGGAGAGTTAAAGAATCTTCATAAGAGCTACCCATGGCATCTTGGACCTATTGAATCTATTCCATAACTCCTCTTATTTTTTTAAATCACATGACACTTATCTACCTTCTCTCTCCTGTGTCCTCTCTCTCTCTTGTGCTATATATTGAGCCACTTTTGGATAATTTTGTATCCTCCACCTAAGTATGGTGAATCCCTACTCATTTATATCCTTTGATAAATAAATAATCATATGGTTTACCTTATACATTATTTATTTCAATGTATTTGTTAGCTATTTGATCTTGCTAAGTGGTAGATTATCTTCCTTAGCATATTATCATTATTTGCATTCATATTCATTATTAAAATTCTATTTCAAGTCTCTTGAAATGTTTTAATGAAGTGTTCATGAGTTTAAATTATTATCTCTCCACTAGTGTCATTTCATGACTTTTTTTTTATTCCTCTTAACTCAATATTCCTTCACAAACCTTCATGACAAATATTAATGCAAGGGGCAGATTTGGATTAGTGTATGTATAGGTTAGGCTTGTGTTTGAAGTGTACTTGCAATTGGTTAGTAGTGGTTATGTTAAAATTGTTTCATCACCTCATTAAGATAGATTATTTTATGTATTATCTCTCCCTTTTCATCCCAATAAAGCAAGTATTATAGGTGATAAGCTACAATGAATATATCTAGGGAGATAGCTCTTTAATATAAAGGTTTACCTCTACTATAGGCAACCGACATGTCTAGAGGTAATCCAATGTTCTACTCAATTTAGAGGAGGATTGAACTACCTCTCCAAGGGTAAAAAATTGAGTGACAATAATACCAAATGGACAATTTTTTATAATAAAGCATGTTTGGATGGAAATTGCAACATTTGTGGTAGATTTCCAAACTTAGAAAATTATATACATGAGGAGAGTAAAATTGAAATAAAACATGAATTAGTTGGTTTGATCAAATATAAAATTGTGAAATCAAGTAAAATATGTAAAATAATCTAAAATTTATGATAATTTATGATCAAATTTAGGGAGGAAATTTTTATGAGTATGAAGGCACACACATAGGGATAGATGGTTGGATGAACATTTGAACTTGAGCAAGGACACATTCTCACTTATTTATATTATTTTAGTAGTCAAATTTTTTGATAATTACACATTCAATATATATCATAGGATTATGAATTAGATCATTAATTTTATGTTATTAATGGAATATAAACCCCACATCAAACAACTCAATGAAAATAACAACTACCTTACCTAAGTACTTGGGTGAAAAATAACGTAACTAGGTCAAATACAACTAGAAGATAAAGAAAAGACTACCTTTACCTTATTTTTTAAATGGTTCTTATTCATTGGCATATAATAGTGTTAATTCTTAGTTTGTGTCCAATGGAGTCCTTTATCAATGTGTTTGCTTTGCGGGAAACACCTCTCCTTGTCCACTTATGGATTAGCTTGTTTTAGCTTGGTATGTGATAACAAAATTAATATTTCTAGAGATAATTTGGTGTTATTTATTTACATAAAAAAACTTGTTAGACAATGTCAGTGACACTTGTATTTATATATTTTCAAACTAACCCTAATTCAAGTGTAGTTAGATTAGATTTAACCATGGTTAGGTTAGGGAGGGGACAAGTAATTAATATTTGGAATAGAGATACCATTTATTAAGTATGGCTCACCACTTCTAAATTTAAGGCATTTATGAAGATATTTATAATTCCTTGACTTTGAGGATGATGATATCATCATGACCTCATTTTTATTGAAATTTCCTTTTTAGAAAATTGATATTCACTAATTAAACGTGGAAATTTCACTTAAGTAGTTAATTGGATTTTCTTAGTTAATTAATTCTATTTAGGGTTTTGGCACACTATGAATTGGTTAGTGCCCTACTTAATGGTTCAAATGGCCAATTTATCAATTTTCAAGGTCACAATTTGATTGGGGATGAATCTATGGGAGGTTATCATTATATATAGGATAATACCCCTAATAGGGATGCCTTGACATGATTCTTAGAGTTTTATCCCATGTGTGGATGAAATTGGGACATCTAATAGTGTTTAGGATTAATTTAAATTATTTGGTAGAAATTAATTTAAATTTTATTTAGACACAGAATGTGACCAAAAAGGAGAGTCTATAATTTTCCCCTATTTAGAAGGTGTTTCAAGACATAGGCATAATAACATATTTTCAAATAATGAAAAAGTCATTAAGTCAAAATTTTCATGCCCTAAAGGGTGATCAATTAGCCTTGGATGCTCCTTTAATGGATTGGGTATCAAATAGAGTTGATAATCATTCCCTCAAAAAGAATAAATTGACATAACCTAGAGGTAATAGATGATGAAATATTGATTTACCTCAAGGTAATTATAATCAGTGGAAAAGTGGTAATAGAGGATGAAAGACTAATTTTCCCAAAGGTGGTTATAATAAATAGGAAAGTTATGTGCCACAATAGGGTAGATAAGTTGAAAAATAATGATTTACCCAAAGGAAGTTATATTCATTGACATAGTGGTTTTACCTACTAGGTTAGATTGAGCATGATAAAATCTAATTTTCCCTAAGAAGGTAGGATAAATCTTTAATCGGTCAAAACTAATTTACTACATTTAGTAAAATTGGTAAAGGGAGCTCATGCAATAAATCCATAAATGGAGTGATGATGAGTTGGCATAGAATAACGGTACAAATCTAGAGAACTAGCTAGTATGAAGATGCATGTTCAAACTATCATGACATACATATAGAAAATAGCGATGTTAAATGGGTTTCTAAAAGGTCTAATAACATGGTTTGGTAAAAAAATAGTGAATGTAGAATCGAATGGCATGAAAATAGACCACATGGATGAAATATAGAGCTCCCATAATAAACAAAGGGTACATTAGGCCCTAGGGGTTGAAAAATTCAAAATTTTAAGGCTATATATACACCCCATGGGGTGAAAAAATTTCAAGTTCCCCTAAATCCTTTACAAATATTTAGCTTTGAACTTATAAGAAATAGCATGTGGACGAGGATGGAGGCATGTGATTGAATGTGTGAGTGAGTAAGGATGACAACCACATGATGGACTTCAGTAAGTGACCTTAATTTAACTAATTAAGGAATTTATTATGCATTTAAGATTATGAACAAGGCTAAAAATGGTGAATTTATCATTTTTGTAGTAGGGAAAATGGTGGCTTTGACTAACAAAAATGATGACATGATAAAAAATGAGTAGAAACATCACCAAAAAATTCCGTATTCCAAAAATTTGGTGAATTCATTAAAAACACACAAAGTTTCCAGTTTCATGTGGATGTAAAATGGTGATTTTAGGAAAAACCATGGAAAATGCATTTTAGCGACTTTAATGAAAAATCAAGAAAAATGCATATTCAGTGATTTCACCAAAAAGGGTGAATTCATCATTTAAGTTCAAATGAAAAATGATGACTTCATCATAAACCCTAAATTAAGGAATTTTTATGACAAGTGGGCATGGGGGAAATAATCCTCATAGGTAGACTAGTATACATTTAAATTATGTAGATAGTAGCATATATTGATGCTAAGCTTGATGTGGGTGCAAGAGTAACTTGTGATAATGAGGACATGAGAGAAACATTCTCATTATTTCAAAACATCACAAAAATAGATAGAGGACATAGTCACATTCCTACATGCTTTATATTTATTAGATGTTACACAAATTCATGTGATCTGAGTAGATTGAGTGTACCTAAGTGCCTTCACTAAGTGATGGCACTTTGATACTTATTCATTCCACCTGCCTACTAAGGAGGATATGGTTATGATAGAGGATTCTTGACATATACTCAATCTACCCATGAGAGGTTATAGATTATTCTTGATAGATATAACACAATATCAGGTGGTGTTGGATGACTTGATTGGCTTCCTAAATATTCCCATTACACATGGGAAGTTTGACATTGACCTATTGGAGACATACATGTACTTATAGCTAAATGACCTAGCCCTAGAGGACACCTAACCATTATATTTGACTAAGTTGTACTTATGGCCATTATCAATAGCATATTTATACCTGATAAGAGTGGTTCCTTCTTTCACATGGGCATGGTTGGAGTCATACATTTAATTATGGATAATGTGATTAGGTTTATTGAGGGACCAACACTATTACCCCAATTATATAGAGACTTACACATGGTGTCTTACTAATGAGTCTAGAGTATTAGATCTTCCACATTATTTTAGATTTGGGGATGGGAGCATATAATCATAGAGTGCCTAATTGGTTAGAGATAGGTCAGATACCCTCAAAAGCCATTGGCTTATGGTTGGGCTCAGATAATTTTGAGTCATAAGGGACATCATGGAAATATATACTAATACCAGTATATGTTTGATGAGTTAACCATCAAGTTCTTAGTTTGGTATCCCTATCTTACATATTAACTTTAATAGTTATGAGATGCATGGTATATTAGTTTCATGATGACCATGTGTTTCCTTAAAAGGAGATAGACTCATGTTATTAAGAAGTATCAGCCAGATTGAGTTCTATAATATTTTGGTATGATATAGAGTATTTCTATGGAGCTAAGGTGGTTTTCTCATTTTACCAAAGAGATTATATTTAATACCCCAGTGATTCTGAGGAGTACAATTATGAGAAGCTATGGGATAGTGCCATGTCTTCCATGGGCCTACATGGGATGCCCTATATATGTAGGTGTGACACTAGAGTATGTGCATTAATGGGTACATGTTTATCTATTATGAATTATAAACCCTAGATAATAAGTTATAAATGGTGGATAGGTACAAGGTCATGAACTAAAATCTCTTAATGATGATGCTCTTCAATATATGCCTGCTCTCTAACATCTTAGACTTATTTGATTAGTATTTTAGTATAATCACATTTTTTATACTCTTGAAACATTTACATGTATGTTTATCACATGTCTTCCTTTTAAGACAGAACCTCTTACTTGTCATGGCTTGTAGTAAGCTCCAAAGGACTTGTAGGATCCTTGAGGGCTTCAACTTCATTGCATATGTCCCTAAATTTCTATTATAAGCCATCATCCTTTGACTGGTCAGCCTCATGAAGAGGAACAACAAGAGAGGCTCCTTTATTTTCTCCTTTGGGTTCTAAAAAAAAACCTCTTCTAAGACCTTTTCTTCAACACAAGGAGGATATTTTTCTTCATATTCATAATCATATGCCTCTTCACTAGCAATCAGCTCCTCTTAATCTTTAATCCAATCTAAAATCTTAAACCTATCCTCCTTTTTAGTAGTGCCAATATTAGGCACCTCAAAAATAGGAAATTTAGCCAAAGAAGATTCCCAAGTAGCAATGCAATTCTCAACATTAGAAGGTCAAAATTGATTAGTTAGAGGAGGTGTAAAAATGGGTTCAATGGATTCTTGAGGAGGGGTGGGAGGGAGTTGAGGGGTTTCAAGTTTCTCTCCCTTTCCAACTTATCTAGCTAAACATGATTTGTTCTTCTCTTCACAAGCTTCCACCACTTCTTTCCATCTTGGGAAGGTAGGCTCAGAGATGTTTTCATGAGTATGAGATGCTAATGAAGGGGTGAATAATATATTTAGGAAAATTTAAGTTTCCTTGGGCTTGGCATCTTGATTGCAAACTAGAAAAGTAGGCTTAGAGAGTTCATTTTCTACTACCATGATAGATTTCCTTAAAATATGATTAGCCAATTCAATCTTCTTTTCAAGTTGAGCCTCAAAACATAGGCTTCTTTTCTCATAATATTCTCTAAATACATCAACCTACTCAACCATGATGTCCTCCTTCTTTTAGATTCTCTCTTATATGGAATTCTAAGAAGGGAAACTTTTGGGAATGTATGAATAACTTGGGGAATTTTGGAACATGTTTGGATTAGCATATTGAGTGGACAAGGTTAACACACTCAAAGGTTGATGTGGGGTATATTGGGGCTGCTAAGACTGAGTTGGTTCATGAGCTCTCAACCTCTCTTCTAGATGTAAAATTAAGCCACAAACATCAAGCATCTCATTAGAAATAACTTACCAATTAACTCTCTCAATAGGCATCCATTCTTTCTTGACTTATTCCAAAATAATCCCTTACACTCTTGATACAAACACTAGGGATGACATGACCATAGCCATATCTAGTATCAAGGTCTAACATGTAGTCTTGGTAAACAATGAGAGTATTTTTGAAACTTACAATGGGATGACTTGGAGAGGAACTAGGTGGACTAGGTGAAGCACTAACTTGATAGGGATAACTATAGGAACATAATATTGATAGGTATCATGACAAGTTTAGACAAGTACTTGTTCATATTGAGGGGGAATAGGCAAAGCAGGACATATCTCCTCAACTTGTGTTAGGACAAACCCAACATCAAAATAATCCATGAAGCTTGTGAGAAGTGTGTAGAACAAGATAAAAACTTAAATAAGAATACTTGGACTACTTAACTAGTAGATTTATACTTAGAGTCACCATTGGTACTTAGTGTAATTGCCTCCAAAGGTTGGTATATTGAGGAAAACACCAAAACTCCTCAATATCTTAGAACAAGAGTCCCACTAGGCATGCCAAAAACTATTGTCACTTTAACTTGCACATAATGAGGAGATGACAAGTCTCTCATTCAAGTGGCACAATAGAACCACATCTAGGCTATGGGTCACCAAATGTGAGGTAGATCTCTAGATTAGGGGTTAGTTCCCCTTGATGCATCACTATAGCTCAATCATACTACTAACACTAAAAAGGATGAAAAGGGAGAAATATAATTGAAATAAAATCTAATATATGGGGGGTGATACATTAAACATATGCTCTAATCACACCCTTTGACATGCACTTATAACCAAGAAGAAGTATGCACATACACTTCATCCAATGACAACCTTCTCTCTCACATCAATGTTTCAACATGGGGTCTTTAAGATACTTAGGCTAGGAGGACATAGAAAATAGGAATTCTAAGACACTATATTGAATAGACTACTCACTAAACCTACAACATCAACATCATACACTTCTTGTAGACCTAAAAAAAAGATATTCCAAAACACACAAGGTACTAAGAAGAGTAACATGTGAAGGTAAACAAAATTACACTTGCACAAGACCAACAACCATTATGTACACTTAGTGAAATCTTGAATGAGGTAAAAATATCTATTTTTATTATCTCAATGCAAAATTTTGGTAGGGATTCGCCATACCAATGTGGAGAGATCCCCATATAATGCCAAAAAGGCCATAATTTATAGCAATTGTGTGTGAGAGAGAGAAAGGGAAGTTCAAGAGTCATTACACACTTGTCCAAATGAAAAAACTAGTTATTTATGCATGTAAGAGAGATATGGGGTGAGCCATGCAATGTCAAGATCTACAAGTGCCATCACAAATCATCCAACGCTTGTAAAGTGGTCTAAAAACTCCTTTCCTTTCATAGAAAATTGCCCCTCATGTTTTGCCTTCCAAAACTACCTTATCACTACATATGATCAGGTTTGATGATGGGTTTGAGTGGGAGGGGTTACAAACAATCCCTCACATGCATTGTATTAGCCTCTGATCATTTTTATTCTTCTATCCATGCATAATCATCCATGGCAGTCCCAAAATGACCTCTCTCCATGCACCTCCCACACTTGGCACCAAAAACCTTCCAATTTTACAAACTAATACATGTACAAGGAACGAGGACACTTTTCAAATGTGTCCATATCATTAGTTTCAAGAAACAATCTTTAAAATTCTTCCCTAATTGATTTTCACCATTTTCAAGGATGACACTTTTTAAAGGTATCCATATCATTAGTTTTAAGAAATAATCCTTAAAAGGCTTCCCTAAGTGTTCACTATCTGCCCACTAAATTGACTAAAAGGAAATAGATAGTAGATATATTTAGGAGTTTATATGGGTCATAAAATTCCACAAAGACTTAGAATAAGCCTCAACCTGCCTCCCAAAAGTGGTTTCATGCTTTGAAAGTTCTCCTTACTTGCAAAACACATAAAATTATCAAAATAAGCCCTATTTTGCACCATTCATATACGTGTAGCACAAAAAATTAGTATGGATTGGGTCTCTATGGATTCCTCTACATCTTCAAGTCAATTTCATGGCCTTTTGACCCCCTTTGGATTCCTCCTTTTCCTCATCTTTTCCATTGGATCCTTAAAGAGGGCTTTTAAGGGTTTTGGAGTGGTATAGAGTCTTAACATTTGTTCATAAATAATATATGTTAGAATCTTATAAAAATTCCACTAAATGCCTCTTATGGACCCTCTTCATCATCTCCAAATACCTTAAGGTCCCATGCAAATGGTCATGAAAATTTTAAGCACTTGAACTGGTCACTCAGGTCCTTTTCCTATAATTATATGAGGGTTTATGTGTTTTCAACCCTAAGATGGCCTTTTTGGTGATTCTCCTACATAATGAAAGCTCAATCACCTTTTATGGTCCCAAAAAAAGATGTTTCACACCATTATAATGATCATTTCATATTAGAAGTGCAACTAACATACCAATATGCCTTAGGTCTAAACCTTGTTGCATAAGGTTGCCCACAACTTAAGACTCAACCTAACTCTCAAATTATTTACCATACCCCATAATGGCTTCAATACCTCCAATATACCTTTTAAATAATTAATTATCCAAGTGGAAATCTTTGACAAGGTTTAATGTGCATATGACCCTCAACTTGGCTACTAGGCCTAAGGGTTTCCCTCATGTATGATTGTAACCTTTGTTGCATATGAGACCCTATTTTCTTTCAGACCCTTTATAAAGTTTTAAAATGTTTATCCATATTTTTTATATCTTCATCAATCAACTTTAATGGTTTCCAATCCTTCTGGTTCATCCTCTTCACCATTTTAAAAAAAATTAGGGTTTTGTGTACCTGAAAACTACCTTGCCTCTAAGATAAAATAGAGGCATATTTTCTTCTTATCTTATAATAACAAAATGTTTGAGGGGTTTATATATTTCCCAAGGATGTTTTACACCATTTTTTATTTCTTTAATGCATGATTTGGTCATTTAAAACCACAAATCTCCAAGACTGAGTTTGTGTAGCTTGACTATGTAGGAGTATTGAATACTGACTATGTTTTTGCTTCAATGAACTCCATCTCTTTCATAAATTTCAATGTAAAAATTCTTTTAATATTATCATGAATATATCCTAGTGTCTCTAACTCCCATTCAACACATTTATTACTAAAGGACCTTTCATGTTCTCACTTTACATTTCCCAATCTCATGAATGTGACTACAACAACCCTACCTAACCTTATCTGTAAGTGTTAATGGTCTCTAATGAGGCTTTGAGAATATGTTTAGGAATTTTCAAGATTATCTTGAAGCCACTTTCTACTTATTCTAATCCAAACTCTACCAACATAGTTCCTTTTATTACCAAGAAACAGTGCTCTTAACTCACTGCCTATACTTTTCATATTTAGGGTCATAGTTGATATTAGGGCCTTTATGGAGTGATATAAGCTTGGAATTAATTGATAAGGGTGTACATAATCCTTTGGCATCCATAATACTTATTTTTAAACCCCTACCTCATCCTTAGGCTTACTCAACTGAACTCTTTATGCTCACTGTTTGTTGATAGTCTTTATCAGCTGGTTGTAGGTTGTAATTTATTTTTTGTATAGAATGGTAAATTGTATAGAAGACAAAAGTAACACTATCATCTTCTTTAAATAATCCTTCATGTCATATTATATATTTATTGACACATGAAACCTTCCCATCAGGGTATATTTTTCAATTTGTAACTTTCGTATAAAATGCCAATTTTGATCTCAAAACTATAGACATCATTAGTTTTTTTCAGTGATTTCTTGGGTAACTTTGGACTCCAATTGTTCATCCTTCACTCACCTTTTGACCCTCATATTTTTCACAAGTTATCTTCATAATAGAGGAAGTAGGCTTGGCCAAGTTAGGTGTCCTAAAAATTTTATGGAACATGTTGGGAGAGACCAACGACAACCCTCAGGATCTCTATTTTCATTTTTTTGGGACAAATAACCTTTAACACAGTCAACTATGTTTTAACAGTAAGCTTCAACTTTTTAGCAATCCAACTTCCTAAAAAATCCATGTTAGGATCTTTTACTCATATCAATATTTCATAATATCTCAAAAAACATGTCTCACACTTGAAAGTATATCCAATTCTTTGATAGACTGCCTATAGGTGACCACTCATTATATGTAGGCAATACAGGAGAAAAGTGATCCATATGCATCTTAGACCTCTATTTGATTTCTAATCCTAACTTGAGGATTAAAAATGGATTATTTGAATTTTCAAAGACATTTTGGGGCTCTAAGTTTGATTCAATGGACTTATTTTTAAGAGGGCACCTGTAGGTGCACAAGGATTGCAGGAAGGTAGAAAAAATGAACTATGAATGATGTATGGACATTAAACAACCATTCCTTACCCTTGCAAGATAAACATAGTTATCTTTCAACTTTGTGAAATCTTAGATCAAGACAAAACATCTTAAAACATAATTAAAATTTCCTTTATCACTCCTAAAGACATCTGTAGGTGAGTATTCCTCTGGTGCATAACAGTGAGCATCAATTGTAAACAAAGACAAGCCTAGAAGAAGCTTCCTTACTTATTGAAAATTTCAAAGAAAAAATAACAATGTAAAACCTATAGATAGGTATTTATAAATATATAAAACACTCAACCTATCAAAATAAATCAAAATTTTCTGAAACAAACTCAAACAGTGACCCCTCTTGGATGAAGAAGCATAAAAAACTACCTAAGGTCTTAAAGATGGTTCATAAAGGGTAATCCACAAAAATTAAATATATTTACATGAAATTTAATTAGACTAAAATTAATTTTCACCCCCAAAATCATTACTCTCAACTCCTATTGTATGTCCCATACCAAGCATGCAAAGTTGACCTTTCTAGGCTTGCAAGGAGAAAATAGAAGAAAAGGAAGTTGTAGCTAAAACTTTCTGCTATATTCCCTAAAAAAAATTAATGTAAAAGACTTTATTGAGATTAATATGCACATAACTCACATTTTTTTCTATATATGAGCTCACTAATTCCGTACAAGTGCCCAAAAGAGCCTAAAATCAAGGAGAAACTCCCCATTTTTGCACATATCTGACTCTTGAACTAACAATAGCCACTTTCTAATATATACTGACCTCTTACACATTTAAAACCAACTTTTTGACAATTATACATCCTTAAAAGTCTATACAAGTCATTAAATTATCTAAAAATTTGGCCAAATGAGCCTTTTTGCATATGAAACATAGAAAATGATAAATTTATGACTTGAAGACACATTGAAACATATAAAATACCAAATTATGACATATCCAACACAATTTTTAACTTTTACCAAGTTTGAATAGGGTTGGCTTTGGTTGACTTGACTAGTACAAGGAGGATGGGCTTAGACCAAGCTAAAGGAAGGATAGGTAAGATGATAGACCAACATGACACCCTATAGGAAATATGGAAACCCTCTTCAAGAGTTAAAAAATGTATGTGTTGACCCAATTTTACTAAATGTCAAATTTTGCCAACAATAATAAATAATTAAGCTAAAGCACTAGCAATAAACAACCCAAGTTAAGGCATAATGAATGTAAGGCATATGAACAAAATGAACAAATTAGAAACTACAATGAAATGAATGTTTCAATTAATTCATAAATAATAGTAAACAATTAATCTAAGTAAAAATAATAAGCAATTAATCTAAGGTAAATAAAACAAACAACTAATCTAAAGTAATGTAAAACAAACAAGTAATCTAACTATTTTTGCATGTGTAATATAAGTGTTACGCTTGGGTACAAAATTGACCATAGACCATAGGGATAAACAACAAAGGTAAAATGGCACAAGTTTTCCCCTAGGTTATAAGGTAAAATGACACAAGGTTTCCCTTAAGCTATAGGGGACAATGACACATGAATGAAAAGGGGGAATAAAGGAAATAGGAATTTAGAGGTATAATCACTGAGAGGGGGGGTGAATCAATGAGCCTAGGAAATACAACTTCAATTTAAATCCTTTCATGTTCTTAATCAATTACCATAAACATTCATGAGGCATACACAACATTCATAGTAATGAGTAAGAGAGATAATGCAAGATCAATCACATAACACATGACATATGTGGGAAACCCTCTTGCGGGAGAAAACCCATTGGAACCTACAATTGGAATACTATCCTATAATAAAAAGAACCAATTTAGACCATATAAAACTGATCAAGGAACTATAATCCCTATTTAGTGAGACTATAATCTCATAAGGTGCTACAACACATATCTAGATGTGTTGTAACAATAACCAGACTTTTAGCAAGTTTCACCTTGCAAGTAGTTTATAACCACCTTATATGTTGAGATAACACAATAACACCTATGAAAATGTCTACCAATGAATTTATGTCTTCAACACCTGATGATGGACCTCTGTTTATCACTCTTCACCCTCACTCATACTCAATCTACAAGAGCACTATTCTACCAATAGAATTATGATCTACAGGTCATACAAGTAGTCCTAAATATATTATTCTATTCAAATAATCCATAGGGCACTCTACCCCTCCTTCACTCCACAATCCAAACACACAAGCCTATCTCAAATCTCTCCCAAGTCTCACACTCCAAATTCTCAACATCACCATTTTTTATTTCACTATTTATAGAGCATTTATGATCACATCATCTTGGTCAGCCATTAGGCATGACTTAACCCTTAAATCAACTATCTCATCAAGATATATCTTAATATAATCTTCATAGGTAGACTATAACATCTATGGGTCACCCTTAAGTAACTACACCTTTTAATAAGGCCCATGTAGCTCTTATAGGTCTTATGGAGACCCATTCACTCCTTTATCACTTCATCAAACAAAACAAGAACATAGAACCACTACCAAAAGCATGGACCCATTACATATGATCTATAGGTCCCCCTTAAGTACCAACAACCAACATAGTATCCTTTTGCTTAAGCATAATTCACTCAAACAACATTTTATACACATGGTCATTATGAACAAATACACAGTCAACTTTTAAACCATTGTTCATACTACATACAATTGGTCAAACATTCATAAAGCACATATAACATCTTTATGGTGTTTACAACACTCTCATATAGCTAATTCATCAAGAGATATCAAAACAACATCATAATAAGCTTGAACAATCTTCTCGGGTCACTTGTAGTCATACACAAACACATAATCAATTTTTAGCCTTAACATATTTGATTATACATAATCATAGATCTTAAAATAAGTTTCATTAGATGCACCATATCCTCTTCATCTTTTCTTTTTACACCATTAGCAAATTCATCTTAGATCAAAATTTATGGGCAACTTATCACAGACTAGTTTTTCCCTTTGTAAAATTCAAATATTTAAATATCAACGGTCACAATTAAACCTTAAACACTAAGCTCGAATCTCGTGTCCTTGCTACTTTATATCAATCATGCACTATTTATCTTGTTTGATCTTTAACACATGGTCTACCAATGCCAAACATTGAACCTTGAACATGTTGACCCCATCTCATGTAATCTAGTAACTTTGACCTTATGCACTTCAATAATCTCTTGTCCATAGATCAGTCTTTAACAATGATAAATATTTGTCTCTTTGACATCTTGACTTTAATATGCACTATTTATCTCTATCTATATGATCACCCACTCACCATTGATCCTTGGAATAAGCTTAATTTTTATCTCTACTCATCATTAAACATCATGCACTTGTCCTCATCTCAATGCTCCCTAACATCTTGGAGAAAATGTGCTCCATAAATCTTTATTAAACTTTAACTTGTGCATAAATGACTATGGGAACCTTTCTTATCTGCTTGGAAGGTTAACTTTGCACCTCCATATCTTTCACTTCACTCAAGTGCATGTTCTAAAAATTGGATGATATGATCTCCTCACATAAGAGAATCCAACCATGTGATAAATTAATCATAGAACCCTCACACATGTGAGATATATCACCATTAAAATTCCTTCTCAAAATTTTCTATCACAAAGCCAACTATGCTTAGAACTTGTCTGGAAGGCCAAATTTGAACATGCATATATTTTTCTATACTTCAATGTTTGAATTAAAAATTAATGCAAATAAACTAAACATAAAAATGAAAAAACCCATATGATCACCTTCTTCTTAAACATTCACATGTGTGAGATATTTTACCATAAAAAATTTTACTCAAATATTTCTTACCTCATGCAAATTTGGCTAAGTATGGGAAAACACTGTCAAAAATACCTAGGAGCCCAACTTTGCACTTGCATGTATTTTGATGCACTTATGCACATGACCAAATATTTATCACATAATAACTATACACAATACTAAATAAACCCATGTGACCATTTCCTCTTGACTCATCCATATGTGGAAATGGTGATGTCATCAAATTGCTTACTCATATTTTTTGCCACTAGACCCAAACTATCTAGATGACAATAATAATCAACCAAATGAAATCCACTCATGCACACAAGCACTCAAAGCTTAGAAAACATATTAGGAACCCTTTTTATATTCTTAATACTCCATATTCATCTCTGAACATATCTAACCACGTCAAAATAGAAGATCAACCAAGCATATTTCAAGCATATTAGGACAAGCACATTGTACACTTTGTCATTATCACATAGACTATCAAGGCACTTCATCCACTCACTTATACACCTCCATGACATCATCATGAAATCATTCAAAATTTTCCAACAATATCCCCATTTTTTATTTATGTCAACAACCAACCATCATATAGAAATATAAAGATTACCTTCCTTCTTCTTTTCAAGCATTCTCACAATAGTAACTTTCTCCCCTTTTGACACAATGACAAAGTGGGCACAATCTGATCCTGAGGACCTAAAAATATCACCAATATGAAAGTACCATCTTATAAATATGATACAAACTCCCCCTTACCTTGAGCCTACTTTTTCTTGTCTTAACAACTTTCTCTTCCTCCATGCCAACACTCTCTTCAACCAAGCACTACAGTCAATGAAGAAAAAACACACAAAAACCATAGAAATATGATGGAGCACATCAATAAAAATCTAAGAGGGACTCCGCCTAATAAATCTAATAAATTTCACCTTTTTATCATCTTCATATCTCCACACACCATTATGAACCACCATACAAGCTTACTAGCCTTCTCTCTCAAACCACCTCAAGGACCACCACCAAAACTTCATGTTGAAACTTATAGAGCCCACAAATTTTAATAGACACATCTTCAATACTTAAAACTTAATATCTATATCACTCTCATATTCACCCTCAATCACACCAATTTTCATCACCTAGCTCATCCTCTACAATATACTACCTTCATAAACTTACTAGCTAATTAGCCCTCTATATTGACAAAAACATGAATAATTTGAAAACCACAAACCTTAAAATCTTTGTGAAGCTTTATTTGACAATCCATATGGCCCATTCAAGTTATTAATAAACCTTAGATCTCAAATCACAAGGTAAACCACTTTTCTATCAAAGCCCAAAACCCTAGAATCTTAAAATAAACAAAGTCAAAAAACCTCCTTTTGGTTAACACACACCTCTAAAACTTCTTTCACACCTGGAGATACCCATCACACAATTTTGGGCCAAGATTTGAGTCTTCACACATTTGGGAGTCTTGAATTCCTATTACCCATTTTAGGATTTCTTGCCTTTAATCCAAAAACTAAGAAAACTGAGAGCACTCAAAAATCTTCAATTTGCCTTCAACATACCTTTAGACCATAAAAAAACTTGTATCACATCACAAATAAGTGGACAGACCTTTCTAAGCACCAAAATCTACTTGACATGGAATCAAACTAATTATGCCATATAGATATATCCATTATAACCCTATATAATAGCTCCTTCATAAATCTATGGATCAAGCTCATGAACTTGTTACTCCCCCTTAACCAAAGACCTCTTATTAGAATGATCATCTTGATCACACAAACTTTATTCTCTACTAAAAAGAGTCTCTAAATAATCATAGATAGAGACCTCTTCTACACCACAATGCTCTACCATGGTGTGAAACTAGGAGTTTCTCGTAACTTTTCATATTCCTTATCCTCTTTGGTCATCTAATACTTGTAGTTCTTATTCTTTTTAGGCTTAAGATAAGAAACATGCTCAACCACTATAACATTCTCCTTTTCTTATAGAATTGGATTGATAATACATGGATACAACAAAGATTCATGACATACCTTTTCATTTGTAGAATCTTACTTGTAGCTTATAACCTCTTCATTAGGTACAAACAATTGATGTTCTTTGCATAATACGTTCTCATCGGAAATAAGATGTTCACTTAGATCCATACATACCTTAGGACTAACTTTAACCATCACCTTGGTCTTCTCTTTGAGCTTGGTCTCTTCACTCACAACATGAGCAGATAATGAGATCCCTTGGCACACTTCAACTTTTGAAGCATTCTCTACCATAGAAAATAGATTATTGGACATGTAATCTCATCATGACTCACACTTTTCACCTATGGCTTCCATGTGTTAACATGCCTTCTTCCTTGCACTCTAGGATCTTGATTAAACCTATTCTAACTTATATACCTTTTATTGTAGAACCTAGTAATGTGACCTCTTTGTTCACAATTGTAGTACACCATACCTTTCATAAGAAACATATCTTGTCTTATCTTATTTGGATAGAAATTTATAATGTGTCCTATATCATGACAAATAAAACAACCTCCCATTTTTGAAGAGGACTCACCTCATCTAGTCTTATGTGGATAATGGTTTGTAAAGTATCCCACATCAAGATATTTAAAGAACTTAGTCTTGCTTACTCCTTTTAACTGATGACCCCCATCATAGTCCCATGTAAACTTATTTCTAATAGGTCTCTTGCATTCTTTAGATCTATGCCCAAATTGATTACATGTGAAATATTAACCATTGAAACTTGCATACCTCATGGCATTTGGCTATCTGATCTAATTTATCTTCATTCTACCAGTACCTTCATTCCTTGTCTAATGATTTATCTTCAAAGAATGAGTGTTCTAGTTCACATTAGTCTTCATCTTATCTTGAGTTACATTATTTTATTCATCTTCATATCTAAGACTAGTTCTATCATTAACATGCTTTTGACCACTTAGAATATTTTCAAGATCACATGAGATCTTTTCATATCTCAAATATGTCTTCACCTTACTATATGTCTTCTCTAAATCATATTTCAAAGACTTATTATCATAAACATACCTTGAACATTCATCTTCTTTATCTTTTATGCTTGTAGATAGGATTTCCAATTAAAAACTAAGATGCTTGATCATATCTTCATGCTCCTTGGTTTCTTAATTCATTATTTCCTCATACACACTAAATTACTCCTCATATTCCTTGAGTTTAGATTTCATATTCTTATTTATCTTCTTCTCAATATTCAACTCTTCAAGAGCATTCATCAATACAGTCGACCTCATCTTCATCATCATCTAAATCACTCTAAGTATACTCCTAATGTGAGAAACTTCCTCTTCATGATCATATTCTAAGTCACTGTCTTCACTCTCATCTAATGAGCTACAATCTTCTTTGGTGTAGAGACTCTTCTTGTTTTTGAAGAACTTCTTGTTAAAAATTTTAAATCCTTTATTCATATATGTCTTTTTGTCTTCATCTTATCCTTCACCATGCTCTTCATTATAAATATTTTCATTCTTATGAGGGCACTTACAATAAAAATGTCCTATCTCTCCACAATTAAAACATTTGAAGGGTAGTCTACCCTTATACATCCCTGAGCCTATGTTCAATTTCCTAGTAATCAAAGCAATTAGTTCATCCTCATCAATGTCAAATATGTCATCCTCTTTAGATTTATTACCTTGGGAATTCTTCTTAGTCTTCATCTCTATCTTGAATTTAGCTTCCTTATTTGGTGGTATATCATCATTTACTTTCATTTTATATGTAGTAAGTGTGCAATGTAATTGATCCATCTTCAACTGAGTAAGATCATGACTCTCTTCTATAGAAAATACTTTTGGATCAAACTTGAGAGATAGAGACCTTAATACCTTTTAGGATAAATTAGCCTCTTCAATATTCTCTTCAAGACCTTTGATGATGTTCACAGTCTCATCAACTCTCTATAGAAAGGATGCCACAAAATCTTCTTCCTTCATCTTGAGAGTTTCAAATTACCTTATGTGAGTCTACAACTTAGCAATCTTAACCTTTGAATCTCCTTCAAAAATTATCTACATTTTATCCCATATCTCTTTAATATATTTACCTTGGTGTAGTTAGTCTTTAAAATACCGCAAGTGATAACATTCATTGCCTTGGAATTGTTCTCAAACAACTTCTTGTTTACAACACTAGATGGAGGAGTAATAGGAGTAACATAACCATATAAAATATATTTCCATACATCAAACCCTAGGTACATAATATATGTTCTCATCCTTATACTCCAAAAATCATAATTGGATCCATTGAACATTAGTTATAACTTATTATAGAAACCTCCTTGATGACTACCCATATTGTACCTTGGATCACCTTCAAATTGTCAAGCCTTTACCAAAGGATTTAATTTAATAACAATTATTAGAGGTAAAATCACTAAAAATGCAGGTGAATTAATGAGATTATAAAATCTAACTTTATTTTCAATTATTTTAAGTTATTAATCAATTACCATAAGCATTCATGAAGCATATACAACATTCATAGCAATGACCAAAAGAGAAAATGCAAGATCAATCACATAACACATGAGATGTGTGGCAAACCCTCTTAGGGAAAAAGACCCACTAGAACCTATAATTATAATAATATCCTATAATAACAAGAACCAATTTATACCATCTAAAACTAATCAAGGAACTAAAATCCCTATTTAGTGAGACTATAATCTTAGAAGGTGTTATAACACCTATCTAGCTGAACTACAACAAAAACCAAAATTTTAAAAAAGTTTCACCTTGTAATGAGGATACAACCACATTATATGTTTATCTACCATAACAACACATATAAACACATCCACCTATGAATTGATGTCTTCAATACCTTATGATGGACCATAACTTATCACTTTTCACCATCACTCATACTCAATCTACAAGATCACTCTTCTTCTAATAGAATTATGACCTATAGGTCATAAAAATAGTCCTAAATATATTATTATCTTCAAATAATCCATATGGAATTCTACCCCTCCTATCCACAATCCACACACACAAACCTCTCTCAAATCTCTCCCAAGTCTCACACTCTAAAGTCTTAAAATCACCATCTTTGATTTCACTATTTATAGAGCATTTATGATCATCATCATCTTGTTCATCCATTATGCATGCCTTAAATATTAATGAAACTATCTCATTGATACATATCTCAATACAATCTTCATAGTTTGGCCTTAACATCTATGGGTCATCCTTAAGCAAGTACACCTTCTAATAAGGCCCTTGTAGCTCTTATAGGTTTCATGGAGACTCATTCACTCCTTCAGCACTTAATAAAACAAAAAAAGAACACAAAACTAATACCAAAATCATGTACCCATTTCATATTATCTATATATCCCCTTTAAGTGCTAAAAACCAGCATAGTATCCTTTTACTTAAGCATAATTTGCTCAAACAACATTCTATGCACATAGTCATTATGAACGAATACATAGTCAACTTCTAAACCATTTTTCATACTGAATACAATTGGTCAAACCTTAATAAATAATATATATAATCCTTATGGATTATAAAACACTCCCATATAGATAATTCATCAAGAGATATCAGAATAAGATTGAACAATCTTCTCGAGTCACTTACAGTCCATGTACCAACACATAGTCAAATTTTAACCTTAATATATTTGATTTTACATACTTCCAAATCTTCAAATTAGTTTAATTATATGTACCATGGAGTCCTCTTCATATTTCCTTTTTACACCATTAGAAAATTCATCTTAGATCAAATTTTATGGGCAAAATACCATAGACTAGTTTTTCCCTTTATAAAATTCAAATATTTAAATGTCAATGGTCACAGTTAAACCTCAACCACTAAGCTCACATCCCATGTGCTCACTTATTTATATCAATCATACACCATTGATCTTTTTCAATTTTTAACACATAGTTTACCAATGCCAAACATTAAACATTGAACATGTTGACCTCATCTCATCTAATCTAGCAACTTTGACCTTATGAGCTCTGTCAATCTCTTATCTATTGCTCAGTCTTTAACAATGATAAATAGTTATCTCTTTAACCTCTTAAATTTAATAAAAAACTTTTATGTATATTTTTATGATCACCTACTCACCATTTATAATTAGAATAAGCTCAATTTTTATCTCTTCTCATCATTAAACATCATGCACTTGTCCTCATCTTGTTGCTTCCTGACATCTTGGAGAAAATGCACTCCATCTATCTTTCTCAAACTTTGAATTGTGCATAAAATACTAAGTATGGGAACCTTTTTTATCTATCCATAAGTTTAACTTTTCACCTCCATATATTTTACTTTGCTTAAGTGCATGTTCTTAAAATTATACCATATGATCTCACATAGGAGAATCCAACCATGTAAAAAACTACTACTGTAACCCTCACATGTGTGAGATATATCACCATTAAAATTTATTCTAAAAATATTCTATCATATATCCAACTATGCTTATAACTTATATGGGAGGCCAAATTTAAACATGCATATCTTTTACCATACTGTGGCGCTTAACCTAAAAATTAGCACAAATCAACTAGGCAAAAAAATGAACAAACCCATATGATTACCTTCTCTTGAAATATCCACACATGTTAGATATGATACCATCAAAATACTTACTTATATATTTCTTACCTCATGCAAATTTGGATAAGTATGGAAACACACTATCAAAATACTTGGGATCCCAATTTTTTACTTGCATATCTTTTAACGCATTTAAGTGCATGACCTAAGATTTAGTGTATAAGAACAAGGAATAATAATGAACAAATCCATGTGACCATTTCCTCTTGACTCATCCATATATGGTAATGGTGACATCATTAAATTGCCTACTTAGATTTTCTGCCACTAGACCTAAATTATATAGATGACAAAGATTAAAAAACATCTTAGGAACCTTTCACATTCTCAATACTCTATATTCATCCTTGAACATCTCTAACCATGCCAAAATAGAAGACCAACCAATCATACTAGGATAATCACATTACACACTTTGTCATTATCACATAGACTATCAAGGAACTTCATCCACTCACTTGGACACATCCATGACATCATTGACAATTCTCTAACAAGGAATGGGGTAGCTGAGCTAACTCTAGATGCACTAGGAAAGTGGATGTTACCTACATATACCTATAGACGCAAGGTCCAACATGAACTTCAATCCAAATGTAGTTCTCCTAGGATATGGGAGAGGAGAAAATTAATGATAAGGAAAATAAATTGATCATATAGGAAAACATGTATGGTCTCTTAAAATAACAAGTTCATAGATTATTGAGGAGGTGGTGCTTGCAATCATGAAAGCATCAAACATAGAAAACTTTTGAAATGGTAAGATTGTGGGTTAAGGTGAAAACCATGATAAAATATAAGATATAAATGCTCAAAAATGAACTTATTTCATAATTATCACTATTTCTAAGGCTTAGAATAATAATAAGCTTGTAAAATGGTGAGAACATAAATAACTTGAAAAATAGTGAGAGCATGAATGACTCATAAAATAGTGAGAGCATTTTGAAGATAAACTTAAAGGAAGGAATGATCCAAGAGAATGGTGAATGAAATCAATCACTGAAACTGACTAAGCTAATTCCAAATGCATTAGGTAATTAGATGTTACCTACATTATCCCATGGACATAAGGTCCAACATGGACTTCAAGATAAATGTAGTTCTCCTAGAAATGGGATGAAATACTATCATAAAATAGGATAGGTAAATGGAAATGGTCATGATGAAATCCATGTGAGTGCTTCAATTATACTTTTTAACTAAGAGATACACATCCTAGTGGTATGGATACAATCTCAATTTCCTAATGTTGAATACGTGTTTACGAGTTTCCTAGCATATATCCATGTTTTTGGGTTTTCAAGGTATCTCAACTCAATAGAGAATTATCAGACATAGAATGGGATAACTCAAAAAATGGAAAGAGCATGGTTTAGGTTTCTCAAAAAATGGTGAGAGAGTTGCATAAGTTACTCACAAAATGGTGAGAGTATTAGGATACAGGGTTCATTAGTGCATCTATTCAAAATACAAAATGCACACAAAAGTGACTCACAAAATGGTGAAAGTGTTAGATTAAACTACTTATAAAATGGAGAGAGTTTCTGAATAAGGGTGGTTGATCTAACCTCAAAAAACACTAAGAACTACCTACATATTCCAAATGGACCTCAGGCCATTGTAGTTCACCTTAAAGTGAAATTTGACTAGGTAACAACAAGTTCATAAAAGAGGCAAATGGTAATATCTAAAATAACATAATAATGGTACAATAATGCATGGTAGAAAAGGTTGATCTTATTTTATATAAAACAAAGATAGGTAATCAAGAATCTTAATAAGAATAAAGGATGCAATTTCAAGGACCACTATCATATTGTCCTGATATACTCTCTTTTTTAAATAATATGCTAAAATAATTTCAAGACTAAATCAACCACTAAAACTTCATCTAAATCTAATAATTAAAGGTGCCTAAAGTATCAATAAATTGGAACTAAGGTCAAAATGGGAAAATGGAAGTAAAACAAACTCTAGAAAATAGGGAAGGTACATGGTATATATAAAGAATGTGGTATTACATAACAACTTAGACAATCTTCATAGATAATACCTTAGGTCCCTAAAGCATAAAAATGCTTTAGGTGTATTTTTTTCATTGGTTCATCAATTTCATCTCTTTCTATTGTATCCAACCTATATGCTCTAGATCCATAGTTATCAATAATTACATATGGTCCTACCCAATTAGGTTTGAGCTTGCCTTTTTTCTTTTTCTTATTAATAGTGTTCTTTTAGTTTTATTTGAGTAAAATATCACCAAGTTTGAACTATTTGTCCTTCACACACTTGTTATATTGACCACCAAATTAGTTTTGGTACACTTTAAGGACATTCAAAGTGACCATGTGTGTTTTTTTAGTAATTTCAGCTCTTGTAAATGAACTACTTTGTAATCTTCATCATCAAGGATTTGTTTTAATTAAATTCATAAATAAGGCAACTCAACCTTGATAAGAAGAATGTCCTCAATTCCATAAATAAGGGAATATAATGTGGCTCCTATTAGAGTGAGAAAATTGGTACAGTGTAACCATAGGGTGCATAAGATTTACAAGTACCAATCATAGCCAACATCATTGACAATATTCTTAATAATATTGATAATGGTCTTGTTAGATGTATTTTCTTGGCCATTACCTTGTAGGTAATATATAGTAGAAAAATGTCGGTAATGTTGAACTCAAAATAGAGGGATTTAAAATCCTTTTTTTTAATGAATCACCATTATTAGATATAATGTCTGATGGGATACCATAATGTCAAGTGAGATGGTTGAAGGTGAACTTGGAAATTTGTTTGCTTGTCACATAAGTGAGGGGAATGGCTTCAACCCACTTAGTGAAATACTCCATGGTAGTAAGGATATGGTTATGATCATATGAGGTAATAGGATTAATCTTCCCTATGATATCAAGTCCCCATGTTGAAAATGGTCATGGCATAGTCATCAGCTTGAGTGCTCGTGTTGGAGCATGGATCAAATTTGTATGTATATGACATTGTTTACATATTTTAACATAAGAATTTGCATTTAATTCCATGGTCAGCCAATAATAACCAATATATAGGATATTTTTGGAAAGGACAACTTCATTGGTGTGTACCCCATAAATCCCTTTGTGAACTTCCCTCAATGTTAATCCATTTTATTTTAAAGTCAAAAAATGAAGAAAAGTTCCATCAAAGCTTCCATGGTTAAGTGTAGGTCCAATTAAGGTATAGTGAGAGGCCTTGTGTGTGAAGGCCTTTTGTTTCTCCTGTGAAAGGTATGGTGGAAGGACTTGGTCATGGAAGTAATTATATAGTTTAGAATACTAGTTAGAAACGGGATAAACAATATCATAGATCATTTTAATGGCTAAGTCATCATGAGAAAGTGCTAGAAGATGTTTAACAAGGAACTGATAGTCTCTTTCCTTATCTATAATTTAGATCAAAGAACTAATTATAGCCATGGCATTTATTGTTTGGTTATTATCCCAAAGTATGTGTTTAAACTAAATGTGAGCAATATGTTACTTGAAAGTACCCACCATGGCTTTATAAGGTACCATCTTATCATCATTGATCTATAAATAGTATTTAACTTGATTAATGATAAGCTTTAAATTTATAAAAACTAGTAGATGTTAAATGTTCCATTGTACCACTAAATTAATCTCCATAATGAGTGATTCATACTCAAACATGTTATTAATACAAGGAAAATGACTTAGAAATGAGATCACACTATGTTATTATGAACAAAAATCCTACTCTTAACCCATGTGATGTCCAAGAACTATCGAAATAAATTTCCCAGTACTGCTCTTCAAGAGGTGTTTCTACTATGTTCATGATAGATTCATATGGAAATGCAAAAGTAAGTGGTCAAGTATCTGATATGAGATCTTGAATAATTTGGTTTATAAATACATATCCCTTAATGGACTTAGAATCATGATCCACTTAGCCATATAGACCTATAACTTTATTTTTGATAGTAGATACTTGAGTGGATCTACTTTGGTGATGACTATGGTCTTGTTGTTGAGCATGTAATGATGCAACTTTTGGGCCATGAATACCATAGCTAAAAAATATTTCTCAATTGGTGTATAATTTTGTTCATACACTAAAAGTGTATAAATTAGATAGTACATTACATGTTCTTTCTCATGCTCATCAAATTGGGCTAAAAGTGCTCCTCGGGCATTTTCTAGTGGTAAATAGGTAAAGTAAGAATGGCTTCCCTAGTGTAGGTGGTATCAAAATAGGTTGATTGGCCAAGTAATCTTTCAAGTGCTCAAAGGAATTTTAGTAGTCTTTATTCCATTGAAAATTAGTGCCTTTATTCAATAAATGAATGAATGGATGACATTTATCAACCAACTATAAAATGAAGCATCTAATAGACTATATTTTTTCCTATAAACTATGGAGCTACTTCAAAGTAGAAGGTGGTAACATCTCATTAATGGCCTTAACCTTAGTAAGATCAAATTTAATACCTCAAAGAGAGATAATAAATCCTAAAAATTTGCCTAAATTAACATTAAAGACACACTTTTTGGGGTTAAGTCAAACCTTGTTTTCAAGGAGCCTTTTAAAGATTCTCTATAATATGGTTGGATGGTCTACCTAGGTCTTAGATTTACCCAACATATTGTTGACATAGTCTTTGATAATATCATGTATCATATCATGGAATATAATAAGTATGGCCCTTTGGTATGTTTACCCTACATTCATGAGGTTGAAAGGTATGAGTTGACAGTAAAACATTCCCAAATGAGTGGTGAATATTATATTATGTTGGTATTTGGGTGAAATATTGACTTGGTTATATCCTAAAAAAATTTCCATGAGGGAAAGTATATCATACCCAATTTTGGATTCAACAATCATGTCAATGTTCAATAGATCAAATTCATCCTTTGGATAGGCCTTGTTAATATCTTAGAAATTACTACACAATTTGATACCTTCTATATTTTTGTTGACTAAAACATATTAACGATCCACTCCAAATAATCAATAGGTCTAATACATCTCAAATATAAGAGTTTCTATAGTTCTTTCTTGACCAAGATGATAATGTAAGGATGCATTTTCCTTAGTTTTTGTTTAATCAATTTAGTGTCTATATGAACTATAATATGGTGTAAAACTAATGATGGATCTAATTAAAGCTAGAATATCAAATTAAACCCATGAAAAAATGTCTATGAACTCTCTAAGAAGAGTTATACTAACTTCACATTCTTCCTTAATAAGGGACATGCCTAGTTTTATCCACTTGAGATCATCTGGAGTTCTAATGTTGAATTTTGAAAGTATCATAGACAATGAGAGAAGAACCATCTTCCAAGATAGTTGAAAAATATGTAAATTGGTTGGTAATGGTAAAGTCCTCTAGTCATACTGGTTATTCAAGTTCCCCCATATAAGATGAATCAAAATCTCCTAATGGTGTATAGGGTCATGTAACAAACACTTCAGGACATTCTCAGATAATTTTATCAAAATCATGTTGCTTCTTCATACTAAGTTTGGACCTAGAAGCAAGTTTATTATTGGTGGCCTCTCAAGATTCATTCAAGGAAGGGTGAACATCCCTATCTAGTTTCACCTAAAATATGTTTTCACCAAGATACTGCCCTTTTTCTTTACTTTTTCCTTGCTCCAAAAGTACCTCAAAGAGTTTTTCACTTTGGAACCTCAATGTTTTATTTTTTTCCCTATGGATAAGGGTGTTTATCCTCTCTCTAAAATAGGCAATGAGATACAATTTGATAGATAATCCTTGATTATGGTCTCCCAAATGGACATTGTTTCTTAGGCCCAAAAAATTACAAAAATACTCATCATTATCAAAATCATCAAGAGGTATTTTGGATTCTTATTGGTCTCAGTCTATGAGTTGCAGGTGATAAATGATAAGTGGGGAATGTTAGATTATTAGTGTGATGGTACAAATGGTATAAGGTAAAATAGGTTAGTGTTGTCTAGGTCTTCATATATACTATGATCAGACTCTACTTTGTTGTCAACATAATTATCACTAGTCGTCAATATAATAACATGAATAAGATAGATGGGGTCACCCCTAGGTGGTTTAAATCCAATATCATGAGGTACTTTGTACTTTGTTATAGAAATAGTCTCAATAGTACCCTATTTATTTACCCCCAGGAATCTACCTTCATGAGATTTGTTATCCATAATTATGTTAGGGATGGGATACTTTTTACTTTGGTAACAATCATCCAAATCATCATTTTATAACTAAGAATTATATTCATCAAGCAGGCCTTATTCTTAGCTAGTGGCCAGTGTGAAAATAATAGGTAATGAGATATGAGGTTTTATTTTTTGTCATCATTCCAAGAAAATTGGATTAGATTTAGAACTTTCATAACTCTTGGGGTTTTGAGTAAGCTTGGATATGTGGAAGGTATTATGTGTAAAGTATTCTTCTAGACTATTGACTAAAACAATAAAATGATTGGCATTTTCAATAGGAGGTGTATATGAAGTTGAGGTAAGGTTGTCAGGGTCTATGTAATTAGGCTCTAGTGATTAAAAAAGTATATCCTTTTCCTTATTTGGAGTGGGGTCTAAGCCAAAATGGTAATTATAGATCTCATACTCAACCTCAAAATGCTTGTAGTACTAATATGGTTATAAGTCTCCATGAATAGTTACCTCCATGCTAGAATGAGGAAAGTTGATACACTGGTGCAAGGGAAAAGTATTGCATGGATTTCATGTATCCATCATCTGCCTAGAGTTAAATTATATGATATATTTAGATCTAGGACATGGAAAACTATGTCATGGGTCAAAGTCCCAATGATAACTGGTAAATAAATGGTTCCTTGTGATTCCCATTCTTTATTTTCATAGGCTTTGATGATAATAGTTTCTAGCTAAAGGTCAGCTATTATATATCCTAGATGCTTTATTAACTTTAGAGACACAATATTAAGGCTTGATCCATTGTCTATGAGTACATGTTTAAATTTATGTTATGTTATGATAACTTTAATTTACAATGGTTTATTATGAAGAGAGCCTAAGAATGACATCACTTTGGTCAAAAGTTAATTGTTGGCTTGGGGATAGGTGTCCAAACAAGCTTGAAATTTATCTGGCATAATGTCATGGGGTACTTGGGATTGGTTTAGGAGTTTGATAAGGATATTTTTTTGTATGGTAGATGTGTGCAAAAAATCAAGAATAGATATTTGTGTGGATGTCTTTTGTAGTTGTTTCATAATATCATACATTTTTCTTTTACATTAGTAATTGGCTTATTTATAACCATTATGGTCGACTGAATGGGTTCATTGGTAGAAGGTGGTTATCAGTTTGGAATGGTAACTTTAGTCCACTAAGTTATTATTATGTGATCTAGATTAGGTAAAGGATGATTATATCTATAATAAGGTGAAGGGCTTGGGATGGTAATTCTTAATTATCTATGTGTTTGGTTGAGGTCATAAGCCAAAGGAGGATATTGATATTAAAAGGCTGATAAGTATTGTTAGATATTATTCATTGGTGATTTGTTATTGGTATAGGGTTGATATTAATTTTGGATACATGGTCACTCATAATGTGACCTACAACTCTACTATAGACATGTACAATTATGTGATAGGTTTGTTGGATATTAGGGTCATTCTAGCCTTAGTTCCATCCATTTTGTGGTTGGCATTGTTATTTTTATTAATTTTTTGTTATTTTATTTGTTTATATGGTGGTGGCCTTCACTATTTCTAGGTTTGATTGGTATTGTTATGTTATGTAAATGGGTCTTGGTATATATCTAGATTCTGATTAGAAGTTGAAGCCATGTTATCCAATTAGATATCTCAATTTTCTAACATATTATCAATGAGATGCTTCAACTACACACATCAATGTATTTAATGACCATAAACATAATGGCATTCACAAAACTTTTACTCTTTATAAAAATCAAGGTAAGGTACACCTTCAAAAAAGTGCTTTAGAATCAACCAACTAATCATATTACTTATAGCTAATTTATGAAACATTGCTTCAATGGGATCACTAAGGTCATTGAAGACTCTAGAATTATGTTTTATTATAAGAGGAAGGGTTTTCAAAGGTGGTGGATAAGGTATCTACATGTGAAAATGTGGTTATATTTGATGATCTGGTCATGGTTGTCAAATAGACTTCATTTATGAAATAAGATACATTTGTGAAATAAGTTTCATTTGTAGAATAGAATGAGCAGATAGTGTTTTCACCATTTGGACTTGATGCAACTCATTGAATCAATTACCAATAACATTCTTGTTGTGATTATAAAAAATTTCAAAGTTAGTATCATGTGTTGATGTAAAATCTTGTACTTGGACTAGGTTTGGGTTCTAACTTGGGCCTAGATTTTGGTTTTGGCTCTAGTTTTGTTTTGGGGTATACAAATTGATCACCCCTTTACTGATAAGGGAATTTTCAATTTGAATTATTTTATAAATTATATATTTAAATGTATCATCACATTTTAGCTCCAAATGATAGGATATATCACTCTATAAGTAACAAGTGAATACTACAACTAATTATTTATTTAGTAAATTATGCATGAAGTGGCTATCAAGTACCCTCCACCATTGTAGATAACATAAAAAACTTTCCCTAGGATTTTTTTGTGCTTGGCCTAAATCCACCATAGTAATCTCATGCTCAATAATATATGATAAATGCTACATAAACATTTTTGACAAGTCATCAAAATCAAGTACCAATTTCTTGGAAAATTTAAGAAGTCACTCTAGATCTTGTCCAATTAAAATTCATGGGAAAAAGAAAAGCAAGTAAACATCACTAAAAACACTTATTGGCAAGAAATATAAAACTCCTTCAAATGTTCCCTTGGGTCTCCTTTGCCTTTATACTTGTTGAAATTGGGTGGCTCAAATCTTGGAGGAAATGATATTTGTAGGTAATCCATGTTAAATTGATACAAACATATTCCATCTTGTTTAAATTTCTTTTCACGCTTTACCATTTGAAGAGCCACAATTACAACCTTTACTTGTTACAATTTTTTGGCTATAAAGGTGAAAGGTAGAGATGGTTATGGTTGGGCTTATGTGGTTCAAAGAAGATTACTCTAGTTAGGGTATAACAAAAGTATGGTAGATTTTTTTGTATTCACCTAGTTGGTTGCCCTACTAGGAAGGCATAACCTTTAGTTTGAAATGTACTGTTGGGGTGGTACTTATTATTGGTAAGTATTGGGATTAGAAATATTTTTATGATTTGGGAGGAACTATGGTCTAGGTGATGGATCTTGGTATTATTTAGAGATGAATTACAGTTGTTGGGTTAGAAACATAACTTATTACTAACTGGTCAAACCCTACATTATGTAGGGTAATTAGTATTGGCCAAATGTTTGTTACTAAAATTATTGCATGGTTAGCACTTGTTAGGGGTATAATATTTGGTGGGTTTAAGACACAAATTTTTTAATAGGTACTTATTTTGTATTTGTCACTCAGCATCTGTTAAATATTTAATACCTACCATGTATCCATTATTATCCAAATATAAGATTTTGTCAACCAATAACATTATGTTATTGGTTAGGCCCTATTTGGGATGGGAAATTTACCACTTGTTATGGTGATACATTGGTATACATTATCTATTATGGAATTTTTGTTGAACCCTATCAGGGTGGAGTAGTATTCACCACCTATTGAGGTGGAGGATTGGTTTACATTTGACCTTTTACCCCTATTGTGTGTTGGAGGAAGCATCTAGTTGAGGGGGAGTATTTGTGTGGTGCACTTGTAAACTTGACATTCCTTCCCCATATTTTGAACTACTCATAGTGTTTATTGGAACCTACTATGAATTAGTCCTTTAAATATTTAGTTGAGCCTAATTTGGGTTGGGGTACACTTGCGAGTCACCCACTATGTTTTGATAAATGTCCTCAGTCTATGTTATGTTTTGTTCTTGAGTTATAGGAACATAAAACATGTTTGAAATATTCACTTTTTGAAAAAACTTCTTTATGGTTGGGTTGGCATAACCTAAAGAGTTAGTTTGTATCCCCATGGAAGGAGTTAGCTATATAAGTGGTGTATTATAAATCATCATGGAATTCAGATTTATAACCAAGTTGAGGTATGTTTGGTATGCTTGATAAATTTGTGTTATTTAGTAAATCCATTTAACCCTTTCATTTTTTAAGAATAACTAACTCTAGGTTGTGTATTAGTAATAGAGCCTAACTTTGTCTAGATGAGGCTTGTTCAAATATTGTGATTTGAGGCCTATTACTAGGTGCATGTACCAATCTAGGTAAATTCTCATGAGGAAATTCCAAAGGAAACTTAACACGTACCTCCACTATTTTAACAAGGATATCATCCCTATTCTATAAAAGGTGATGATTGAATAAGAATGGATCATAAATCATGCTATTTGGTTGAGTTACGTAATATGAAATTTGTTGTTTTTTTACTTGTTTTATGGAACAAGGCACATTCACTAGGTATTGGGTCATTTGGTCCCATTCTTACCCTAAATATGAAGGTGTATTATCAAGATAGTATGCCAAAGGATCTTATCTTTGTTAAACATAGCTTTTATCATATGAGGTATATGGATCTATCACATACGGTACTTCCTCTTTATAAGGCTTATAATCAAATGGATCACCTATGATAATATTCTCATAATCTAAATTATGCATGATCTTGTTATGTGTATGGTGAGGCATGATTGAATCAAGTGTATCATAAATGGTTAGTCTAATGTTGTAAATGTCTTTAAACTTGGACTATAAGAAAAAATTGGTCTATTATTGAAAATGATTTGAACTTGGTTTAGAAAAGGACATATTCTTGAAAACTAATAATGGGAACTTGGTCTAGAATATCACTAAACCTCTAATATATTTTTAATGAATGGTCAATAAAAGGTAAAATTAGATTTTGGTATTGGAAAATGTTATAAACAAGATCTAATCTTAGAATGTGGCACATGAGATTTGAACTAAGCAAACAGACTATAGTCTAGAACTAGGGACATGAAATTGATCTTAGAAACTAGGTATTGGAAAAAAAATATTGATCTAGGAAAAGTTGAATTAGTCTTGAAAAAAAAACTTTAACTAGGTATTTGAAAATAAACTTGATCTAGGCATGAAATAGGTCTCGACACATAAAACTTTAACTAGGTTTTTGAAACAAAATCAATCTAAGTATGTGAACTTTGAAACACTCTTAAGTCTAAAGATCTTGATTTGAAACAAATAAGACACATGGTTTTAAAAAAATTGGAATCAAGGCAAGACATGGTAAAATGAAACCTGGTATCTAGGTAAATTTATTTAAAAATCAAACTAAAAAATGATCCAAGTTACACAATCTAAACATATAAAGGTGAAAAACTCAAGCCCAATTTATAAACAAGACTCGAGTATAAACTAATCATTTTGTATTTAAATGTTAAAATATGGATTTAAAATGATATTTTGAAATAATTGGATTAACAAAGGTATAGACTAAAAATAGTATCATAACAACATATTTAAAAATAAAGGCATAATTGGTCTTGGTCTTGGTTTGAGCTAAGGTAAATGACTTGAATGATTTCTATAACATAACACTTCTTGGTTAAAAATGATGTATGTAACATGTGTATGTTTGTTTGTTTTGATTTTGGAAAATTAACCTTTAGACTCAAATAAAACACAAGTAAAATAAAATTTTGCACCTAAGTGTGCACTCTTATTCTAAAAATGACATAAGGTATGAATCGTATCTACCAAATTTTCCATCGATATACTAGTATCAAAAGGAATTAATCATTAATGTAATAAAGAAAAGAGCACATGTAGGTAGGGTTTTTAAACCCCCTTATATCTCATAAAAATTAGTATGTGGCAATAAATTAGATTGTCTAAGTAACTTGGTATTTGGTAGGATGTTTTCTAGAAAGTGGGGTCAATTATGCTAGATTTTTTATTTGGATTTATAAATGGTTCATAATTTCCTAGAAACACTTGGGAATAGATTAATGCAAATTGGATCCAAGTCCTTTGCATAAAAAAATCCTATATGTACTTCTTAGTGAATTTTTATGTTTGGTTGCCATATGGCCTAGGTACCTATTGGGATTGTCAAGCTAATCATTCAGCCACTATCTAATCCAATAATTTACCTAATTTATATACCTATTTATATACCCCATTATAGAGTGGGGTTGGAATAGTGTTGGGAGATGAAACCCCAGGTCAAAGTCCTCCTAAATAATTCATGAGGAGGTGATTAACTCCCACTCACAAGCCAATTCAATAAATATAAATGTTAATAACTTGGTCATTTTTTAGTCACTCAAGTTCCTAGGAATGAGAGGAGAGTATACATGACATTTTTTTAGGTGACTCTAGAATAAAGTAAATAATTGCATTTTTTATCACTTAAGTTCTTGAACGGGGACAAAGGGAGAGCATACATGCAAAAGTTTTACTAAAAAATAAACTACTCTAGAAATGAGACTAATTTAAGTGCTTGAAAATATAAAAAAAAAAATTAAAATGCACTTAGGAGCACTAAATCTAAAATGTTTATTCCTTTTTAAGCACTTAAAAAATGTGAAGTGAAGTTTGGACCTTTGTGTAAGAACTAATAACTTTGAAAAACAAAAATTAAAGTTGTTTTATAAATTATTTTAAAGCAATAAAAATACAAGTGTGAATGACTTTTAAAGTGACTAAACCCTTCTTTTTTTACTCAATTTACTACAAAAAGTGTTATAAGATTCACTTGTGTTTGTTTAAAATGGTTAGTCAAAAATAACTTTCACTTTTGAATCTCAAATTTTGGTCTCAGGGCAAAGTCACCATTTACCAAATAGGGCAAAGTTACCATTTTCATGCAAAATTAGCATAGACATAACATATTTTTAGCAAAGTTTCCATTTGGTAGGTGAAAATTACCAATTATATTAGTTAAAGTCATTATTTTTTAATTAAAAATGGTGAATTCACCAAATTCACAAAAAACATTACCTAGAGGAGTCACCAATTTCTTGAGCCAAATTCACCAATGTCTTTTTTCAAAGTCACTAATACATAGAGGATGAAACTTTCAGGTTGAAGTCGATAAAAAATAGTGTCAAAGTCACCATTTTTGTAAAATTTACTAAAAGATAGTGTCTAAGTCATCATTTACTTAAAAACATAATAAAAAATAGAACACATGAAAACTAACAAAGTCATCGATTAGCAGTCAAACAAACTCATGGGTTTTCAAGGCAAAATTATTAAAACTAATATTTTAAGTGAGCCTTTATTGGATTTTAAAGGTCCAATATCAATCCTTTAGTGCATGTGGGATACGTGGTTTCACTAGGCATGCCATATCATAGGATTGCGAAGGAGATCATTAGTTTTCTCTTTTTATCTGAATACAAACCCCAAATCAAACAACTCAATGAAAATAAAAACTACCTTTCCTAAGTACTTAGGTGAGAAATAAAGTAACTATCTTAAATACAACTAAAAGATAAAGAAAAGACTACCTTTACCTTCCTTTTTAAATGGTGATTGTTCATTGGCATATAAGAGTGTTCATGCTTGGTTTGTGTCCAATGGATTCCTTAGTCAATGTGTTTGATTTATGGGTATAACCTCTTATTTTCCACTTTTGGATTGTCTTGGTTTGGTTTGGCATGTGATAGTAAAACTAATATTTTTGGAAAAAAATTTGCATTACTTCTTTGCAAAAAAAATCTTATTAGATAATGGCAATGACACTTGTATTTATAGGTTTTTAAACTAACCCTAACTCAAGTGTAGTTAAGTTAGATATAACTATAGTTAGGGAAGGGAAGCGAAAAGTAATTAATATTTAGGATAGATATTGATCACATTGTATATATTACATGCAAATTTATTTTGATATGTTATATTGAAAGATGGATAAGAGGAATAGTAATTTAAATAAAAATTATATTTGGTCATATAATTGTGCATCATAATTTAAGAATACATAGATATTTTATTGGTTGAGTAAGATGCATATTACCACTATTTTAGAACATATTTGGAGTTTCACTGAGGTTGTCCATGGAAAAAGGGAGTATGATGGTGTTAGATCACATGTAAAAAGAGTCTTTACAAGAGAGGAGTTGAATTTTAAAGATGTCACTATTTTACTGATGTAAAAACCATTGTTGAATGGTATAATAATAAAATGGGTCATGGTGCTAAATAAAATTATATAGTTTGTAGATATTTATGGTTGATGAATGAATAACAATTTGTAAAGTATGAGGATTGTTTGACCATAACATGATCAAGTGAGCTCTACTCATTTCGTAGCTCAAATGCAAGTTTTTGGACTATTCATATGAGACACTTGGCATGTTTTTTTCTAAATGCATGGACTTTTTTTAGAATGAGTGTGAGTTACAAGAGTGGGTGGATGAATGGAGGTATATACCTCTAATTCCATTCAACACATATCATATTTCACTAGCATTACAACTTACAGATATGAAATCATCACATGACTTTGACCATGTATTTGATTTAGTGTAATTAGTTAGAAGATTATTCATTGTGTACTATTTTTTCTCATTACCCATATTGATAACATCATTAAAATTTGATTTTTGTGATATAGGGCATGTTTTTATAGTTATTGTTGATGAGGAAAACAAAGAGGAAATAAATTACTACTTATGTCAATGTGTAGGGAAATAAAATTGAAGTGCCCAATCATAGATGGGGAAAACATTAAATATCCTATTGGGTCTATGGTAGTCATTATAACTTGGCTTCGATGGTATCCTATCATAAATTTAGATGTATGGTTGTTTTTAGACTATGAAACACATAGGAAGATACTAAACTATTCAAATTTGGTTCTTGAAACAAAAATTTAATTGATCAAATATCATGGGAGACCATTAAACAAGAATCTATAGAAATCTCATGAGTTAGACCATGAAGCTATTCTTTCTTCTATCAAGATTAGAGAAAGTCCTAGTGGTTCATTAGATTAAATTTACAAGGTATGTTGATTTTTCAACTGTATATGTATTTAATTTTACCAAATTTTATTGATTATTTAGGTAGTACATATAAATTTCATTTGTAATTATTTAATAACAAAAAATTTTCAATTTAGTGGTGTCAAATAAGCTTCCACCTTCATGGGGTTATCACTATTAGTAAATAATTTCATATTCTTGAAGCTATGATAATGTTGTTAAGTGTTGTCATTGATGTCAAGGTTGATATCATTGATGTCAAGATGCATCTGGTGAATATGCATGATGAGTGATCTATTGAGGTATGAGCTTATGTGTTTGATATGACAAGGGGGCCATGTGATGTGAGAGCATTTGAAGGCAACCTAATGTTTCTTCTATCGAGAGATAATTTGAAGGAAACCTAATGATTATTATATTGGTTGTTGTCAAAGTTATTAAAATGATGTGATAGTTTTATCTGATGAATGTTCTTGTTTAATAGTATCATTGAGGTAAGCATGTTTTGAGTACTAGTCCTTAAGTAAAAGGTGTCTTGAGAAGCCTAGTCATAACAAGCAAAGTCATATCATGAGCATGTGCATTATGAACATGAAAAGGTATGTGTAGAGTTATGATATTTTTTGAGTATCATTAAAATCATGTGATCAAGATGTATAATCATCAAGGAGTGTTTAAAGGTCAGTTATCAAGTTTCAAGTGCTTGAGAAGTCCAATCATGACACTAGTCATGGCATGTAAAGTCCTAATGAGAAGGTTTGAACATGGTTTTTTGGTGAGATGGATGAAAAAAGGCATAAAATACTATATTATGGTGATTTATCATGTATATGAGGAATTAAATCACTCATGAGAGTTTCAAGATGAGCCTATAGGGGTAAGACCTTAAGTCCAAGTTTATAACTAGACTAGTTCTAAACCCTGCCTACCCTAATGAGGTATCATGAGGTGTTGTAAAGGAGTATGAAGGATGTATGGTAGTGGTTTTTCATGATAATAGGTTCTATGTAATGTATATTAGGTTTTTATAACTTGGATATTTGTTAAAATGTCAATTTTAATGACTAATGTGGTTTGCAAGTCAAGGTCTAGAGAGTAGAGAGAGAGAGAGAGAGAGGCATAATGAGGGGTCATGATCAGATTTAAATATGTTTTAAGACCATATTAGTATGGATAGAGGTATAAAATTTTGTTTCAATCATGTTCACAAGGTTTGAGGTCATAGTTTGAAAGATAAGGCATGAAAAGTGGTTTTGAGTTCTCTTGTGCGCACATAATGAAGGGTTCTCAACCCAAGGATTTTAGGTGTTCATTGTCACATGAAACATATGCATGGTAAATTAATATATTTATGGTATATGGGTAAGGATCCTAGCTTAAATTTCCAATAATTAGTTTCTAAAATGAGGGGCTAAGCTTTATGAATGATTGCTAATAGTGGAAGATGGTTTAAACCCTCAAAGAACCTTAGTAGTGACCCAATATGAAATAAGTTATTATTAAGTAATTATAATGTATTTATATGTCTATTTTATTTATTTTATGTTTTATTAAACTCTCACTATCATCTTTAGGTGTGATTGAGTCTTTAGGTGAGTGAGTGGACCCTATAAGAAAGGCCAAATTTCTCAAATATTTGTTGTAGTAGTCAAATTTGACCAAGTAAAAGTATGAAAATCATTGTATGGATAAGTTTTAGACTTTTATTTTATATCCATGTTGGTTTATATATATTTTATATCCCTCATGGGTGATAAACTGGTCATCCAAGTTGACCAGTTGCTAATAGGCCTAATGGTGAAAATAGTGAGAAACCCAAGCAACAGTGAGAAGATGATTAATGATGTGCTATCATGGAATAGGGATGAAACCAAGTTCATGGATAAATTTTTAAATAATTTTAAGACATTAATTTTTGATATAATTTTTATAGGTTAGTGGATATGATGAAAATGTTGCTCATAAGTTGACCTATCTAGTTCAAATGAGGCAGCAAGGTACAAATTTATGAGATTGGTCTACAAGACCAATATTTTAATTTTAAAATATTATATTTATGCCTAATAATGGTGAATATATATAAATATTCATCCAAATTATTTAAGGTCATTGTCACCATGACTATGCTTTAAGGTAAATTAGTAGTTCTAGGTAAGCAAGTTTTAGTGATGAGTTTGAGACTCTATGCCTTGAGTTGAAGCATATAATGTACATGGTGTTGTTATTTTGTACTTTTATTTAATATAAATTCTTTTTATAAGTTTTATAATTCATTTAAATTAGTGAAAATTTTGAATCCAAAATGCCTTGACTGGTTGAGTGAGGTCTGTGAGAGAGAAGGTCAAAAAATTGGTCTACAAGACCAATAATTTCCATTAGAGATTATGATATTTTTGTTTTAGGTTATTATTATAATGTTTTTAGATAATTTTCATGTATTTTTATTCCTTTATTTTTCTATTTTATGAGTTATAAGTTCAATTTTCCATGATTGTGTTTTGAGGCTAGTTGGTAGTTTAGAGTGAGCATTTTGTAGAGAAGAGTTTGAACTTGTATACCCTTAGTTGAAGTATATAATGAAGTTTATTATGACCCTAAGGTCATGAGGTTTATGATTAAATTATTTATTTCCATGTTTTTTTATCTAATTGGTGTTTTATCTTTAGTAGTTTAAGATAGACTTTTTGGGTATGTACAGGCCTAATTATGAATAGTACAAACAGTGTGCTTCAAGTGGTGATTGGGATTGAAAAATGTTATGGAGCATAGATGAGATTATAATAGGTATATTTTATTATTTAATGATATTTTAATACCATTTTTTTAGCTTTAAAGTTTTCTAAGGAAGGTAAATTGTAACATGTCCTAAAGTAGACCTCATGGAATCAGGTATCCATGAGACCTAAAGATGAAATGAGGCCAAATTGAGGTATGTTAGACCTAAATCAACTCAAATAAAATTTTATACATGTTTATGAGATGTCATAAGATCTATTCCATGGCTGAACTAAGAGGGTAAGGGTGTTTTTCTGACCAAGAAGGATATGAATATGAGGCTCATATAAATACAAGGTAGATTTAGGCCTATTATGGTGTAAAGAGAGCAAGCAAACAAGATAGCACTTTGTTAAGTAGAAAGAGGTATTATAGACCATAAAAGGTGTATATAGGATTAGGGATGAATATTTTACATAGGTTTTGTGTATGAGGATCATGGTCATATGACCTAATTAGTCTTGAAGAAACTTAATTGAGTGAAAAGACCTATAAGACAGTTTGAGTGGGCTAAGAGTGTGAAGATTTGAAGAGGTGGTCATCATTAGTTTTTTGAGAAAAAAGGTGTCCTAAAGGTGATAAAATAAATTATGTGGATGATTTGTTTCTTATTCATCTATGAGGTTCCTACCTCCTTGTAATTTGGTGCTTGTTAAAGCCTAGTTGAGTGGGTGTTTAGCTAGTTAAGGTTGGTGTTCCATATGAAGTGGGTGCTTCACTAAATTTGGTATTTTTATTATATTACTATAGTCCATTTATATATATCAGTGGATATTCTTTCCCTTGAGTGTTTCCCACATATTTAATGTGTTCTTTTATTTCATACTTATGTGGATAGGTGTTCATACTTGCTAGATCTATATACTTGTTTGAATGGTTCATGATTGCTTAAGTGAAATTGATAAGAAAGTTTTTGAAAATTGATTCACCCCCCCTCAATAATTTTCATTCCAATGGAGAATATTAATAAAAAAATCACTCTTTTATTATATAAAATATATTCTTGAGGTGAAAATGGGTAATTTATCTATCAACCAGGTGTGATCAAAGGCCAAAAACCTAGTCTTGGATGTTATCTAGCACCCTAGATGTGTTGGTAGTGCCAATTTATAGTCATGAAGCACCAAAGGTGGATATATCAAACTATCACTTAAAGTTTGATAACATTTACTGTTTGTGTTTCCAATCTCTTAAACATTTGTGAAAACACACCTCCTAATGGATTTTGAGGTTGTGGTCTTTTGAGCATGTGTCATTTACCTATCTAGACATGTCTTAAGTGATGGATTTTGTTATGGAGGTCCCGAAGGCATAAATGTCATTTGGAGGATAAGAAATTGTCTCTTCACTACAAAAACATTGAATTTCAATATTAATTACCATAATGCATGCCACTGATTCATCTATAATGTTCCATAAACATGATCTAGGGTGAAATTAGAGTGATTCAACATTCATTTGAGGGATCTTTCACTTTTCGTAAATGAATTATTATTGTTCTTTTTGCATGCATCTAAATTTATACTAAAAATATAATTTTCTCATATTTGGAAGGGCATTTTTTAGGCTAAAATGGGTACTCCATCATCGATTGGTCATGATTGGAAAAAAATAACCTATTATTGGATGTTATCTACCATATTAGACATCTTGGCAATCCCAATTTATATCCATGAATCACTAGAGGTGGAGATATCAAACTATCACTTTAACTTTAACAATATTTGTTGTTAGTGTTTTCAAGCTCTTAGACAATTTTAAAAACATGCATTGAGGTCCATTTGGAGGTTGTAGTATTAATAACACATAATTTTCCTATATATATATTCAAAGTGATGGATTTTCATGTGAGGTCTTGGAGGCATAAATGTCAATTGGATGACAAGAACTTGTCTCTTCACTATAAAAAATACATTTTAGGACTAATTACTATAATATGTACCATGGATTTATCTCCAATGTTCCATAGACATGGTCTAGGTTGAAATTATATGTATTTGACATAAATTTGAGGTTTATTTCATTTCATGTAAATGATCTACATTTTTTGTTTTATATGCATCTAAAGTTACTCTAAAATTATAATTTTATCGTATTGAGAAAGGCATTCTTGAGACTAGAATGGGTACTATGTCTCTTGATCAAGAGTGACCAAAGGCCAAGAACCTAATCCTAGATGTTATCTACCACCTTGACATGTTTGTAGTGCCAATTTACAACCACAAAGCACTGAAGTGCATAGTCAATATCAACCTCTATCTCAGTTAAATCAACACAGTTTCAAGCTAAGTTTGATTTCTCTCTATTTACTTGATATTTTTAAAAAGTTTAAACAACAATCAAAATTAACAAATTAGTAGGTTAATTATGGCATAATTATTGACTAATTTTTCTACTCAGACCCTTTAACTAAATTAGGAATAAAACCCCACTTATTCCCAAAACTGTTAAACCATTTGGTGAACCTGATTTCATTTGCACACAAAAACTAGAGAAACCCTAGGGTAAATTTCTTACTAATTTTTCCTATATTTTTCTAAATTTTATTTGAATATTTAAAATATAAATTTATTTCAAATTTTAAAATATAGTAGTAAATTTTAAAATAATTTTCTTTTAAACCCTATTGGCCATACTAGGTCCCAGTAATTTTGCAACAATTTTCTAAATTTTTACTAGCATATTAAAATCAGAAAATCCCTTCAAAATTTAAAATTTAATAGTAATTTTCAAAAAACATTTATTTTTCAAAACCCTAGTTGCATCTACTCGGTCTTGTTAAATTACAAATTTTATAATAAAATTTTGATTTTTTACTTACATATCTAAATCAGAAATTCACTTTAAATTTCAAAATTTCACAGAATTTTTCCAAATAAATCATCTTTCAAACCCTAGTTGCATACACTAGGTCCTATTGTTTCTGAGATATCACCTTACATTCTAAAATCAGATTTCAAAAATGGGCCTCACTTATTTACAAATTTTTCTTACATTTTTTACAAAAAATAAGGAGACCATCGTTGGTCCTATCATGTACATGAATGATGAAGTTTATCATATGTTAGTACAAAGCATCATTCTTTGTATTTCATGCTTACTCTTTATAATAAATAATGATATTACAATATTTATTGCTAAAAATGCACAATATTTCAATATTCCTTTTGTATATTCTCTCTCTCTCATGCAGGATAATTTTTAGCACTATTTTGGTAAACATATTAGACATATCATAGAGCATGTAAAATATTTTCTTTCATTCATGCACAATTTCATGGTCTCTATTCCTTGATTTTTATATCTCATATGGATAAATTTTCAAGTTTATTTTGCTACACATATTGGACATATCATATCACATATCAAAGTTCTTTATGCATTAATGCAAAATTTCATGCTCTTTATCCCTTGCTTTCTATCTCTCATATGGAAAAAATTTCAAGTTTATTTTTCTATACATATTAGACATATCATATCACATATAAAAATTCTTTATGCATTTGTGCACAATGTCATGCTCTTTATCCCTTGTTTGCTATCTCTCATGTGGAATATTCTTTATAATCATATTATTATACAACTTATAACTCTAATGAATTCATTAACATGCCATCTCTCTATTATGTGTAATTTAATAAAGAATAAAATCCTTACATACTTATAGGATCCATTGCATATGCTAACAACCACTTGTCAATTTTCAATGTCATATCTTATGCATAGGAAAGAATTTCCTTTTCCTCCTCTCCCGCAAGAGGGTGATAACTACCTTCCCTCTAACCAGTCCATGTTATCAAACTTCCAAAAGGTGAGGTAGCCTATACTATTTTTTTTAATGCATACATTCATCCTATAGCTTCTTCAAACCATCTTTATCATAGGTGCTTACGTGTTCAGTTGAAATTAACTAGGGTTTGAACTTGTGAGACTCTAAGGGATCAAATCGCTAGTATTATCAAGTTACTTGTAGATTTACACACACAAAATCAGCTATTATATGAAAAGATCACAACATTGGAAAATTAGATCATAATGCAAAAGCCTCAAAGGCACCCTAGTGACAATCATGTGTATGCACCTTCACCTAGTCAATTGGTTGCAAGAAATGTTACATATAAAAACAATAAATCACAACAAAGTAACTCTACAACTAGTGAATAAAAAAGCATTCAAAGATAAAATAAGAGTCCAAGTGAGGTACTAAGGTAAATGGTTAAATCTAAGTTGATCAAACTACCTCCTCTACATCCAGTGAGAAGATGCAGATATTATTGTGCATATCATACAATGCATGGACATCACATAGATTCATTTTTAGCATTACAAAAACACAACAATAGATAATTTATAACAAGGACCCTATGCAAGGTAAATCAATCAAGTAATCCACAGTGACACATGAACACATTCACAAAGGGTCAAATTTAAAAATAGTACAAAAGTGGTTACCAAAGCATAACTTAGAACAATAAAAAGATCAAAAAGAAAAATTAGAGCAAGGAACAATACCATAGGCATAGATAAAGCATATAAAAGATGCAAATATACCTCTCCAAATGAGTCTCAACTTTCAAAGCAGTATGGGTTTGGTCAAAAATGTCTACAATAGTTTTATTATCAAGGTCAAGGGCTGAACAAGCAGGCTCAAGGCATCACTACTCCTATTCTAGCAGTTGATAATATTTATCACCAAGGTTTTGGATTTATTAAACATCCTAAGGCAAATCATTCATAGACACAATTTATAAAAGGAAAAGATTAGATACAATAAAATTCAACGCCAGCATTCTATTGGTTCAAAATCAAGATGATAATGATGAGTGGAACAACATAGGTTATTATGATTTCTGAGATACCGACAATGAATCCAGATATTCAAAATCATATTCATAGCCATTCCCTTATGCTTCTAGGTGAATTTGGAGGTTATATCCTTTGAAGCATGTGTCATTTGAATATAAATATGTATTCAAAGTGATGTATTTTCATGTGGAGGTCTTAGAGATAGAAATGTCAATTAGAAGACAAGAACTTATCTCTTCACTACAAAAACATTATATTTTAGGACTAATTACTATATCATGTGCCACATATTTATCTCCAAGGTTCCATTGATGTGATCTAGGGTGAAATTATAAATATTTTACATACGCATCAGGGTTATTTTGGTTCATATAAGTGACTTATGGTTTTCATTTTACGTGCATCTAAGTTACCCTAAAAAGTATAATTTTCTTGTATTGGGAGGGTGTTTTTGAGGTCAAAATAGGTACTCCAAGATATAAATCTACCTCTCCAAAATGAGGCTCAACTTTCAAAGCAGTATGGTTTTGGTCAAAAATATCTACAATAGTTTTATTATCAAGGTCAAGGGTTGGGCAAGCAGGCTCAAGGCATCACTACTCCTATTCTAGCAATTGATAATGTTTTTCACCAAGGTTTAGGATTTATTGAACATCCTAAGTCAAATAATTCATAGACATAATTTATAAAACTAAAATATATAGATACAACAAATTTCAACACCAACATTCTATTGGTTTAAAATCAAGATGATAATGATGAGTGGAACAACACAGGTTATTATGATTTCTGAGATACTGACAATGAATCCAGATATTTAGAATCATATTCATAGCCATTACCTCATGATTCATAATCATTCATGATTCCTTTGTTTGATACAAGACACCATGATAGGGAATCTCCCATGAGACTCATCGGTTAGTATCATTTCTCCTCAGTATTACTTGTACATAGTTTTTTTATCTTACTTGTACATAATTTCTCAGTATTTCTTATACATAGTATCCTCATGATTGATTGTACATAGATTATTTTCAAAAATTCAAAAACATTCAAATAAATCAAAAACACAAAAACATCTCAATTATATGCATCATCTAGCCTTTACACTACTACTACTACTACTATTATAGACTTACATTTGTTGTTATATGCTCATTGTTTGTCGATTTATCTACATTATCATGCTTCATTTGATCTTCTTTGAGTGTGTGTAATGACTTTCAGCTACTTTATTATTTCACTCTACCCATTGAGGGGTCATCCTACTTCTATGTTAGAGACATACATCAATACATTTACCCATTAGGGGCATCTTCTACATGACTACACCATCAAGGTTATGTCATTCCTATACCATACACTCTAGTTATCATGTTGATAAACATTATTTACTAGATTACATAGATTACTCTATCAAGACTCACTAGTATTTATCACTTGTTTATTTATTTGCATATACCTAGTCTTGTACTAACATGCCTTGCATACTTTCATAATCTTGCTTTGATTAGTTATATGTTCTTATATTTTCTATTCTTTGCATGCTTTATCTTCTTGTTTAACATATATTGATGTGATTACATTCCTAGTTCCTATTTAATTCTAGTATGTGTCTTAGTACATTTGCCAATGTCTTTTGCTTCTATTCATGTGTGTTCCTTTGGAAATTTTCCAATGTCCCTTATTTGTAATCTTCCATGTGATTGTGCCTTTCATGCTAACCTACTTATTTCAAATATATATGTATATAGCTTGATTTCTAGTTTGAGTGACATGTGCCCATGTACTTTTTTTGCTTGGCTCCTCGACCACCCTTGTATGCTTCTTGCTTATTTTCTTGTATGCTTATTGATTATTTACTTCTCATTGTTTGAAATGCCATGATTCACATCATGCATTTATCTTGATTTCTTGGATGCCATGATGGATATCATGCTCAATCCCTCCATGATAACTAACACTTCCAATTCTAGTTTAGTACATTACACATGATTTTACATTGTTATATCTATCTAGGCATACCCATGTTGATCTAACAATATCTCAATATAAACCATGTTATATCTTGAGATATCTTATCAATTATGATTGTTATATCATACATTTTATAGCATAAAAAACTTGTAGGGCTCTTTCTTCTAAGGTAAATCATTGTAGGGTCTCCATTCCTACCCTAAGAAGAGGGGGAAACAAATAGGGGTTTTGTCACAAAGATTAGATATCCTATCAACTAAAAAATCCAATTTTAGAACACTCAAAATAGCAACCAAACATCAAACTAGTTAGAACAGACCAGGTAGATAGTCAAGAATCTATAATAGTCATCAAATTTGGCATAGGATAATAGCACCAAGACTAGACTACAACATTGGTGGCACTATAGTCTATTTCTAGTACTCCTATCTAAATATCAAAAAATTAGATTTTACAAGAATAAACAGAAGGGTAAGTTCACTTCCAATTTTGTTAGCTATAGTTTGGACTAGAATTAGTAGTTTTAGTATAATTTTTAAAGAGAATCCAGATATAGTGGACATCATGCACAACATCATGGCTCTCAATTTCAATTTTAGATAGGGTAGTTAGTATAACTCTAGATCAAAATCTATGTTCTAGACATTAGTGATTGGGGGCAATGTGCATGGCACATTTGTTTTTTTCTTTCCTATTTCAACATTATCCAGACATTCTCAGCAATTACATGCCTTACTCCATCTGTAGGTGGTTGGAATCATTTTGGTTTGGTTTTCATACAAGCCTAACTTTTGAGTTCTTGAGTGGCTACCACATAAGCTAGATTCCTAGTTTTGGAGTGGCTTTCATATTAACCTAATCTCCATCTTTCAGAGTGGCCAAATTTCTAGCATACATTTGGATATCCATGCCAACATTTTTAGATCACACTACACTCATCAGCTTCATAATCAATCTCATACAACATAAATTTCATACTGGTATCAGTTTATAGGTTCACTTTATGGGTCAATGATGGAGCCAAAATACTAGTTAGACTTTGTATTTATGAGCCACCTATTTAGAGGGATTAGACACACATTTCAAACATTTATTAACACATGAATGACCACCTAACTTCACTTAGTAGGTGATGATGGAGCCAAAGGGCCAACCTTTGTATTCTTGAGCCACTTTCTAGGGAATTGAGCACTCAAAGCCATTCATGATATTACTCTTGGTTCAGTATAACACTAGCATTACTTAACATTAATCAACATCATTCAACATCATAACAAGTTGTGTATTAATCTACGTACCTAATGAGGTGTATTCATTCCTTTCTTTTCCTCTCTCTTAACCAAATTTATACATTGTTATTTTAGATATAGTGTATCTAGTAAGAATTGATCTACTCTTTATTTTATTTTGTAGATTCACACTTCATAGCATGCTCTCTCTATGCACACCCAACATCACACGAGATTCATGATATTCACCCTTATAGGTAATTTTAGGTATGCTTTCTATTTTTATTTTATCCTAGTATTTTTTTTTTGTTGCATCACTATAATAAAGGGGGTAAATGTAGTCATATAAAATGCAAAAATTGATAACTTGAGCATGGCTAATGACACCTAGCCTATAAATACTTCTTGTTTTCTCTCATGAACCTTGTAATATTGTTTTCACTAATTCCCAGTCATCTATATCCTTATGGTCTTGACCCTGGCTGAGCCAGGACCCTCTTTTCATGACCAATCCATCTCTTCAATTCCTATTTGCTTAGGTCAATAGCAACACACTAGGACAATAGCACTAATACCACTCCTATATGATTTTAGTGCTATTGTCCAAGCTCATTTCTATCCCCAATGGTTATTTTATTTTGGTTCCCCATCCTTTGCCTTATCAACCTAATGTGATAAAATTTAATCCATGACCAATAGATCCCATAAAATCCCATTCAAAGATCATTTGAAAAGGGTTGGCAAATATCACTAAGAAAACAAGAATACAAGCAAGAATACTTAATAAATTTTCCCTATGCTTTGCATATAGCTATCCAATACATTTACAAGCTCATTTAAATCCTTACACCAGCCCCGAGCCACCTCAAGCATATCTAGTTTTATCATTTATTGCATTCTCATAACACAATTACACTACACACTTTATAGGCAATGGGTCCACACATGGGGTGTGAAGCACATCCAGTGCATCTTACACACACTAACCCATTTTCCCTATTTTCCAAAGTTTTGTTAAAGTGCATTAAATACATAGAAATAAAGAAAATCAGCTCCATAGGGAGCACTATTAATAGAAAAGCTTTGCAAATTTAGAGACAATGTCACACAGACCTTATAAATAAAACCTAGAAAGCTTAGACTCTTAGGAAAATAGTACCATACAAGGACTACAATGACAGTGCCACTCCTATCCACTTTCAGCACTCCTGTCCAATCAAAAACAAAGTTTAAATCTTAGCTTATGATAGTCTCCTAGTCTTACACAGTCAATATCAACCTCTATCTCAATTGGATCAACATAGTTTCAAGATAAGTTTAATTTCTCTCTATTTACTTTCTATTTTTAGAAATTATAAACAACAATTAGAATTAATAAATTAGTAGGTTAATTATGGCATAATTATTAACTAATTTGAATACTCAGACCCTTTAACTAAATTAGGAATAAAACCACAATTATTCCCAAAAATTTTAAACCATCAGAATAAAAAAATATAGTCCTATATGTCATCCACCACCCCATACATGTTGGCAGTGCCATTTTCTATCCACAAAGCACCAAAGGTAGAGATTTCTAACTATCACTTCAACTTTGAAAACATTTATTATCAGTGTTTCCAAGCTCCTAAACATTTTTTAAAACATGCATCTAAGTAGATTTAGAGGTCATGACATTTAGATCAAGTTTTATTTGACTATCCATATGTTTTTTAAGTGATGGATTTTCATGTGGAGGTCTCAAAGGAGGAAATGTTTATTGAAGGATAATAACTTGTCTCTTCACTATAAAATAAGTTATATTTAAAGACTTATTATTATAGTGTGTTTTACATATTCATCTCCAATGTTCCATAACAATGATATGAGGTGAAATTAAAGGGATTCAACATGTACATGAGCATTATTTTGGTTCATTTAAATGCCTTACATTTTTTGTTTTAATGTGTTTGAAGTTACCCTTAAAATCTATAATTTTTGCATATTTGGAAGGGTTTTCTTAAGGAAAAAATGGGTACTTCATCTCTTTACTAGGTATTATATAAGGAAATGAACATATTACTAGATATTATCCACCACTCCAAACATGTTGGTAGTGCTAATTTTCATTTATGAAGCACTGAAGGTGGAGATCTTAAACTACTACTCCAAATTTGACATGTGTTGTTAATGTTTCTAAGCTCCTGAACAATTGTGAAAAAATTCATCTAGGTGAATTTGGAGGTTATGTCCTTTGAATCATGTGTTATTTGAATATAAATATGTATTAAAAGTGATGTATTTTCATGTGGAGGTCTTAAATATAGAAATGTCAATTAAAAGATAAGAACTTATCCCTTCACTACAAAAACATTATATTTTAGGACTAATTACTATAACATGTGCCACAAATTTATCTCCAAGGTTCCATCGATGTGCTCTAGGTTAAAATTATAAATATTTTACATATACATCAGAGTTATTTTGGTTCATACAAGTGACTTAAGGTTTCCATTTTATGTGCATCTAAGTTACCCTAAAAATTACAATTTTCTTATATTGGGAAGGGTGTTCTTGAGGTAAAAATGGGTACTCCATATATACACATAATATTTTTAAAAGTTATCAATAATTGATGCTTTTTCTCTTGCAAGAACCCATCGAGACTCAATCTCTCTGATTGCATACCTTATAGGGTGCACAAGAAAGGCTTGGGCAGATCATTGGTGCTTCACAAGATTTTTGTTCCCTATACCACCACTTGAAACCAACACAAACCTCCCCTATAAATTTCCTTAATATTTGACACCTCCCTTACACACTCATGTAATTAATTAACCACCTCAAATAACCCCTACCTAATATATATTTTATTTTTATCATTTAATGAATAAATTTACATGGGTTAACCTTATTTTTAAAAATAAGCATGTTACAATACTAGGTCAACCATAACTGACCTAGTCTAGGACCTAACTGCTTTATTAAATAATAGGATTGATTGGGATAACTCTATCATCTAAAATTTCATAATGAATAGGGTTAGATATATATATCTAAACGTATATTTTTTCCATTTTCATTAGAGAGAGATAGAGATAATCATCTATTTGTGCATATGCTTATCTACCATTTTACTTGAGGACCCATTACTTAGGGTTTCATACTTTATTTGGAGATAATAATATTATCTTGTGGGAAAAGTCTTTTGGATACATATGAGAAGTCATTTAGCCTAGAGAGGACATATCTTTATTATCCTTATAAACCACAACAACCTCTTTCAAATCACCATTGGCTAAGGGAGATATTGAGGCTTGATGAGTTCATATTCAAGGTAAGTATTCCTAAATATTTCTCCTCTTTATTTTTAGATAGATTTTCATGTGTTATTTTATGAATATATTCATCTATCCATGTATTAGGATTACCTCTACATTGACATTAGTAGATTTATTCTTTGCATGTTTACTTTTATGTTTATTATCCCCATTTGTGTAACATTATTTGGTGAGAACTAGATTATTTTTACTTTACTTTGATAAGAAAACATATGACCTAGCTAGGGTTATTGTGTGGTATTTCTTGACTAAAGTCTTTAGAACCCTCTCTAATGATATTGTGTGGTAAGAGATCCTTTATTTATGTCTAGTGGATCCATATTGGTCATGACCCCAATTGTATAAATGTACCAATAAGTAGAAGGGCTAGTATGATTTATCTTTTCTGTGTTAGGATTGATTTGTCTATTTTCTTCACTTTCCCTTGTATACATTATAGTGAACCTAAAATTAACTAAACCTTATAGATTTTATTTCATGCCTTCATTTATTATCATTTATTTCATTTTTTCATTATTAGATTGAAGTTATTAACTCAAACTAACTTTCTAGGTGTAAGTTTAACACAGTAGATCTAATCAACTCTATTTTCCTTTATGCAAGTCATCTTCAACCACAGATAACTAGATCAATAGGCTCAACTCAATTTGTTGATTTAAATATAGGTTTTAAAACTCAATCAACTCTATTATCAAGTTAAAAATATTCATGTGGATGACACAGTATAAAAATAATAAGTTCAACACCTTCACAATCATCAAGTTCTTTCTCACCATCTTAGTCATTTATTTTCTTCATTACAATCTTATTTTTCATAGTTTTTAGTCTATAAAATTATATCCCTATAGGGAATTAGGTTGATTGGATCGAGATAGTTTTGTAGCTTGATTTATTTCCAAAGAGACTTAGTTTACTTATTTGATTATGTTTTTATATCTCTTGATTTAATATATATAATAAACCCAATCAATTATTTTCTATATTATTTGCATATTCAGTCATCTAAATTGACCTTGTACTCTACAAGTAAAGGAATTAACTCGTCTTGTTAGTATTAATTCACTTTTAATTTTTTCATGTGTTTTCTTAGAGTAGAAGACAAAATAAATAATAAGTTTTAATTTATCAATTTATTCACACTATTTTCTATTTTATTCACACACTTTCAAACCACATAATATCAAAAAGCATTAAATAAATTATACCCAAGGTCTACTTACTTGGATTTCATTACCAAGGGGGAAACTAACTCAATTTTTTGGTTGATTATAAATATGTGGTTGATGGTGTATATCTATAAAACACTTGACACCCTTATCATTACTATATTATGAAGTGAGAGGGAAGGCCCCAATACCAAGCCAATACTATCACCAATCAAATCCCTTTCAACCTTAACTACCTGAAACCATCCTTAGAATGCCTTTCTAGTTCCATTTTTTAACCAAATCTTTATCACATTTATTTCTAAAAATTATAATTTAAAAAATTTAGTAATGACTAAATAGATCAATATTTCTATTTTTTTGTTTACTCTCTAATAATTTTATATTGTATTATAAAACTTGTATCATCTAGCATTGGTACAAGGTTTTTATTTGTGTTACAACTGGATCGCCTAGATCAACCTAGTTACCTATGTATTTATTTCAAATATTATGTACAATAACACTAGATCATATAGATTCATAGCTATCAAAACCTATCTTTACTTTTAAAACCCAGTCGATCTACTTGATTGTTTCCCTTATAGTCTTTATTTTCCAAATAACATAGTCACTCCATTTGATCCAAACTCTTATAGACTATTTTATATATTTACCTTAAACACATACTCAACCTATCTAACCATGTGTCTTTTATACTTTCTTGATTTCACCATCTATAGCACATAGTTTATCAATTTAACTATGTCTTTTGTAGCTTGTCCTATCCATTGTCATACAAGATAGTGTCAACTAGTTCGACCCAGTATCCTACTAGTTGTCCTCGTTTATTTCTAAATTTTTAGTTTTCCTCCATCATGAATTTATTATTTAAAGATACTATAGAATTGAATCAATAAATATTGAGTTTTACCAATACCAATAGGGTTCCCAAGACACATCTTGTGGTAACCACTATAGATCAAAGCAATGTCCATGTGTCCACCTACACTACCAACTTATTGAGGTATGTTCCTATTGTTGGTATTAAGGCATTGTTGTTGTCATTGATTTCAAAATCAAGATAGATGTCATTAGTGTCAAGGATATAACTAAGGCTATACATGGTGAAATGGTATGTGATAAATAAGTCTTATGAAAAGAGAAAATTTGAAGGAAAATTTTTATATCTTTGTTGAGAGAGAATTTGAAGGTAACCTAGTAAATCATATGAGGTTAATGGCATGTCAAGGCCAAGTTAAAGGTAAAAGGGAAGTATAGTTTGAGCACTAGTTCTGAGGATCATACAAGGGAATCATGTTTAAATAATTTTCTTGGGTGACATCATTGATAACTAGTTTGTTTGAGTCTAAAACTTTGAGTACTAGGTGTCTTGAGAAGCCTATCCTTGAGAGAAGGTGTATGCATGAAGTATAGTAACACTTGGTAAATTATGTCAAGTATAGGCATGAGAGAGTGTAAAAAGCTATGTAAATATGAGAAAGAGGAAATGAAGCCTTTAGATGAGTTCCAAGGTCAAGTAAGCTTAGTCCTTACATGAAGAGACCTAGTGAGAAGGCAAAGGCTTGGTAGCAAGATGAGGTAAGCATTCTAAAGCTTATGAGATGATGGGTGGCAGTGTGTGAGCAAGGTATGATGTCATTTGACATGAGAATCAGTTTTTGAGAATAGTACAAAATGTTTCAAGGTGTGATCAAATTTTAAGTATGATTGGTAGTTCAATACCTAATGAGCAAAGAGACCTAGTGTGGCCTAATGAGGTGTCAAGCTCAGTTCTCAAGGTGCCAAAGCTTATAAGAACATTGTCAGAGGTGTGAGAAGTTTGTGTTAAATGTGTTAACCAATTTTGAGGTCATTTCCTAAATGAGGAATCATGAAAATGGTTATAAGATTATGTGTGAGACTTATAGTTTGTTCCCATATAAGTTTCTCAATAGGTTGTAAACCTAAAACATGTTAAACAGGTCATGGAAGTTGGCCTATCACTAAATAGGCCTAATGAGAAAGCTAGTAAGAAAACTAGGTAGTAATGACAAAGATATTAGGTATTGGTTGTAAAGGATTAGGGATAGATCAAAATTATTTTAATAATTATTCAATACCTATACCTCATATCCCCTTTTATTATAAGTTTTTATGATGCTCATATACAACCAAAAAATTGTTCTTAAAGTGACCTATCTAACACAGTGAAGTCTATGTAGGGTGAAGACATGAGATTGGTCTATAAGACCAATATTAATATTTAATATTATAATATATCTATTCCAAGATGTTTTAATGATGTTTAAGGATCATTAAAACCCATTATAATTTCATAAGTGTTTACATAGGTGTTTAAAATATTGATCTTCATGACTATGTTTTTGGAGCTACAGATAGTTTTCTATGTGTGAGTAAGAATGTTGTTCCTAAGTATTTTTTCATGGAGTTTAAGAATCCATTTATCTTTAAGTTTTTTTATAATTCTTATATTTTCATTTTAACACATTTTTATGCATGAGAAACTCCTATGAAGGAGTAAAAAGTTAAAGGCTTTTGACTAGGTTGTTAAGGCCTATGTGTAGTTCTGAGTGAGCATATGAAGTTGATAAATTTGAGGTCATTTCAAATCCTATCCATGTAATTTTTTTTTTATTTTCCAAATTTTAGTGTATACATTAGATTTGTAAGATAGACTTTTTGGTAGTGAGAAGGCATGATTGTAAGTAGACCTAATTGTGTGGTTCAAGGAGTAAAATGAGTTAAATGGTGTTGGGGACCTAAAATGAGATTATCAAGCATATAATTTGACCATTTTTAAGTGTTTAATCAAAAAATTTAGTATCATAGTGTTTCAATGTGGTTAAGGTGAAATGTGTGCTTTGAGAAGGCTTAATTACATTAGGTCTCTATTAGGCCTAATGGTGGTTTTGGACCTTAAAGGTAATGAATGACCTATGTAATGTTGTTTCACTTATGAAACATGTTTATTTATCTATTCCAATGGTAATCCAATTATTTATATGTTTATCTCTAATCAATATGGGTTAGAGTAATATTCAAGTATAAAGAGAATGTTTAATAGGCCTAATTTGACTAGTTAGAATAATAAGGATATAAGCAAATCAGATAGAGTTTTAAAAACTAGGTAAAGGGATTTAATATAATTAGATAAGTGTGTTTAATATTCCATGAATATATAATTATGTTTATATAGGTGATGATCAAGGTCATATGACCTAATTCTACTAAGAAAAGTGTTAGTTGAGCAAGAAAGCCTAATAGGTTATTTGAGATAGATAAAAGAATAAGAAGGCAATCATATTTAATTGATTAAGAAATATGTGTTTAAAGGTGATCATAGGTTCAAGGTAGATGATTTTTTTTTAGTTAATTATGGGGTTGGTGCCTCCTTACAAGTTGATACTTGCTAAAGGAATAGTTGAGTTGGTGTTTGATTAGTTAGGGGTTGGTACTCCTTGTTGGGTTGGTGCCTCACTAAAAGTTTGATCCATTACTTATATGACTATAGTCCAAGTGTTTTTTAGTGGGTTATATTCCCCAAGAGTTTTTTCCATATATATTTTATGTTCTTATATTGTTTTCTCTCATAGATTTTTGTTTATACATTGGTTAATGTGTGTATGTGAATGAATGCTTTATGAATGATAAGTGAAATTGAAGGATTGTTACAAGGAAATTGATTCACCCCCCCCCCCCCCCTCATTATTTATACTTATAACATTTGTTATAATATCAAGTCCTTTAAAGGATGCCTAATAGCCTAAAGGAGATCCTGAGCAAGCACAGATGGTTAGTCAAGCACATTGTGGTTTTTCTAAATGCAAGGCCCCGTTGTTTAATGGATCCAGTTATGATTTTTGGAGTGTTAAAATGAGGACATATTTGATGTCTCAAGGTCAAGATGTTTTTAAATTAGTATTTGATGGATATATTATGCCTCATATTCCTCCTACAGATGTATTAGGAAATAAGGCTAGTAATAATAATTCAAAAGCAATAAATGGTATTATGTGTGGCCTATTAGAGGTAAAAATTATGAAGGTGATGCATTTTATGTCTATTAAATAAATATGGGAAAATTTGAAGACTATTCATTATATATACTCCAAATTCAAGTTGGCTAAATTGCAAACCCATAGAAGACAATTTGAAAGCCTAAGGATGAATGAAGATGAGACCATTGCAACCTACTTATTGAGCGTTGATGAAGTGTTCAACATCATAAGAGGCTTAGGTGAAGAATTAAAAGAGTTTATTTTTGTTTAAATTTTTTTGAGATATCTAACTCTAAATTTGATTCTAAGGTATCTATTTTTAAATAGATGCAAGATCTAAACAAGCTAGAGATGGATGGACTTCATAGTACCCTAACAACTTATGAGATGAGGACAAGTGAAGGAAGACTTGTAAAGAAGGAATATACATTCAAGGTAGAAAATAAGATAAAGGAGAAGAAGACACAATGTAATAAATTAAAATATAATAATGAATTTGATATTGATGATGATGATTTGATATCTATATTTATAATAAAGTTAAAGACAGAGGTTCAGGTAAATACAACAGCAAGTTGCCCTTTAAATACTTTAATAATGGATAAATTAGACACTTTTCTAATATGTACCCTCATAATCATAATGAAAAGTATGATGAAGACAATGATTAAGGTCATTATAAAGATAAAATATCCTATATTTCTGATAATAGAAATAAAAGCTTTAGAAGGTATGATGACAAGAAGTTTTTCAAGAACAAAAGAAGCCATTACACCAAGGAAGATTACAACTCATCTGATGAGAGTGAGAGAAGTGATTTTGAGAGTGACCATGAAGGTGATGGCCCTGATTTCAATGAATTTCTCTTCATGGATAAGGAAACAAGTTTTTTAAATCAAGAAGATTCCATATGGATTGGAGGTGTTGTTGGTGATTTAGATGAAGAAAGAGACGAGGTAGGCTTTGAGGCTGTGTTGATGAGTAATCTATAAAAACTAAATATAGTGAAGAATAAAAATAGGGTGATGATATCTCTTATCAAAGACTATGAGGATCAAATCAACTTTTTTTAAGCTAGACTATGCAACAATTTTAAGGAATAATAGGAAATTATCAAATAGGTGGAAACTCAACTTAAGATTGTGATTACAAGCCTAAAAGCTAAAGAATAAGAATGTGAAAATTATGTAACTATTGTAGATTCCTTGAGATTTGAGTTGGATTAGGCATCAAGTAATATGGATTATTTTATGATGTTTGAAAAGGGTACCAATGATCTAGACAACATCCTAAGTAGTCAAAATATTGTTAATGATAAAATAGGCCTTGGTTTCAATAGAGAGGATAAGAGGAACACCAATGTGATAATCAAATCCAATGATCAATTAGAGAATGAGGGTGATGGTAGAATGAAGGCTAATACTATCATGTAACCTAATAATATAAGTTATGTTAACCCTTTCAATGGTAATTGTTATTCATGTACCAATTTGGTCATAGAACGAGGCATTGTATAAATCCCTCCAAGAATGAATATGCATGGAAATATGAGGAGAGTAATCAGTAAAGAGGTATGGGTCATGGTTGTTTCCATCAATAAGAATAATGTCTTTCCATTATCAAAAGGTTGTTCATATTTTAAAGTGTAAGAATCATTTCTCAAGACAAAAAAAGAAAGTTGAGGCCCCTAGAGTATAAGAAAGAAGATAAGATAGTGAGTGGAAACCCAAGGTAGATAAGATTGATGACTAGTTTGTAAGTCCAAGTGAACTATTTTCCATGGTGGAGCATATTCAAGATTCAAAGGAATGCCAATAATTCTCTCTATCATCTCATATCATTGATGAAAGAGTCAAGACAAATAGACCAAGCCATAATATTATCCAAACAAATATTGAAGAGGTCAATCCAAAAGGACTATTAAAGCCCAAGAGGATCATGAAGGAAGTTTAGTATATTGAAGACATGGAGATATAGGAATCTCCTAATTTTATGTTTTTTTAGCTCCTTAGAATAGAGGTGACTTCATTAGGCTTCATGGAGGCACTCATCACATAAGAAAGAAGCATGAAGGATATTTGGTCATAGGGGGAGTTTTATGTTTTTTGTTATCAATCAGATCCAAGGTTCAATTAAGAGTCTATTGTAGGTGTGATCACAAGATATGTCACAAAGATTTCATATGATGATTTGATCAAACCAACTCATAGTTTTTATAATCTATTAAAATTTCACAGAGGTAAGTGGAGCTAATAATTCTCCAAGAGTAGGTATGTGAGCCTGATCTTTGTTGATTTTTATGTCAAAGAGAGATAATGAGTTTGTTTGGAGAGAAAATGTGTGTTATTTTCAGGTCTAAATATCATATATTTTCCAATAAGATTACCCTTTATCATTAATGTCAAATGGGGAGAAATTTAAAGTTTAGAAGAAAGGTTAGTTTGAAGAAGATCCAGATTAGGGAGTTGTGAATGATCAACTTTGTATAAGTGTTTGCCATAAATGACAAAGGGGGTTATTAGTGAGGATTTTTCATGTTGTTGATGTTAAGGCATTATTGTTGTCATTAATGTCAAAATTAAGATATATGTCATTAATGTTAAGGATATAACTAAGGTGATGCATGGTGAAATGGTATGTGACAAAGAAGTCTTATAACAAATTTGAAGGAAAAATTTTGTCTCTCTATTGAGAGAATTTGAAGGAAACCTAGTAAATATTCTAAGGTTGATTTCATGTCAAGGCCAAGTTCAAGTTACAATGGAATCATATTGTTAAGCATTTGTTCTAATGAGTAAACAAGGGAATCATGTTTGAATAATGTTATTGTGTGATATCATTGAGAACTATCTTGTTTGAGTCTAAACTTTGAGTACTATGTGTCTTGAGAAGCCTAACCTAGCCTTGAGAGAAGGTGTATGCATGAATCATATTAAAATCTTGGTAAATTATGTTAATTATAGGCATGAAAGAGTGTCTAAATTTATGTAAACATGAACAAGTGGAAAATAATCCTTCATATGAGTTATAAGGTCAAGTTTGAATCTTAGTCCTTGTATGAAGAGATCTAGTAAAAAGGCACAAGCTTAGTATAATGATGAAGTAATTGGTTTAAGGCTTGTGAGAAGATGGGTGGCAGTGTGTGAGCAAGGTATGAGGTCATTTGACATGAAAATGAGGTTCTAAGAATAATATAAGAGGTTTCAAGTTGTGATCAAAGTCTAAGTATGAATGGAAGTTCAAGAACTAATGAGAAAAGAGACCTAGTATGGCCTAATGAGGGGTCAAGATCATTTCTCAAGGTGCCAAAGCTCATACGAACATTGTTAGAGGTGTGAGAAGCTTGTTTTAAGTGTGTTGACCAAGTTTTAAGTAATATATTGAAGTATTAAGCATTAAAATGCTTAGAGGATGATGTGTGATACTTTTAGTTTGTTACCATATAGGTTTTTGAGTAGGTTTCAGACCTAAAAAGTGTTAAATCGGTAATGGAAGTTAGCCTATCACTAAATAAGCCTAATGAGGAAGACAGTGAGAAAACTTAGTAGTGAGAAATACATTAGGGATTATTTTTAGAGGATTGGATATGGATCCAAAATATTGGGGTCATTATTCAAGACCTATAACTCATATCCCCTTTGATTATAATTTTTTATGATGCTCATATACAAGCAAAAATTTGTTCTTAAAGTGACCTATCTAACATTAGTGAAGTATGTGTAGGTTGAAGACATAAGATTAGTCTATAAGACCAATATTTTTATTGAATATTTTAATCTATATATTCCAATATTTTATAATTATGTTTAAGGATCATTAAAACCCATTTTAAGTTCATAAAATTGTTCACACAGGTGTTCTAAATCTCGATATTCATGACTATGTTTTTGGAACCACAGGTAGTTTTCTGTGCGTGAGTGAGAATGTTATTTATAAGTATTTTTGCATATATTTTAAGAATAAAATGATATTTAATTTTTTAAATAATTATCATAATTTAATTTTAACATATTTTTATGTATGATAAACTCTTGTGAAGGTGTGAAAAGTCAAAGGCTTTTGACTAGGTTCTTAAGACATGTGTGTAGTTTTGAGTGAGCATATGAAATTGATCAATTTGAGGTATTTTACCCAATTTAGTGAATTATAATGAACATTATGTTTAACCCAATCTCATTTATATTATATCCATGTAATTTTTTTGGGTTATTTGTCAAATTTTATTATATGCATCAAATTTACAAGATAGACTTTCTAGCAGTGAGAAGGCCTAATTATGAGTAGACCTAATTGTGTGGTTTGAGTGAAATGAGATAAATGGTGTTGGGGACATAAGGTGATATTATCATAGGTATAATTTAATAATTTTTTAATTTTTTCATCAATTTTCATATTCTCATAGTGCTCCAATATGGTCAAGGTGAAATGTGTGTTTTGAGAAGGCCTAATTGCATTAGGTCTCTATTAGGCCTAGTGGTGGTTTTAGACCTTAAGGGTAATGACCAACCTATGTAATGGTTTTTTAACTTAAGAAACATTTTTTTATATATATTCCAAGGGTGATCCAATTATGGATAGGTTTATGACCAATAAAGATGGGTAATAGTAAGATTCAAGTATAAAGAGAAGGTCTAATAGGCCTAATTTGACTAGTTAGACTATTAAGGATATATGCAAATGAGATAGAGTTTTGAAAACTAGGTAAAGGGATTTAATATCATCAAAAAAAAAATTAATATGTAATTAATATCTAACTATGTTTATAAATGTGATGATCAAGTTCATATGACCTAATTCTGCCAAGAAAAAGGCTAGTTGAGTGAGAAGGCCTAATACGATGTTTGAGAGAGATAGAAGTGTAAAAAAACAAAATAAGGTGATCATATTCAATTGAGTAATAAATAGGTGTTCAAAGGTGATATAAGGTTCAATTTATCTAATTTAGTTCTGAGTTACCTAGGGGGTTAGTGCCTTCTTCTAATTTGATGCTTACTAAAGGATTAGTTGAGTTGGTACTTGACTAGTGAGGGGTTGGTGCTCTTTGTGGGGTTGGTGCCTCACTAAAAGTTTTATATATTACTAATATTACTGTATTCCAAGTTATTTTATTTTTTTTTTAATTACCAAATAGGTTTTCCCACATATCTTTTGTGTTCTTATGTTTTTTTCTCTCATAGATGCTTATTTATGCATTGGTTAATGTGTGTATGTGAATGAATGATTTATGAATGATAAGTAAAATTTAAAGATTGTTTCAAGGTAAATAATTCATCCCCCACTATTATTAACTATACTTATAACATTTTTTATTATATTAGGTTCTTTAAAGGATGCATAATATCCTAAAGGAGATCCTAATCAAGCGAAGATGGCTAGTCAATCACAAGGTGGTTTTTTTACAAGCAAGGCTCCATTATTTAATGGATCCAATTATGCTTTTTGTAATGTTACAATGAGAACATACTTTATTTATTTATTTCATGATGTTTGGTAATTATTCTTGGATGGATATAATTCACTTCTTATTTATGTTATAGATGCCTCAGGCAAGAAGGCTAATGACAATAATTTAAAATAAATGAATGGTATTATGTGTGGCCTATCAGAGGCAGAACTTGTGAAGGTGACGCATTGTATGTCTACTAAAGAAATGTGATACAATTTGAATACTATTAATAATGTATACTTCAAGGTCAATTTTGTTAAATTATAAACCCATAGAAGACAATTTGAAAGACTAAGGATGAATGTAGATGAGACCATTGCAACCTACTTGTTGACGGTTGATGAAGTGGTCAACATCGTAAGTAGCCTAGGTGAATAATTAAAAGAGTCTACTATTTTTTAAAAAAATTGAGATCTCTAACTCCTAAATCTTATTCTAAGATATATATTATTGAAGAGATGTAAAATATAGACAAGCTAGAGATGGATGGACTTTAAGGCACCCTAATAGCTTATGAGATAAGGACAAGTGAAGGAAGACTTCCAAATAAGGAAGTTGAATTAAAGGTAGAAAATAAGACAAAAGATAAGAAGACACAAATTAATAAATTTAAATACAATGATGAATCTGATATTGATGATGATAAGTTGATATCTATGTTTTCAAGAAAGTTGAATACAATCTCAGGTAAATACAAGGGCAAGTTTCCCTTTAAATGCTTCAATTATGAAGCGATTGGACACTTTTATATCAAGTTTCCTCATAATCATAAGGAAAAGGATAATTAATATCATGATGAAGATCATGATGATAATAAAATGTCCTATAGGTTTAATAAGATCAAGAAAATATTTAGAAGGTATGATGATAAGAAGAAGTTTTTCAAGAACAAAAGAAGCCTTTGCACCAAGTAAAATTGTAGCTCATCTAAATAGAGTGAGACAATTAATTATGAGTGGCCATGAAGGTGATGGCCTTGATGTCAATGAAGTTATCTTCATGGTTAAAGAATCAAGTTGTTCAAATAAAGAAGAGTCTATATGGATTGGAGGTCTTTCTGGTGATTCAAATGAAGAAGGAGATGAAGTAGACTTTGAGGCTGATTTGATGAATAATCTAGAAGAACTAAAGATAATGAAGAATAAAAATAGGGTGATGAGATATCTTGCTAAATACTATGAGGATCAAATAAAAAAATTTGAAATTAGACTAAGAATTAATTCCAAGGAACATGAAGAAATAGTCAAATAGGTGGAGGCTCAACTTGATATTGTGAATGAAAGCCTAAAGGATAAATAAGAAGAATGTGAAAATTATGTAACTATTGTATATTTATGAATATCTAAGTTGGATCAAGCATCAACTAATATGAAGTCTTTTGTGATGTTTTAAAAGAGTACCAATGATCTAGAAAACATATTGAGTAGTCAAAAGATTTCTAATGATAAAGAAAGACGTTGTTTCAATGGAGACCATGAGAAGAACACTAACGTGATCAACAAGGCCAATGATCAATCAAATAATGAGGGTGATATAATAATGAAGGTTAATACTAGCATGTAACCTAATAATATAAGGTATGATAACCCTTTCAGTGGTTATTATTATTCATGTAACCAATTTGGTCGTAGAGTAAGGCATTGTAGAAGGCCCTTCAAGAATGAATATGCAAAGAACTATGAGGAGAGTCATCAATCAATAGGTATGGGTCATAATGTGTTTTCATCAATAAGAATAGTGTGTTTCAATTATAAAAAGGTTGGTCATATTTTAAAGTACTATAAGCACAGTTTCTCAAAACAAAACAAGAAAGTTGAAGCCTCTAGAATACAAGAAATAAGACAAGATAGTGAGTGGAAACCCAAGGTATCTAAAGTTTATGACCAATATGCAATTCCAAGTGGAATATTTTCCATGGTAGATCATTTCAAGATGTAAAGGAGTGCCAAAAATTCTCTCTATCAACTTATATTATCGATAAAATATTCAAGACCAATAGACCAAGCTAGAATATTGTTCAAATGAAGATTTAAAAGGTCAAGCCAAAAGGACTATTCAAGTCCAAGAGGATCATGAAGGAAGTTCAGTCTAGTAAGGACATGAAGATCTGGGAATCTTCTAAGTTTATGTTGTTTTAGCTCCCTAGAGTAGAGGTGACTCCATTAAGATTCATGGAAGCACTCAACTAGTAATCAAGAAGCATCAAAGATGGTTGGTCTTAGAGGGAGTTTTGTATTCTTTATTATCATTTAGATCTAAAGTTTAGTCAAGAGTCTATTTTAGGTTTGATTACAAGATAGGTCATAGAAATTTTGAATGATGACTTGATCAAACCAAGTCATAGTCTTGATAATGTTTAAAAATAGCATGGAGGTAATGGGAGCCAATCATGCTTTGAGAGTAGGTATGTGAGCCTAATCTATGTTGAGTTTTATGTCAAAGAGAGATAATGAGTTTGTTTAGAGAGAAAAGGTGTGTTGTTTTTAGGTTCAAAGATCAGATAGTTCAAATAATATGACCCTTTGTCATTCATTTCAAAGGGGGAGAAAGTTCTAGTTTGGAAAAAAGGTTAGTTTAAATAAGATCTAGCATGGGGAGTTGTGAATGATTAGCTTTTTATAAGTGTTTGTCATCAATGAAAAAGGGGAAAATTATGGAGGTATGTTCTTATTATTGGTGTTAAGGCATTGTTATTGTCATTGATGTCAAAACAAAGATAGATGTCATTAATGTCAAGGATAGAATTGAGGCCATGCATGATGAAATAATATGTAACAAATAAGTCTTACAACAAGAGAAAATTTGAAAGAAAAATTTTGTCTCTCTATTAAGAGATAATTTTAAGGCAACCTGGTAAATCTTTTGAGGTTGATGACATATCAAGGCCAAGTTCAAGGTACAATGGAAGTATATTTTTGAGCACTAATTCTGAGGATAATACAAGGGAATCGTGTTTGAAGAATGTTATTGGGTGACATCTAGCTTGTTTGAGTCCACAACTTTGAGTATTATGTGTCTTGAGAAGCCTAGCCTAGCCCTAAGAGGCATATTCATACAGCATAGTAAAACTTGATAAATTGTGTCAAGTATAGGCATGATAGAATGTATAAAGTTGTGTAAACATGAGAAAGAGGAAAATAAGCTTTCAGATGAGTTTCAAGGTCAATTTTGAAGCTTAGTCCTTGCATAAAGAGACCTGGTGAGAAGGCACAAACTTGGTAGCATGATGAGGTAAGTAGTCTAAAGCTTTTAAGATGATGGTGGTAGTGTGTGAGCAATGTATGAGGTCATTTTACATGATAATGAGGTTTTGATAATAGTACAAGAGGTTTCAATGTGTGATCAAAGTCTAAGTATGACTGGAAGTCCAAGACCTAATTATAAAAGAGACCTCATGTGGCCTAATGAGGGGTCAAGCTCAGTTCTTAAGGTGCCAAAGCTCATAAAAAAAAATTCATAGGTGTGATAAGGTTTTTTAAGGTGTGCTAACCATGTTTGAGGTCATATCTTGAACATGAAAATGGTTGGGTGATGATGTTGAGACTTGTAGTTTGTGACCATATAATTTTTTGAGTAGGTTGCAGACCTAAAATGTGCTAAACTAGTCATGGAAGTTGGCTTATTGCTAAATAGGACTAATGAGGAATATAATGAGAAAACTAGGCAATAGTGAGAAAGAGATCAAGGATTGGTTTCAGAGTATTAAGTATGGATCCAAATGCTTGGGGTCATTATTCAATACATATACCTCATATCTCATTTTATGATAAGTTTTGATGATGCTCATCTATAAGCAAAAATTTGTTCTTAAAGTGACCAATCTAACACAATGAATTGGTTTCAGAGTATTAAGTATGGATCCAAATTCTTGGGGTCATTATTCAATACATATACCTCATATCTCATTTTATGATAAGTTTTGATGATGCTCATCTACAAGCAAAAATTTGTTCTTAAAGTGACCAATCTAACACAATGAATTTTGTGTAGGGTGAAGACATGAGATTGGTCTAGAAGACCAATATTTATATTGAATCTTGTAATGTGTGTGTGTGTGTGTGTGTGTGTGTGTGTGTGTGTGTGTGTGTGTGTGTGTGTGTGTGTGTATTACAATATGTTATAAGGATGTTTAAGGATCATTTAAAACCATTGAAACTTCATAAAAGTTTTCACACATGTGTTCTAAATCTTGATATTCATGACTATGTTTTTGAAGCTACAAGTAGTTTTATGTGTGTAAGTGAGAATGTTATTCCTAAGTATTTTTGCATAGATTTAAAGAATAAAATGATATTGAAGTTATTATATAATTTAAAAATATTGATTTTAACACATTTTTATTCATGATAAATTCCTATGAAGGTGTGAAAATTCAAAGGCTTTTGACTAGGTTCTTAAGGCCCATGTGCAATTCTGAGTGAACTTATGAAGTTGATCAGTTTGAGGTAATTTTACCTATTTAGTGAATTATAATTATAATTATGTTGAAAATAAGGTCATAAAGATACTATACATGTTTTTTTTTTTATGTGGCAAATTTGATCCAGGTGGATCCATGTACCATTTTATTTTTCAAAGTCTTCAAATTATATTAAAATCATTTTCACACCATAGAATTTGTCGAGAGCTTTCTAGCGCTTCTTTCAAAATGAAAAATGGAGTTAAGATTCTCAAGATATAGCTAGTTGAAGAAATCTTGCGACAGGTAAAAAAAAGGGGTGTCAAAAGTGACGTGGCACTGTGAAAATATGCCAAGTGGACCAATAGCCATTTGACATGTGGCAAAATAATTAGGTGCATAAAAATTTTGGTTTGGTGTTTTTTTATTCACATGTTATTTGAAATTTTCAAACGTTTAAACAAAGCGCCAAAGGCCAACTTGCACAAACTTCCACGTTACCTGCCATGTCACCCCACCAAACATGCATTGACCAAGTCTAAGTGGTGGCCTAAGTTGGTGCCTAAGTCTTAGGAATTTGAAAAGGGGATCAAATTGCCTATTTTAAGCATTTAAAACCATATTCCTAGCAAATGTGGGACAAAACAAACTCAAAGCGTGCCAAAAAAGGAAGAGGCCAACCTTTTCACTCATGCCAAAGCACCTAGAAAGGAGGTTGGTGGTTTTGAACCCTGAAACTTTGGCACAAAAGGATAAGGCCTTGACCACTTCAGCTACAGAGGTTGAAGTGTTATAAAAGGGACTAAATTCTACTTGAATAGACACAGAAAGCTGACTGTGTAAGGAGATTTAAGAAAGTTAGAGTCTTGTTATTGCTTTGTATAGCCTTGGGCCATTATTTTTAGGTCTGAGAGATATATTTACAGGTAAATAGAGATTAGAGAAGGTGAATTGAAGACTTGTATTGATTTTGGAAGCCATTTGTTTCACAAAATTAATGAGAACAATCCTCACTTTGAATGGACCTAGAGACGTAGGCTATTGAAGTTGAACTCTGTTATCAATTTGTTGATGATTTATCCTGATTTTTATCTATTGTTTTATACTTTTGATCTTCATTTTTCATTCTAGTTGTAATTTATTTATTCAAAATTAAAATAAAAAGTTGGAAAATAGAAAGATCTTTTAAATGAAAAAGTGAGTTGTTCAAATTTGCCACACTTGCATTTTCAGTTTACAGATCAGATTTTTGGTATCAGAATAGTTGTTATTTAATAGTGATTGCTAGTGTATGTTGATAAGGATTAAATCTCAAAAGGATGAAGGAAAACTCATTGAGTATAATCTAGATATTGGTTCAAGGCATGCTTCAAGGATGGTCGAAGAAGAGATGGAATTCGAACAAGCTTTCCACCGAGCCTTCATGGACATGAGAAGCATGGTTGAGGAACTATTCCGTGAAAAACAAAGGAAATCCAAGAATGAAAAATAAGGTGATTCATTAGAATCAAAAGGTAAAGAAACCGAAAAACCTTCTTCATGGGATGATGGTAAAAAAACTATGGAATCTCTCCCTTCACTAAAATTCGATATTAAGTTTGAATTACCAATGTTTAATGGCAAAGTTAATGCCGAAGAGTTGGATAATTGGGTCAAGTAGATTGAAGTTTATTGTAGGGTCCAAAATATTGTAGGGGATGAGTCAAAAATTCATTTGGCTACTCTTCATATGGGAGGCACAGCTCTCATCTAGTGGGAGATTAAGTTGAACGAAGCTGAGCTTTAAAAAGGTAACTTGATTTCTACTTGGAATGAACTTATTGATGAACTCAGAAAGCAATTCTATCCTTTAGTCTATATGCAACAAGTGATGATGGATTGGAAAAGTTTTAGACAAGAAAAAGGCCAAAATTTTCAAGATTATACACAAGAATTTAGGAAAAAAGTTTTACTTTTGAATGTTCCTCTATACACACAAGAAACACTGCTAAAATATATAGGTGGGCTGCATAGTTACTTAAGACATATGATTCTTATGTTCAATCCCACTAATTTAGATGCAGTATGTGTTCAAGCCACTCATTTAGAGGCTAGAGGAAAACAATCAAAAGAATATTTTCCTAAAGTAAAAAGTAAGCAATCTAATGTTAAGCAATCCAAAGGGGAAAGTTCATCAGGAAAGGGTAAACAAAAATCCACTTATACTATAAAAAAAGAAGGAGAACCATTTTTTAATCATTGAAAGAAAAATCATGATGAGTCTAAGTGTTGGAAACTACATCCTGAGTTAAGGCCTAAGAGGTTTCAAAAGAAAGAAAATAAGGCTAATGCTATGGTTCAGGACTTAGGTTCAGATTCAGGTGATGAAACTAAGATCATAGTTATGGGATTACATAATGATTTTTCCCTTTCAACTTCTAGCACTAAGTCATCAAATGATGCATCTTCTTCTAAATATAATTATGTGCATGTTGATAAGAAAAGAAATGAATTGTTCCACATTAGAGTTGTTTTGAAACATACTAAGATTGACACTCTATTTGATAGTGGTTCACAAGCAAATTTAATTTTTGAAGAGGTTGTTAAGAAGCTAGGCTTACAAACCAATCCCCATCCGAAGCCTTATCCACTAGGTTGGGTGTGTGACAATCTAAAGCTACAAGTCTCACAAACTTGTAGACTAAGGTTTTCCATCACATCCAAGTTCATAGATGAGGTTGAGTTGGATGTTGTTCCATTGGACATATGTGGGATTGTTTTGGGAAGCCCATATCTTTATGATAGAAAAGCAATATTATATAGAGAAGAGAATAAGTACTTGCTTGTTAAGGATGGCATTGAATATATAGTTAGAGCACATCACATTAGAACAAGTCTTTCCTTGGTTACAGTAGGGCAAATGAAAAGACTAGTTAATTCAAGCAAGACTTTTTGTCTCATGTTGATTAAGTCTAAGGAAAAATAATATTCTCAGGCTTTGAAAAAGTGTGATCCCAGACACAAGAATGAATTGGTTGAAATCATTTCTACTTACGATGATGTATTTTAGGATCCTAAAGGTTTGCCCCCTAAAAGGGGAGTTCAACATGAAATTCAGCTATTGCAGGATTTTCCTCTCCCTAACATTGGCATGTATAGATTATCAGTGGTGGAAAATGAGGAAATCAAAAAATAGGTAATGGATCTATTGGATAGAGGTGTTATTCATCCAAGTTCATCTCCTATTGGTTTGCCAATTATTTTGGTGCTAAAGAAAGATGGCACTTGGTGAATGTGTGTTGATTTTTGAGCTTTAAACAAAATTACTATTAAGAATCGTTAGCCTCTTCCTCATATTGATGATTTGTTGGATCAATTAAAACATGCTATTTATTTCACTAAGCTGGATTTGAGAAGTGGATATCATCAAGTAAGAATAAATGAAACTGATGTGTGGAAAACCACATTTAAAACAAAATAGGGATTGTTTGAATGGCTTGTTATGCCTTTTGGGTTGTGTAATGCCCCAGCTACATTCATGAGATTGATGAATGATGTTTTTAGACAGTTCCTTGATGATTTTGTTATAGTTTACTTGGATGATATATTGATTTTCAGCAAGTCTTGGGAAGATCATGTGATCTACATTAAGAAAGTCATGGATGCATTATGAAGAGAAAAACTTTATCTAAAAATGTCAAAATGTGAATTTGGCAAGACCTCTTTTATATACTTGGGCTACATTGTAGGACATGGTAAGTTGAAAATTGATCCTGCAAAAGTGGTAGTCATTATTAATTGGCCTACACCCACTAACACAACTAAGGTTAGAAGTTTTCTTGTTGCAGTACAATTTTGGCAAAATTTTATTGCTCAATTTTCATATATTGCATCACCTTTGCATTCTTTGACAAGTGTGAAATAGGTCTTTCAGTGGGGAGGAAAATATCAAAAAACCTTTGACACTTTGAAAGAAAAGATAAGTACTGCTCTAGTCTTGGCACTTCTTGATATACAACAACCATTTGAGATTGAGATGGATGCAAGTGAGTATGCTATGGGAGCTATTTTAATGCAAGGTAAGAAACCAATTTGTTATCATTTTGAAACATTTACAAGTGTAGTAAGAAAATATCCAACTTATGATAAGCAATTGTATGTGTTGTTTCAACGTGTTAAAAAATGGAAACAGTACTTAATGGGCAAAGAAACAATAATACATACAGATCATCAGCCCTTATAGTATCTCCAATCACAAACTAAGCTACAACAGTCTAGACATTTTCGTTGGATGGGTTTCTTACAACAATTTCATCTTGTGATCAAGTATAAAAAAGGAATTCAAAATAAGGTTGCAAATATGCTATCTAGGCCTCCTATGGCTATTGCATCTATTCTTTTACAGCATGGCTCTTTGTCTCATGAAAGTTTTAAAGAAAAATATGTGAATGATCTTGATTTTTAGGATGTTTATAAAGACTTGATGAGTAGTAGACAAGTAGAAGAATTGGACTATCATGTACACAATGATCTTTTGTATCATTTGGGTAAACTATGTATTCCTCAAAATGAGAGGGTGTACATGATTAGAGAAGCACATACTTCTCTTATTTTTGGTCATTTTGGAGTTGCTAAAATAGTTGCACATTTGAAGATGTATTGTTATTGGCCTCATATATAAAGGGATGTACCCTTTGTGCCACAAGTAAACCTAGTAATAGGAAACTAGGACTTTATACTCCTCTACCTATTCTTACTCACCCCTGGGAAAGTATCTCCATGGATTTTGTGGGGGGGTTTCCTATGACACAAAGAAAACATGACTATTTATATGTGGTTGTGAATAGATTTAGCAAAATGTGTGTTTTGATTCCTTGCACTAGGAAAATTACTAGCGAAGGCACTACACATTTGTTCTTTAAACATGTATGGGTTCATTTTGGTTTGCCTACTTCAATTAATTCTGATCAGGATTCTTGATTTATTGGGGAGTTTTGGTCAACTTTGTGGGGACTAATGGACACTAAATTAAAAAATAGCACTGCATTTCATCCACAAACCGATGGACAAATAGAGGTTGTGAACCACACTGTGGTACATTTGCTTAGGGTTTATAGTAATAAACATCCAAAGTTATGGGATGAACAATTATGTTACATACAACATGCATATAACTGGGCACTTCATTCTTCTACTATGAAATCTCCATTTGAAGTTTGTTATGGATACTTGCCTAAATCTCCTCTAGATGTTTGCTATGGATAGGATACAGCGGTTGGTAAACCAAAAGAAGCTATTCAAGCCAAGAAGTTCATTGAAAAAATACAGCTCATACATCAGACTATTTATACTCAATTAGAGAAAATTCAAGACAAGTACAAAGCCAGGCATGACAAACATTGTATTGATCACCAATTTTTTATAGGTGATATGGTATGGCTTCACATTAGTAAGGAAAGACTGACAGGTGAAGGTAAAAATTTGAAACCAATCTGGTATGGTCCTTTTTTGATAATGAAAAAAATTGGCACAAATGCTTTTTGATTAGATTTACCATCTTACATGTAGATTTATTCAGTTGTAAATGTGGAAAATCTAAAATTGTATGAGCCTCCAATGATATGATGAAAGTGTATCCATTCCTTCTGTTGATGATTTTTCTCTTGAATATCTAACAGAATTGCAGAAAGATACTATACTTGACAGAAATATGTGAACTTTGTGAAGAGGTAATGTTGAATATCTTTGTGTTGGTCTCAAAGGGATGCACCCAAGCAAGGCTAAATGGATGGAACTTAGAAAGGTGAGGGAAAAATACCCTCACCTCATTACCAATTAATTTCAACTTTTAGAGGTCCAAAAGTTCCCAGTGGGGAGGAATGATCTAGGTGGATCCATGTACTATTTCATTTTTCAAAGTCTTCAAATTCTGTTCAAAGCATTTTTACATCTTGGAATTCATCGAGATATTTCTAGCACTTCTTTCGAAATGAAAAACGGAGTCCAGATGCTCAAGATATAGCTAGTTGAAGAAATCTTGCGACTTGCAAAAAAAAGGGGTGTCAAAAGTGACGTGGCACTGTGGAAATATGCCAAGTGGACCAATAGCTATTTGACACATGAAAAAATAATTAGGTGCAAAAAAAACTTCTTTTGGTGTTTTTTAATTCACATGTTATTTGAAATTTTCAAACGTTTAAACAAGGCGCCAAAGGCCAACTTGCACAAACTGCCATGTCATCCCACCAAACATGCATTGACCAAGTCTAAGTGGTAGCCTAAGTTGGTGCCTAAGTCTTAGGCATTTGAAAATGGGATCAACTTGTCTATCTTAATCATTTAAAACTATATTCCCAGCAAATGTGGGATAAAACAAAGTCAAAGTGCACCAAAAAAATAGGGGGCCGACCTTTTCACTCATGCCAAAGCGCCTAGAAAAGAGGCTGGTGGTTTTGAACCCTACATCTTTGGCACAAAAGGATAAGGCCTTGACCACTTCAGCTATAGAGGTTGAAGTGTTATAAAAGGGACTAAATTCTACTTGAATAGACATAGAAAGTTGACTGTGTAAGGAGATTTAAGAAGGTTAGAGTCTTGTTATTACTTTGTACGGCCTTGGGCCATTATTTTTAGGTTTGAGAGATATATTTATAGGCAAACAAATATTAGACAAGGTGAATTGAATACTTGTATTGATTTTGGAAGCCATTTGTTACACAAAATTAATGAGAATGGTCCTCACTTTGAACAGACCCGGAGACGTAGGCTATTGAAGCCGAACTCTGTTATCAATTTGCTGGTGATTTCTTCTGATTTTTATCTACTATTTTATAATTTTGATCTTCATTTTTAATTCTAGTTATAATTTATTTATTCAAAATTGAAAGAAAAAGTCAAAAAATAGAAAGATATTTTAAATGAAAATTGAGTTGTTCAAATTTTCCACACTTGCATTTTTAGTTTACAGATCAAAATTTGAGTGTATGCATCATATTTTCAAGAGACTTTATGGTAGTGAGAAGGCCTAATTATGAGTAGACCTAATTATGTGGTTCAAAGAGTGAAATGATCTAAATAGTGTTGGGGACCTAAGTTGAGATTATAATGTGGTTAATTGAGTTATTTTTTAAGTTTTTCATCCATTTATGTAGTCTTATAGTGTTCCAAGTTGGTCAAGGTGAAACGTGTGCTTTGAGAAGGCCTAATTGCATTAGGTCTCTAGTAGGCCTAACTATGGTTTTGGACCTTAAGGGTAATGATTAAATTATGTAATAGTTGTTTATTTTCAAAAAAAAATGATATATTCCAAGGGTGGCCCAAGTATGGATAGGTTTATGTCTGACCAATATGGGTGAGAGTAAGAGTCAAGTATAAAGAGAAGTTCTAATAGGCCTAATTTGACTAGTCAAAATATTAAGGATATATGCGAATGAGATAAAGTTTTAGAAACTAGGTAAAGAGATTGAATATCATTATATATGTGTGATTAATATTCCATGAATATATAACTATGTTTTTACAGGTGATGAGCAAGATCATATGACCTAATTCTGCCAAGAAAAGGGCTAGTTGAGAGAGAAGGCCTAATAGGTTGTTTGAGATAGATAGAAGATTAAGAAGAGAAAAATAATGTGATCATATTTATTTGAGTAATAAATAGGTGTTCAAAGGTTATCAGAGGTTTAAGGTAGTTGATTTGGTGTTGATTTACCTAAAGGTTTGGTGTCTCCTTTCAAATTGATGATTATTAAAGGACTAGTTGTGTTGGTGCTTAACTAGTGAGGGGTTGTTGCCTCACTAAATTTTTGATCCATTTCTTATAGTATTGTATTATAAGTGGTGTTTCAATGGGGTTTTTTTTCCAATAAGGTTTCCCACATATATTTTATGTTCTTATGTTGTTTTCTCTCATAGATGGTTGTTTATGCATTGGTTAATGTGTGTATGTGAATGAATGCTTTAAGAATGATAATTGAAATTAAAGGATTATTTTAAGGCAACTAATTCACCCCCCCCCCTTAGTATTTGTATTTAAAACACAACTATGGGACTCCTTCTCATTCTTCCTTTACACTTAACTCCTTGTTTTCATTAGAATATGAGCATGACCTTGAATACATAATTGAAATGATATTTATCATCAACAAAAACCCTCAACATAGAGGGAAAGATCCTAAAACCATCTATGATCTCATGATGGGACCTCATATAGAATATCCCCATTCACCTTCCCCCTAATTTTCCCAAGGATTTAGTGAAATCCCTTTGTTTTCATCCCAGCTCTTCCCTTATATAATATCACCTTCCCACACCATGACATCATCCTCTATGTCTTCTTCTACCTCCATGCCAAATATTTATACAAATATGGTAGGTTCAACTTATAGTGGGGCTATTCAACATACCCACATCCCTCACCATGATACCACTAGTCCTTTTTATACCAATGTTTTTTTCTACTCATGCCACTAGTGCATCACATACTAATACCTCATCCCACACTCATAGTGAATCTAAATCTCATAATACTTCACATAATACTAATGCATCACATGTTATGTCCATTAAATAAAATGTTTCTCAAACCAATCAACTTTTATTACAAATTATTAACCAAATGCATATTTTTTAAACTAAAAATGTGAATCAGATGATGAAAATGCAAAATCGCCTAATACATCTCCAAAACCAACCTCACCATGTGCCATGGGAGTGAAAAATCCTAATACCCCCCACCACCCCTTAAGGATTCACATGGTAACCTCATACCACAACCTCAACATATCAAAAAAACTATCAAATATTTATAAAATGAACCTATAGTACCTCAAATAACCAAGATTAACATAGGAGGCATCACCCCAACCATCAGTTATAATGTATCTACATATCCTACCTCACATCTAAAAATATTTGGAAACCTTTTAAAAGAATAGGTTAAGATTAATACTTTCATTTCCACTAAAATCTTAGATAAAATTATATCAAAAGGTACTTTAGATTGGTAAAATCAATTTAAAACCCACTCTATTACTAGCCTGGAAGACTTGGTCAACTCATTGGTCTAAGAATTCCAAACTAGTGATCCTCTCGAAAACAACTTAGCTCATTTTATAAATTGTAAACAACTAAAAAAAATGGCACAAGTCTTCATCAAATGATGGAAATTTTTGTCTAAAAAATCTAAGCATAATATGTTAGATGGCATCCTCTTCCCTTATTTAATAATTCTCTCCACCTCAAATTATGATATCATGTTAGGACCTTTTTTCAAAAACTTTGGAATAATATCTTTACCAAGCCAAATGATAAGACTTCCTCGTGCACTAATTTGAACCACCTCAACATATAATGGGAATTCACATCCTTATCAAAAATAAAAACTATCATGCAACCAAAAATGGTGTTACTAACACTTATTAAACCATACACACCATCCAATCTATTGCTCCAAATAACACCATAAAGCATATTCCGCCCCCTAAAAATAATTATAATAATACTCCCACATTTTCTCAAAATAATCATACTAATGTGAATAAATGATTATCCTTAGCATAAGTTACAAATGTCTTTTAAGACCTCTATCATGAGATATTGACCCCACTCATCCTATGCAATCATGGTATGATCCAAATAAATTTTGTTGGTTTTATGCAAGTTGGGGTCATTCTCATGAGAATTGTAGATAATTATAAATCTTGTTATGGATTTTATAATTGGTCTTAGCTTTGACCACTAATCCCTTATACAAAAACATCAAAAATATTATGACATAGCACTTAAAGCTCATGAAAATTAAAATAAAAATCAATATTTAAACCAAGATAATGCTCATTTAGCTATATACAAGGATCACCTTCCTAACCACCAAGACAACATTGACCAACCTACCCCTACTACTAACAACATTGAAAATTTGATAGAACTTAATACCAATTGTGAAAATGTGGTGAATATGACTAATAGGATAAGAGTCATTAATTATATTGACTAAAATTCAAAACCTACACATCACACTTCTCTGAAATTTCACATCATTCATGAAACTTCCCCATCCCATCTCATTTAATTGGTACATGAAGAACCAATACCCATACAATCACCACTTCCAACAACATAAATTGACCATACCTCTCATACCATTGATATAACTTCTACTCCTCCAATTCTTATACCTCATAAAACCATACCTCAACAAACCATCACATCATTTAAAGTCATTCAACCTACTTGTAACCAACATAAACCAACTATAACTTATCAACATAAGTTTAATTACACATCTAAACCCCCTTCCTAGGAACTCTTACAACACTATGAACCTTTATCTAATAATCCTCTCATGGGTTATGATGAATGGGAATATATTATGAAACTTTCCCATCTTCCATCTCAAATCCCATTCTTAAATAAAATGATAACTTCTCCCCACCATCATAACTATCTAATATAATTATTATTCAAAATGAACACCCCTCATCCTCATCATATAGGGAAAGAGGATACCTTATCTAGATATGAAGATAACATAATTCACTAATGTGAAGAGATGTCTACCCATCATACTGATCAATGTTTCATGCTTCAACAACATCTCCAAGATTTCCCATAGTCTACACTAGTACCAATTATTCAATCTCCTATAGATCATCTATGAATGAAGGTTCCTCCTCCATCACTTACACTTCCTCCTAGCTTCATATATACCATTCAAATTAAGATACCTATCCCTCACATTGAGTATCCCACACAGGAGATACCACATAAGCATTATTATTCTTCTTCCACACCTACCTTTTTAGTTAAAATGATATAGATGGAGGTCTTTTCACAACTTTTTATGAAGATTGAAGAGACTCTGGTTAATGTTAGAAATTAGCTACATAGAGATGTTTCACATTTTATGGATAACAATTATGGTCAGATCTATCATTATTTATTTAGACATCGTGGAGTTATCTCACATTATTCTATTATATGATTTGGATTGAATTTGTGATCCATTTATATATCTTATATTTTTGACTATTTATCAAACATTATTTCACTTATCTCTTTTTCATGAACCATCATATTATACATTATGTGTTTTATGTGGTTTCATTCTCTTTTTCTTTTTCTTATGGTCTATTCTTATTCTTTTCATGAATGCAAAATTATGTTTATGGTTTCCCTTGTTTCATGTATTCATTTATTTTCTATATAATGATTTTATGTTATCATTCACACTCAAATAAAGATAATAATTATTGTGGCATGGTTATACAACCCTAATTCCCTTAGTATTTTATCTTCACCATATGATCAGTTAGAAAACAAGACTTTTTGTTATACTACTTATATACACTGATCTATTCAATTTCCCTTCTTCCCTTATTTCCCTTTCACATCCTAAGCATACATATGATTGAAACTTGACATTATATACTAGTTTATAGGTAATCTTAATCTATTTAGTCATTCATATCTCTAGTTACTTAGCCTCCTTTAACAAAATTCTAAAGCTCATTCATGTGTATCAATTTTATCACTCATTTTGGTTATTCCAAATCTGTATGGAGGAAGAATCATAAAATCCATTAAAAAGTTAAAAACCAAATCATTTGAACAAAATTTAATGATTTAAAAGGCAATATCAAAAGTATAATCACACAAAAATACATGATTTACTATATTTAGTGCATCTCTTATTTCTAATCAAAACTCAAACTCTATAGTTGGCCTCATGATAGAGCAAAGGTCCACTAGGGTGCAGTAAGCTAGTGGATTGGGATAGGAAAAAAAAAATAACTATAGTGATACCTAATTTCTCACACAAGTACCCAATCTTCATAGTAGACTGATGGATCTATAAGAGGTTCTAGGAATGGGGAACATGTTTTGGGAAGGTAGAACCATTTTACTTTCCTTGTTCATATAACATTTATAAGTTGATATTAGTTTTCCACCTTTTTTACTATATAGCTTTGTGCTTATTTTGAGCTGGTGTCCTTCACATTTTGATGGTCACTATCCTCTTAGTGTATTTTCTTCTTACCTTGTATGCCTCATGTTTTCTAAAGTTTTCTCATAAATGCCTATGTCATGTTTTTCTTACATTCTCTATTTTATTACAACAATCTTCATATTTCTCCTTGATGAATATTGTGTTGCTAACTAATCATACCCCCTAGGATTTCCCTTTGTGAGTTGTATTGTAAAACCTAGATAGGACCAAAAATTCCTCACAAAACATTTCTTTATTTTTCCCTTGTTACCATTCACCTCATTGGTGTTCACCTTGTGAGTTACGGTGTAATACAATGGATAGGACCAGGCTATCCTCAAAAATTACCACATTAAACATATTTAAATTATTCCCACATTTATCTCCACCTCATTGTTGTTCCCTTTCTAAGTTGCAATGTAAGACCTTGAATAGGACCAGGCTTTCCTCACAAAATATTTTAATAAAAAATTTATACTTTAACCAAGTCACAATAAAATTACATGCTTTAAATTTGAGATAATTTATGTTAAATTATGATTTACACATCATTTACATACTTCCCATCTTGATTTAGTATGTTTTATGCTTACTTTATAAACACTTCACTTTTATCTTCTTATTTTCCAATTGTGTATATGTTTACAATTATTTTACTAAATTTATCATGCTTCATATCTTGGTTTAGTATAATTAATTTGATTTATACTTATATTTCATTTTTCTTTTCATACTTCCCATCTTGATCTAGTATGATTGATTAACTTTATTGATCATTTATTTTTATACCATTGGTTTTCACATGTTTTTCACTTTATTACAAATTTTTGTCCCTCACAAATTTATATAGTATTACTTATATGTATTATAATTTGGTGCAATTATTACTTTTACATGGTTTGAAAAAACAAATACGTATTACTTTATCATTTTGGTTTCTTATATTTATTCATCTCTTGTTTTTACACATTTCCCATCATGATATAGTGTGTATTACATTTTATGATTGTTTATAATTTTCTAAATCATTTTACTTTTCTTTTTAACCATGCATGTGTATCACATAATGGTATAAATGAAAACATACATCACATATTTCTCATAGCATATACAACAAAAGTAAAATACAAGTGTTAGAAAGGAAATACATCCACGCATCCATCCATAAACAACAAATACAAATCATAGACTAAGAAATGTCCATATCAATATATATAACATGATTTTGATATAATATAATAAAAATACAATAATAGTTAAAGCTCCAAGGTTATGCTCTATCATGTGGCCTAGCCACACTACCCATGGATGCCTGTGACTAACCCCTATAAATAAATTATCAAACAATATAGATGTAATAGATCTTGATGTAATAATAAAAAAATACATTCTTAAAAATTCTTAAAATACTAAAAATTAACTACTTCATCAGCTATATTTTTTCTATTTTCCTACACATTTATCATTTTTAGTACTAAATTAGCCCTATAACCTCTTTTCCATACTAATTCAACCCTCTAATACACAGTTGGCCCATTCCTATAAACATAATTGACCTTTTTAACACTAAATCAACCCTTTCCCATCCTTTGCATACTATATCATCCCTCTGCCACATAATCAAACTCATTTAACAGACTAAATTGATGACTTACTACATTCTATATTGTCCAAAATGTAATATGTTGGCCAATTCTATTTTTTTAAGTGGGTTGACCCTCTGCTATGTATTCATCCACCCCTAGCAATAATAAATCAACCCTCTGCTACATAGTCATCCACCTTGACTTATCTCACCTTTTCCAACTGAGTCAGCAAGGCCAACTCTATTTGAAATTTATGATGAATTTTCAACCATTTACCATAAATACCTTAAGAAATTTATTGGTCTGATTCTTTCCTACCTAGTATCTTATTTTACCCTTAGCTTACCTACAACTTTCCTAGGGTCATTTTTCATATCTATATTTTGTCTACTATTTGTTTTTCTATATCTATCTTAATTTCAAATAAAATTACTTAAAATTTGAAAATAATACATCACTTACTTGAGTTACAGTGGCTGAAGCCACTAGGCATCATCCATGTCAAAGTTTTCATATCCTCACCATGATCACTTTCAGGGCTCAACTAGGTCCCTCAAATCAATATTTTTTAGAATAGTAAAAATAATAATTGAATTAATTTTCATCGTAGTTATATTTACTATTCAAAATTATCTACCTACCAATTATTTACCAACAAATTCTATTTTTTACCCATAACTTTGTTTCTACTAGATCTTTTTCTATAACAAAATATGTTCTAGAATCCTAACATCATAGATAATTTTTCCACATATTACATGTATACTTTGTAAAAAAAAAAAAAAATCATTTATTTTACAAGTTCGCCTAATGTTCCTTACATTAGACACCTTCACATTTCTCTCACATCCTTCCTACTCTACAACACTAAGGTAAGTAAAGGCATGTACTTTTAAATTCTATCCTTTCATTTATCTTATTCATTTCTTACTACAATTTACTTAACTCAATGTTAGGTGTTACTATGTTTTTTTTTTTTGAAACACCATCTCATGTTGTAATTATATGACACATGATGATCTTTGAGTGGGGAATATGTATACACACAATATTTTTAAATTTTATCAATTACTGATGCTTTCCCTCTTACAGGAACCCATCAATACTCAATTTCTATGAGTGCACTCCTTAAAAGGTGCACTAGGAAAGGGTTGGGTAGACCATTAGTTTTTCACAAGATTATTGTTCTCTATACCACCACTTGAAACCAATACAAACCTCTCCTATACATTTACCTAAGATTTTACACCTCCCTTACAAACTCATCCAAGTAATTCACTACCTCAAAAAACCCCTACCTAATCCAAATTCTATTTTTTTTATTTATCAAATAAAATCACATGGGTTGACCTTGTTTTTAAAAATAAGCACGTTACAGGACTAGGTTGACCCTATTCAATGTAGTTTGGGACCTAACTACTTTAATTATTAAAAAATAGGGTTGATTGGGTTGACTCTTTTAGCTAAAACTTTATAAGGGTATATGGTTAAATCTAATTATATAAACATATCCTTTTCACCATTTTTATTAGAGAGAGATAGAGATAGTCATTTATTTATACATCTGCTTATCCACCATTCTACTTGAGGAGCTATTGATTAGGGTTTCATACTTGCTTTAGAGATAATAATATTATCTTCTGGGAAAATCCTTTTGGATATATAGGATAATTCATTTATCCTAGATCTTACCTATTTTTTTATCCTTACAAACCACAACCACCTCTTGCAAAGCACCATTGGCCAAGGTAGAGATTGAGGCTTGCCAGATTTATCTTCAAGGTAAGTATTCTTAACTCTTGTTTCTATTTATTGGTAGATATATTTTAATGTGTTATCTTATGAATATGTTCCTCTTTCCATGCACTAGTATTACCTCTACATTGACTTCATTTTATTTTTTCTTTTCATGTTTACTTTTATGTTTATTATCCCCATTTATGTCTCATGATTTGGTGAGAAATAAATAGTTCTAATTTAGTTTGTATTTACTTTGATAATAAAACATGGGACCTAGCTAGGGTTATTATGTGGTATTACTTAACTAAAAGATTTTTAACCTTCTCTATTGATATTGTGTGGTAAGAGACCTCTTAGTTAGGTCTGGTAGAACCATATTAGTCATGGCCCTAATTGTCTAAATGTACCAAAAAATAGAAAGGCTAGTGTGATTTATCTTCTCGAAACTAGGATTTATTTATATATCAACTTTAATTTCCCTTATATACACTTTGTCTCTCAATCAGGCATGATTAGATGTCAATAACTTGGTCCTAAACACTATAGACCACCCCATATGTGTTGATAGTGCTAATTTCTAGCTATAAAGCATTAGAGGTGGAGATATCAAACTGTCACTCTAACTTTGACAACATGGGAGGTTCTAGAGGTGGAAGGAGACCATTATCAAAATGAGACAAATGGTTTCAAGGAACATGAGATCATAGTTAGGCTTTTGAATGGTATAAAATAACATTATGATGATGGAAATCATGTAAAAAGAAGTGTAAATAAGAGGATATATATGTATGATGATGATCTAAGTGACAATGAACATAATTTCAAGTGGAAATAAACTTCTCATAGGCATGAATTAAGAGAGGATTGGGATGAAAATAAGTATCTAGATAGTATTGGCCACTCATCAAAAAGATCGAGAGATCACATTCATTAGATGGTTATAAATAAGAAATTGTGCTTGCCAATGTATAATTTCAAGATGATGGAGATCCTTGGATTGTAATAGTCTTTACCTATAAAATTTTATAGATGTTTATCTAATGAAAAGTAGCAACCTATCAGTGATTTAAATGTGATTTAACTATTTTGATAATTAATGTAAAACCCTAAGTAGATAAAAGAGTTGAGTATTTTAATCAAAGAATAAAATAGTACATTATCAACAACCATTTATCTTTACAACAATTGATTTATTTGCTTATCCTATAAATAACAATGAATTATAAAAGATGTACATAGTTATAAAATATGATTGAAATAGATAAGTGGTAGGTTAGAAAGTGATGGAGTAGTGTAGAGTGTTATCAATAGGAAACAAGTGTTATAACCCCCTTCAGATGGTAGCATGACCCTTTTTTCCAATAGCACACTATGATACTGACCTTCTATGTTGTGATATTGACCTTGTGTAAATAAAAAAGTTAAAATTAGGATAGACCTTCACTATATTATGGGAAGCCTATGCCTATGTGATTAAGACCTAGATCATCATTTGTGCTTTTTTTTAACTCATTTCACTATGGAACCCTAAGCCTCCATGCTTACTAGGGTTTTTAATGAACACAATTGTAATAAGAGTGGTGTTAGTAGGGTAGTTTGGGCATGATCTCAACACCCCATGTGATGAGCATTACCTACATATGAATACCTTGAAAGGGGGTCAATTTTGATGTAATAATCCCAATATAAGTGTTGGTGCAAGTGAGAGTGATGTTAATATTGCTTAGAATGAATTCCAATTTGAATGTTTTGAGTGTGACTAAAAACTAAAAATCTGAGTAAAACTAAGATCTAGGCTACTATAGATGGATATATGTAGAAATGGGGGTAAAAAAGGATCAATAAATTTAATTTATATAATTATTTGTAAGCTTGTTCATGTGAATTGCATCTAAGGGATTAATAAATGAGATTGGTCTTTATATAGTGTTTTGATGCTTTTTGAGACATGAAATGAGTCTAGGTCGACCCTAAAGCACTCAAGGAATGGAAAAATATCCATTGGGGGAAGAAGAGTTTAGGGTCAATAGTTTTCCCCCTTGCTAATAACACACTTTGTTATAGACCAAAAGGGTTACGTTATTTTCCAAGTGGATGGTACATGTGAGAAAGGATCTAGGATGCCTAAGAGATGGAATAATGCATTTTTTATTATATTTGGGTAGGGTTCAGATGTGCATAAAAGATGTAAAAGGATTGAAAGAGGCCATATGATAGGTCTAGGACTAAGCTAAGGATAGGGTGGTCTCAAGTGACACTTATTACATTAAATGACATTTTAGATGACTACATCCCCCCGCCTTTATTTTAGAAATACAACAAAGCAAAATTACTAGGATAAAGAAAAGAGACATGTACTTAGACTTACATAAGAGGCAAAGCCTATGAATTTAAATTTAAGTCTATGAACTATGCTCCATTATGTGTTCTATAAATGAAACATGTTTGAATTAGTACATACTTAATAAATATCAAAATCAAAGATAAAAACTAAGTAAAGAGATGTGAGAGAGAGGAAATGAATGAATACACATCACTAGGTATGTGAACCAATGTAAAAACCTGGTGACATAATGTGTACTTATAGATGGTGATAAAATGGTGAATATCTTGGATTGGGTTGATGGCTTTCCAAATCCCCATGTGTGGGTAGCTCAAGAACTCAAGTTGGTCTTGACTCCATCATTGCTCATCCTTGTTTAGTGGATCATAATCTATGAATAACTTGGATTAGACTGATGAGTTATCCAACCATATCATTTAGGTGGATCAATAACTAAAGTATGATATGAATCCATCATTGCCTACCCATGTGTTTTATATGCATCTAAATTTGAAACTATGTGATGTAATTAAAATTGTGTAAGATGGCTCTGGGCCACATGGAAACTTTGAAAATTAAAAATGGATCTAGGCCACTTGAGAGTGTCACCCACTGTAGATGGAATGAGTCATAAATCTAGTGTGATCCTAGTTCAAAAATGGTACATATGGTGTCTATATTATACAATATGGAGAATGATGTGGAGTTATTATTCTATCTAAGAGAACTGGTACCTAACTAAACATATGAGAACAATGTGTCATTCAAATTCCCCCAATTTTAATATCTATGTATATGGATTTTAGACTGAGCCATGGTAATCTGTGTCTATGCATATCTAAAATTGAAATGGGAGTGATCATGTCATGCATGATGCCCCTAATTTGAGTAAACCTATGTGATTCTATTTAAAAATAGAGTATATATTGAACATATCTAATTATGTAAATCTAAATTATAACTATTTTACTTTTTTTAAAATTATAGAATATTTTGTGTTTGGGGCTAATGGACAATAGTTTGGTGGGTGGACTATAACGCACTACACTTCTATTAGTATACTATGCTATTGTCCAAAAGTGTTTTTTCTAAAGGAAATTGAGACTAATCTATATTTTAATGTGTTTACTATATTTCCATGAATCTAAGCTTTGTAATTTGTGTTTAAGTGTTCAAAATTATATTTTGAGTGCACTAGGATGCCTGATCTCTATGACAAACCCCTATGAAATCCCTTTCTTTTGATAGGAGTTTTTGAACCTCTAAAATATCTATCCTCAAAATAAAAGTTATGCATCATATGTGCTAGACTCAAAATATATTATATTTACATGATAAATTAATATAACATGTGTACATGTCATCAAAATATAAAAGAGTCTGAGCATAAGTTAGAAATTTATGATGTATGTTAGAGATAACATTAATAATATTGTCAAGATATATATAATAATGTAAGCATGAATATGGATAGTAAATCTAAATATAATATGATTAAACTGCCTATGGGATGGGCCATGATGTCCATCACATCACCCAAAGAGGAAGGGGAGATGCATGAAGTCCCTCATGGCATTGCAAACTAGATGTGAATATAATAAGTAAGAGATAAGTGTCATGGACATGATGCATACATGAAAGCATACATAAAAACACATGAGGCATACAAAGTAGGCCAAGGGGCCACAATATAAGGGACATGAGTACATGTCACTAAGTCTGAGAAAAGGAATGCATATAATGACATGTTCAAATGTCCACACACGTAAAGAATAAAAAAGGTTGGTTATATCCAAATGGAATGACATGTTCAAATATTTGAATACAATATCAAAAGGCACAAGAAGGACATGGGTACATGTCTAAAGCATACACATAATGAAATTAATTGGATTAAATCCATATAATAATGACATATTCAAATGTCATCACGTAGATGTATAAGCAAAGTGACACAATCAAATCAAAACTAGAAAAGTTATAAATGAAAGTATGCATAATCATGTGGTACAAATCCATATAAGAGAAAAGATGTACGTAATCCAAGTCTATAGTATTAGTAGTCAACATAAAATTAGTGTAGAATAGGATGATCAATATCAATATATAATTAGTGTTTAATATGTGATGTGGAGTATATAAATATATAACCTATCAAACTAGAATCTATGTGTATGATGCCCCCAATGGGATAATATGTCAATGTTGAATTTGTGTATAGATATATATGCCCCTAATGGGTAAATATTATTAAATATGGATATGTGTAGATGACTAGAGTTCTATAGTAATTTTTGAACACTTAAAATGAACAAATGAAGCATGTATGAATGATAAAACTGACTATACTAGCATAAATATCATATATAGTACCGAGAAAATAGAATTAATGTAAACATATAAATTCATACAATCTAAAAAAATATTTTTTGAGAAAATCTTTGATTTTTTTTTTTGAACATATTATATTATTTTTATGTTTTCTAATTATAAGTTATGTACAAGAAACATGAAAATGAAACCATATACAAGGAAAAAGATAAAGTAAATTGTGTATAAGTAAATTGTGATAACATACTAACCAATGAGTCTTACGAGAGACTCACTATCAAGGTAACCTATATCAAGTAAAAGAAGAATGACTACATATGGTGTGAAAGCAAGTATCTTAGATCTAAAAAATGGATGTAATAAATAATCATAGATAAGTTTGATTATGAAGTGTGGCCATGAATTTGTGGACATGACTAAACTAGCTTGTGAGTTGTGGGGTTCTTGGGGACCCATCTAGTGAAAGAAGTTGTAACTAGCATGGATGATCTATGTGGAGTGTTATGGGGATTCAATAACACTAATCTAGGTATGAATGAGGTAGAGATAGGCTCTATATAATCCATAACATGTCTCTAATGTGAGGATCTCTATAATAAATGTCTACATGGGAGAGTGTGTATATGTGTTAATGTTGTATAAGTAAACATCACTTTCACTGGTGGCTCAATTGATATCTAAGGTGTGATAATGGATAGAACTATTATTGGTGATGGATGTGTATTTTTCCATGGAGTAGGTAAAGGATACTCATATGGAAGGCCCTTGACTATAACAACCTAATTAGCATGTATATATTTAAGACACACACACACACACACACACACACACAAAATAGATGAAAGTTATTGTATCAAATGTGTCAACACTAGGTACCAATATGAATTTGATGGCCACATGTATAGAACCAACTTATAATATAAGTGTGATCTCCCTGATGGAGCTTTGGACATGGATAATGAAGCCATAAATAATTTTATCCATTAGAGAAATATCCTGATCTAAATATACAAAATGATATATAAGTGTAATAGTACACATTAATTATTGACCCATTGTCAACCATGACACTTTGAATAATATGATGATCAATGTTAGATCATAAAAATAGTTAGTATAAATTTGATTCATCATCAATAATCTCCTATTTTTAGAAAGTGATAAGAGGCCCAGTTATAACTATAGTATGATACACACCAATGATATTATGTATAGGGTGTGTGTCTATTGTATAAGTATGATAGGATGATAGTGGTGGATGTGCTTGATAAGTATGATCACACTTGAAGTGTTTTTCATCTCATTAACCACATGTTTTGTAAATGTATGAGAAAATATTTTCATTGCTTTTACTTCAATTAGTTTTGCTTTGGGTGTTTTTGTAGGATTGCTCACATCAATGATATTAGCTTCTATCAAATCTTAGATCTTATGTTGTAAGTTGATGAATTTATTTTTAGTATGGATGGGGGACCTATGATAATCACAAAATACATTGGAATCATAATTATTTGGAATAGTCCTATTCATATCAACCTCTTTAATTAGAGGGAGATATATGACATTGCATTCTAAAATTCATTGGAGTACGTGAGCTAGCAGTTCAGGAAGATTTGTAAAAGGTATCCTTGGAAGAGTTGATAAAACCAAATGAGGATTTAGCTTTGATGTTGTGTTAACTATTATATTTTTCTCATTATTTTTGTCATTGGTCCTCACCTTATATTGGATATTATTTTAAACCTTAGTAGAATTTGGCCTAGTTGTGTGATTTAGCTTTCCCATGGCGAGAAGTTTGACTTTATGTTCCTTCATTGTATGGTATAAATCTTAAATAATGGAAACCTTTTGAATGATATAGATTCATGTAATGTTGGTAATAATATTTTCTTGAATATATCCTATATTTATATATTTTCTATGGGGCTAGTCATCTTTTCTAATATGGTTTTATATCATAAGACATTTTTAACTATTGGCTCATTAGATTTTTGCTTTAGTTGAGTAACTTGAGCATATGAAACTGTCACTAATGTTGATCAAAAAATGTGACAAAAACATTGTATGATTCGATTAAATTTTATAATGGACTGATTAGGGAGAGCATAGAACCATTTTAATGCATAGTCCTTTAAATTATGAGGGAAAAAATTAGTTAAGAGATGATCATTAGATACGTATTCCAAACATGCTACATGAAAAACATGTAGATTATGCTATAGGTCACCCTTACCATCATATAGAGTAATCTTGGGTGCCAAAAATCTATGTCAAAGGATTTTCCACTATATGATGTGTCAATGGTGTGTGTAGGAGAACATGAGAGTCTAAGGCATGAGATGGTCTAGTGGTACCCCATTGAAGATGTAACACCTTATCCTATAGAGAATGGATTTCTTGCTTAAGGTATTATACATTTGGAGAGGATGGATGTGTATTAGACATAGGAGGTTTTTCCACTAATTATATTTAGATAGTTATAGTAGGTTATTTTAGATTATGAGTTTCCCCCATAGTAGGTATAACAATATTATTGTCTGTGGGGTTGGAGGATTGACCAATAATGGACTAAATTAGAAGCTTCTCTTGAATAATATAGATAAGATCATCTTGCATAACTAAATGTTTATAAATCAAATCTTGTAATTATTTCTTATTGGTCTTATCGAATTGGTTATTGAATTTTACCATTAGAGGTTGGGAAGTAGGAAAATAAAAAGTTGTATATTTTGAAGCTTTTAAGAAATTAAATCTATGAAAGATTGTAGAAATAGAATAATGAATTAGATCTAAGATTTTGAGATTAACTACTGGGAATAGAAAACATAAGGATACAAACCCTAAGAGTATCTAAGGCTAGGGTTTGGATGATATTAAAAACAAGTTAGATTCACTAAATTATTTAACTATTTTGGGAATTAATGTAAAACCCTAATTAGATAAAATAATTGAGTATGTAAATTAGGGAATAAAATACTATGATATCAACAACCACTAAATTGTATGATAATTGATTTATTTAATTATCTTATAAATATAAATGAATTACAAAGGATGTAATTAGCTAGAAAATATGAATGAAATAGATAAGTGTTAGAATGGAAAGTGATGCAGAAGTAAGGTAAAGTGTCATCAATAGGAAACAGGTGTCAAAACCCCCTTCAGATGGTAGTGAATCCCTCTTTTTATAATAGCACACTATGTTACTAACCTTATGTGTTATGTTATTGACCCTATGAAGATAAAACATAGAAACTTGGGTCAAATCTTCATTCTAATCTAGGAAGCCTATGCTTTCATGACTGAGACCTAGATCATTGTTTGTGCTTTATTTTGTCTAATTTTATTATGGAACCTTAAGCCTCTATGCTTATTAGGGTTTTTTATTAACATAAGTGTAATAAAAGTGGTGTTAGTATGGTAGGTTATATGTGACCTCAACACCACATGTGATGACCATTGCCTACATACCAATAGCTCAAAATTGGATTAAGCCTAATGTATTTCTCCCAATATAAGTGTTGGTACAATTGAGAGTGATGTTAGTATGTCTGATTATGAATTCAAATTTTAATGTTTTGAGTGTGACTTAAAACTAGAAATTGCGTAAAAATGAGATCTAGGCAGTTGTAAATGGATATATGTATATATAGGCGTCAATAGGGAATAATGACCTTAATTTTTAGAACTATTTATAATCTTGTTCATGAGAATTTCCATCTAAGAGATGAATGAATGAGAGTTGTCTTTATATAGTATTATAATGCTTATCGAGACATGAAATTATTATAATTTAACCCTAAGATGTTTTAAGTAATTTAAAAATATTTGTTGGGGGTATAAAAAAAATGAGGTTAAATAATGTTTCCCCCTTTTCTAATAACACACTATGATATAGACCAAAGTGATCACGTTATTGTTTAGGTGGTTGGTACATGTGAACAAAGATCTAAGATGCCTAGGAGATGGCTTAATGTTGATTTTGGTATATTTGGGTATGGGTTAGATGCACATATAAGCTAGAAAAGGATTTAAATAGGCCCTAAGATGGTCCTAGGACTAAGTTAAGGATAGGGTGGCTTTAAGTGACACTCATTGCATTAAATGACATTTTTGATGACTACACAATACAACCTTTTATTGGTTGGAGTGTCACTTGATTTTATATACTATTTTCCTAATCTATTGGATTCTTTATGAGTAGTGAAACAATTATTTTTTTAATAATAATGTCATTGATTCTTTGGTATCTTATCTCCAGTGACACAATTGACATCAAACATTTTGAGTTTTCATTTCTTATTAAAATATTATTATTTAACTATAGTTATTTTTTTAAATATTTAACTAGAGTTTATCATGCAAATAAGACCAACCTTTATCAAGGATGAACAAACCATGACTGAGGTATGCTTAGTAAGCACTGTACCATATGATTTTTCATCTAATCAAGATTTCAATGAGTCTTTTAGTAGTTTTCAAAAGCATATAGATGGAATTATCCCTAAGTTATTATTCAAGATGGGTTATGATGGAAAATGGATTATAAATAATATGAAAATAATGACAAATCCCATAAAGGTTGAATAAAGGGCTCAATATCTAGTATTAGGTCATATTGGTGGAAAATAAGAAGTTAGAGAATGCTGAAAAATAGTTGAAGCATATAAGTTTGCAAAGACAAAGGTCCCAAGTCACTAGTACAAAAAAAATAGAATTATAAGGTAAATTCATCATTATTTTTGTCAAATCTAATGATAAATTAGAGTGTTTAAATAATGGATAGGTTTATAATAAAGAGTAAGGTAGAATAACATTATTTCAAAGGTCCAAAGAAAAGTCTTTAAGATAAGGGAAAAAACTATATGGAGAAGGAGATAACACAACAGCACTTTGTGATTACATGGGTGAATGTAAGTTGACTCCAATAAGGGGACAACATTTCAATAAAGGTAGAAACATCAAACAAGATTGCAAAGCATCTCAAAATAAAAAACATCCCAAAGAATAAGCTAGAACATAACCACTTCATCAAACTTGAATAATTAAATGTATAAGGGAATCCCAATAAGGTATACAAGAGATGAGTATTCCATTGTTTGCTTCAATTGTATAAAAAAGGCCATATATCAAAGAATGTTGGAATACCTATCCATGTTCATTTTGTTTAATGAATAACCAATACCATTATTTGTCCATGTGTTGGAATAAGAAATATATCATTGAAACACAAAAATTATATCAAAAGTAAGAACAATCATTTACACCACTCTCCAAGCCAAAGAAGAGATCAAGGTGTAAAAATAAATAAGGATGAAAGTTGTAAAGGCCATTCTCTAAATCAATATAATAAGAAGGGTAAGAAGAAGGAAATGTTGTCCAAGTACATGGGTAAGAGTTATTTCACTCATTATGACATGAATTATAATTGGCATGCAATACGTTATAAAATTAATTCACAAATCCACCCAAATAATGGCAAGGGGAATCCCAAGAAGGAAGAGGTGTCTAAAATTAGGAAGGAATAAGTTGTTCCATCACCTACAAGTCAAGAGATAGAAAATTAAGATTAAGATATAGCAAGGAAGAATCCATCAAGAAGAAACATCTTATGTTGGATATTTTTTCATGATGTCATGGAGGTATCTAGGTGAGTGGATGAAGTGTCTTGATAAGTCTAAGTATCAATGACAAAGTGTGTAGTGTGCTTGTCCCAATATGCTTAAAGTAGGCTTAGTTGATCTTTGGTTTTTACATGATTAGGTATGGGTCTGAAGTATTAATAATGTATGAGGGGTCATATCAAAGGTCAAATATTATTAGAGAGCTTGTAAAATTTCATGGTATTCATCTAGTTCTTCATAATGTTTATGTTAGGCAAAGTTGGTTTTATGACAAAAAAATATGAGTAGGCATATTGATGACATTATATTTTATACATGTAAAGGTTTTAAGAGTATATTTATATATGGATGGATTTACTTATATTAGGAGATCATATTTTTCACATTTTAGGTCATACAATTGAGTACATCAAAAGTTATTAAGGTTTAAAGTTGGCCTTCCAAGCAAATTGCAGAGGTTCCCATACTTAGCCAGACCATCACTACACATCATGTAGATATATATGAACTAGTATGTTTATGTATTTAATTCAAGTATGAATAAATTAAAATTAGGTAAAATGAGTTTATGGAGATATTTTCTATAGTGCCAAGATGGTCCCCTAAAAATTAGGAGTCTTGATGTGTTTTTTAGCTTGATATAAATCTTCAAAGTTGCACTTACAAATTGTGATGGCCTAGAGACTATTAAAATAAAATACATTTATGTTTGAGGTCATTGTCTATAATATCCAATGGTGAGAACTTAATCTTACATATTGAGATAAATGGTGCATATGAATTCAACATGTCAAAGGTTACATGTGCAGGTGATAAGTGTCACTAGCTCGCTAGTCTAACAGAAGATTAGTGGTGAGCGGAATTTCATACTAACAAAGATCAATAGTGCAAGACAAGTCAAAGAGTCAACAATGAATATGATACTACCAAGTGGCACAAGTGCATGTACTATCATTAAAGTGCTTAGAAGGCATGTGAGGGTGCCAAATATCATAATCTTGAGATTTTTGAGTTAGATCAATGGTGAGCATTGCAAGATAAAGACTTGATTGATCCACAAAGATCAATGAAGTGCATTTATCCATATATTCCAAGAAGCATGAGATGAGGTTAAGGTTCTCAATGTTTAATAGTAAAGGAAAGGTAAATACCAAACTACTTCTAAGAAGATTGATGATGCATAGTTGATCAAAAGATGCAAGGACATGAGATGGTGGCAACATGTTCAAAGTTTAACAGTTGATCCAAAAATCCAAGTTATAAAAACCTTTATGGTCTACTTGGATCGGATTTAAAATAAAATAGAATATTTTAATTTCTAATTTCCCCTTTTAATAAATAAATAATAATAATTTATAAAACTTCTATAATTTAATAAAGGAAATTGAAAGGATTTTTTATCACAAAGAGGAAATTAAAAATAAAATATAACATAGAAGATTTGTTTATGGGGTTAATCAAATGGATACATCCTAGAGTCCATTCTATGAGTGTTAAGATCTTATTAAAACTCTTTGAAATTGATTACAAAAATCTCTCTAAGTAAATAATTATTTGTGTACTAGATATCTATTTGTGTAACAAAATAAACCTCTCAGAGGTTTTATTGCCTCTGTATTTAGATATATTTATCTATAATTTCCTTTGTGTAAATCCATTACTTCTCTACCAAAATCTTGTACCACCTCTATAAAATAACCTATAGTTATATATTTCTCAATGTTACTTGGCATTGGCTGGGCAATAACAAATTTTCTTAGGGTACTAAAAATTTCCCTAAATTAGGTTTTTCCTATTTCGATAGTATGGCGTTAGGTCTCTAGGATTTCCTAATACCTTTATTTGGTTTTTCTCTACAACTAATCAAAACTAAAAATCCCAAAATAGAATTCAACATCATTGGTGTATAGTTGAGCATGGATAATGGCATAGAATTAGTGCCAAAGCTAATCCAATCCATTGAATAATTAAACTTCCCCACATAAATAAATAATTAATGGCCAAAATGATGAATGATTCCACACCATATTGTTACCCAAGATCAAATGCTTCAAAAATGACATATGTCTTCTTTATTTGTTATGTTCAAGATTCTAAGATCAAGAAAACAAGATTTGCATTTCTTGATTAATTCAATATTATCAAGAATCAAGATTCCAACATTTATCAAAGACTTGCATTCAATTAATACCATGCAACACTTTTTGGTTGCCATGTCATATCACTTATGGAGTCCATGTTGTGCATCTATGGGAAGATATTTTAATAAAGATTTAATGCATGTAGTTTTGAAGGTCCATGCCACCTTCTTTGGAAACTCATGACTTTTAAAAAGTTTGGCGCTAAACTCAAGATTCATGCCCACATAAATATATTTTTTGTAAATAAAATTTACCACATTGGAAAACATAAAATCTTTTTTTTTTAATAAATATTACCATATTGGAAAGAAATCCACATGTGTCCTCATTAAAATCCTTAAAAGAAATTAAAAAATGGTACAGATTTTTTTTTACTTTTTGAGATTAAAAGGTATAATTAAAATCTTAAAAATATATTAAAATATATTTATTAATAAATAATAAATATATTAAAATATATATAAATTGATATCAATTTTTCAAAATTAATTATAAACATTGTGGGTGGAGGTGTGGCATTATTGCCCAGATAATGCTCCACCTACATTTGCAACAATAATTAAATATTTCCAATGATCATAATCATAGGGTTGAAATATCCTAGATCATTCTTCCCCATTAAGAGATTTTGGACCTCAAACTTTGAATTTAATTATCAACCAGGTAAGGGTATTTTTCCCTCACTTTCTTGATTTCCATCCATTTTGCCTTATTTGGATGCATCCCTTTCAAACCAACATGAAGATATTTTGTATCACCCCTTCGTGTAGTTCTATTTTTCTTGTCAATAATAATATCTTCCTACAACTCATGAAGAGACTGAGAAGCAAACTCATAAATATTAGGAACCTGAATACCCTCATCTTTATCCATGATCATAGGAGGTTCATATAATTTCAACTTTTTCACATTAACCATTAAATAAATCTACATATAAGAAGAAAAATATAATTTGAAATCATTTGTACCAATCTTTTCCAAAATCTTAAAAGGACCATATCTGAGTGGACTTAATTTTTTACCTTCACCTTTCAGTCTTTCTTTAATGATGTGAAGCCAAACTTGATCATCCACTTTGAATTGATGATCAACTCTATGTTTGTCATGCCTAGCCTTATATTTAGCTTGGCTCTTCTCCAATTATTCTTGAACAACTCTCTAAATCATCTGAATCCTTTGAATAAACTTTTTAGCCTTTTTGGCATCACTATTTTCATTCACCACTGAGTTAGATTCATTTTCAAAAGATGAGTCCAAAAGAGACTTACGCAAATAACCAAAACAAGTCTCAAAAGGAGACTTTAAAGTATAAGAATGAAAATCATGGTTATAAGAATGTTTCACATAATATAAATTTTCATCCCATAATTTAAGATGTTTACCATAATACCCCTTGATCAAATGTACCATTATTCAGTTGACCACTTCTATTTATCCATCAATTTTTACATGAAAAGTTTTAATTTTATTTAGCTTAATATTCATCAAATCCCATAATGCTGATCAAAACTCACCAATAAATTGAGAATCATGATCAGATATAATAGAAGTGGGTAACCCAAAATGGATCTTTGAAGAATAAATGTGCAGTATCCTTACCTATAATCTATTTAGTACAAGGAACCAAAATACACATTTTGTTGAACCTATCCATAACCACATATAGATAATCATGTTTTTTTCATGACATAGGTAAACCTCCTACAAAATCCATACAAATACTTTCTCAAGGATGGTTAGGAATAGGAAGAGGTGTATGCAATCCTAACTTTCGATTGCTAGGTTTACTTATGGAACAAAGAATGCAACCTTTAATATATTTAGATACATTTTTTATCATATGGGGCCAATATAAATTCTTTGTAACTGTTTAATTATTTTACCAATGCCAAAATGACCTGAAATAAGAGAAGTGTGTGTTTCTCTAATCATGTGAACTCTTTCACCCTATGGAACACATATTTTTCCAAGATGATATAACATTCCATTATGTATATGATAGTCAAGTGCTTCTACTGATTTACCATTTATCAAACTTTTATAGACATCCTTAAAATCAACATCTCTAACATATTGTTCCTTATAACTTTCATTAACAAAAGGACTATGCTACAAAATAGTAGATGTTAAAATAGGAGATCTAGAAAGCATATCTACAACCTTATTATGTGTTCACTTTTTTTACCTTATAACAAGATGAAACAACTATAAAAATCCCATCCATCAGAAGTGTCATGATATGATTGTTGTACCAGATATCCAATCTGTGCACCAAAATAAACTTCTTAAAGGTTCTGTTACCTCTATATTTAGATATCACTATCTGTAATATCCTCTATACAAACCCACTACTTCTTTGCCAAAACCCTGTTACCACCTCTATAAAATAACCTATAGTTATATATTTCTAAATGCTAATTGGCGTTGGCTAGGCAATAACAAATTTTCCTGAGGTACTAACAATTTTTCCAAATTGGGTTTTCCTCATTTTGATAGCATGGCATTGGTTCTCTAGGATTTCTTACTACCTGTATTCAGTTTTACTCTGCAACTGATCAAAACCAAAAATCCCAAAATAGAATTCAACATCATTGGTGTATAGCTGAGCATAGATAATGGCATAGAATTAGTGCCAAAGCTGATCCAATCCATTAAATAATTAAACTTCTCCACATAAATAGATAAATAATGCCCTAAATGGCAAATGGTTCCACACCATACTATTACCCAAGATCCAATGCTTTAAAATTGACATATGTCTTCTTTCTTTGTTGTGTTCAAGATTCTAAGATTAAGAAAACAAGATTTGCATTTGTTGATTAATTCAAGATTATCAAGAATCAAGATTCCAACACTTATCAGAGACTTGAGTTCAATTAATACCATGCAACACTTTGTGGTTACCATGCATATCACTTATGGAGTCCATGTTGTGCATCCACGGGAAAATACTTTAATAAAGATTTAATGCATGCAGTTTTAAAGTTCCATGCCACCTTCTTTGGAAACTCATGCCTTTTAAAAAGTTTGGCACTAAACTCAAGATTTATGCCCACATAAAATATTTTTTTAAATAAAAATTACCACGTTATAAAACACAAAATCTTTTTTTTTAATAAATATTACGATGTTGGAAGGAAATCAACATGTGTCCTTATTAAAATCTTTAAAAGAAATAAAAAAATTGGTATGGATTTCTTTTTTACTTTTTGAGAGTAAAAGATATTATTAAAATATTTAAAATATATTTATTAATAAATAATAAATACAATAAAATATATAAATATTAATTTAAATATTTTAATAATATATATTCAAATATATTTATTAATAAATAATAAATATATTAAAATATATATAAATTGATAGCAATTTTTCAAAATTAATTATAAATGTTATGGGTGGAGGTGTGGCATTATTAGCCAGATAATGCCCCACCTACATTTTCAATAATAATTAAATATTTCTAATGATCAAAATCATAGGGTATAAATTCCCTAGATCATTAGTGACTATTTGGATTTAAATATTTGAATTTGATGAAGGAAAGACTAGTGCTTGGTTTTTAAGCCATAACTTTTGATCTACATAGAATTTGATATTGGAGTAAAAATAAAAGTTGTAGAGGACTCAAAGGTGCATATATAAATATTTATTTAAAGTCTTTAATATATGTACAATTATATATATTATGCTCAAAATTTGACTATATGTTTGTTCATGCTCTACAAGTAACCCAAGAAGGGTAATTGAGTTTGTTCTGATGATATTTGGATGTTTCAAGGGGATTTAGATATTGTATAGTGTTGTAGACTCTCTAATAATGATTTGTGTAGACTTTAGAGGTTTGAAAAATCCATGTTCTATATGAAAAAATGCTTATAATTTGATTGTGTGTTCATTCATGGTGGCTATGTGCACAAAATGTTTTTTGAGCAAATTAAACTTTAGCATAAGGGTGTTGTGATGGTTGTTATCACTTAAGGATGAATTATAGAGTGTGTGGTATGGGTCCATGTATTTTAAAGTGTTCATGTGTTTTTAATTTTTCTTGGAAAAGTGTGAAAAAATATGAATGGGTCTTCACAAGACCTAAAATGTGACTTAGGCTTATTTGAAAGAAGGTTGTGCTTAAAGGTGACCCATGTTAGGTGCCTTAAGGGTGAAGGCATGTGTTGTGGCTAAAAAGGAAGGTTTTGAACATGATAATAATCATGAAAAAAATTTAAAATGTGAAATCAAATGTGGTAATTTCTATATTTGATAGAATAGGAGTTTGTGAGAATGGAAGAGTGAAGGAAAGAGGAAAGGGTGTGTGCCCAGTGGATGATGACTATGTGTATGATCTATAGGTCATATTTTTGATGTAAAGGATAGTGTTATTTAAATATTGAAGATTCAGGTGGTCAGAATGACTTGATCATATTAGGGGTAGGTGTTCCTTGTAAAATAGGTATTTTAATAAAGTTGGTCAAAAGGACTTGACCAAAAGGTGGTTAAAAGGACTTGATCATCCTAGTGCTAGGTGATCCTTGTGAAATAGGTGTTTCACTAAATTTTGGTCAAAATGACTTGATCAGTCTCATGTTTGTGATCATCTTATAGGACAAATAGTCCATGTGTTTATAGGCTTGAGAGTGGATTTTATTCCCCAAGAGGGTTTCCCACATAGATCTTGTGTTATGTGTATGATATTGCATTATCTATTATTAATTATTATGAATGACTTGTATATTCTAGGAATACTTGTGATAATTTAATAAGGGTTTAAAAAGATTGGAATTGAAGTTGAAATATCTTGTATTACTAATTCACCCCCCCCTTCTCAGTGATTGTACCTCTAGCATCCCATAGTGGAGTCCCCATTACCATTGCAAGTGGGTAAAGGTAATAAGTCATTCTTTGTATCATAGATAGAATAATTGAAAAGATAAGATGTTCATTGACATGTATATTTAAGATGAACCTCAAATTTCTTTGTGTGTTCCATTTTTTGAAAGAATAAATAATGGAATTGAACTCATTTGCATGAGAAGGTAATGAGTAATTTTACTCTTCAAGGGTAAATATGGAGTAATTTTCAAACCTATTTGAGAATCATAAGTTAGAGAAACCCATTTCATCAAATAGGTTGTATCATTTTTAACTATTTCATATTGGCATATGATGAGAAGAGAATAAATGGACAAGTTAAGTGTACTAGAGAGGGAAAAAACAAAGTTGAGAAATTGAAACATAAGAGATATAACCACCAAAATATTCCAAGGCCTCAATGATATTAATAATTTTAATAAATGCAAAATGTGAATAATAAGTGCCAATGATATCAAATCAATGTAGCAAGTATATCCACATTAGAATAGTGAAATGTCATGAAATTATATTAACAAAGCTAATAAGGATGACAAGACTATCCACAAGTAGCCAAGCATAGTACCCCATTCTAATTAAGGATCACAAAGAAAATCATCAAATGGTGTAGACCAATCATGAGAGGTAATTCATATTAATACATGACTCTATCTCAAATTTTATCCTATTTTATCCCATATAGTTTTAATTCCAACATATATTAAAAGATTGTAAGTTAGTTTTAATAATTACAAAAATAAAATATTAAAGATGATCATATTAAATTATTTCCATACAACCATCAAATTTAATTTTTTAATAATAATGTGAGGCAAATTGTACGTAGAATAATGATAAAAAAAATATGAACACACACACACACACAAAATTCATAAAAGCATACAAAATAATAACATAATATAATGTTGGGTAAATGCCATATAAACATATAATGCCAAAAATATGTACATTGTCATATAAGCATTAAAAAAAGTAAATTATCTAAGAATATAATATAATGTTGTGTGAACACCATATAGGCATAAAATGCCAACAATGTTACATTTCCATTTAGGCATACAAAAAATTACATCATCTAATACATCCTAATCATCAAAAAGCCTCCCTTTCTTTGCCTTCCTCAAAGAAGATTATCCCTCAGATGTCTTTCTCATAGATGGAGATCCCTCAGATGCCTTGGATTCTTCCAAGGTTTGAATGCAAGTCCTTCTATGCTCATATATCATCTATAGATAGACCTATTCATATAAAAATATTATTAGAAACTTTACATACTAGATATGTAACCAATTTCATAAATTAATTTCAAACTAATACAAAAAATATTTAAATGTGTACTTACCACAATCTCATGGTCATGCTCAATTTTCCTTTGATGTTAAATAGATTTAGTGATAGTTCAAGGTACATGCATAAAAGTGTGAAATGGGGGGCATGGGGACATGATAAGATTCCCTACTAATCATCTAAATGGGACTATCAAATGTAATCAAAAAACCTTGCATACATAATACATTCACGTAAGTTATTTTTTCCCAAGTATAGAGTAAAATTATTAAAACAAATATAAATTTACCATTCAAAATTACAAGTTAACATATCTTAGTGAGTGGTTATATATATTATATTGCATAAATAATGTATGTGTCTATTTCAACCATAAATATAGAGGAATCTCGATTGTCGTCATCAACTGAATAAACAATAAATGATTGCTAGTTGAGCACAGATCTATATAAATAAATACATATACATGAAGTATAATATTAATGAAATATTACCTATATATATGTAAACATCAGATAAGTAACATCAAAAAAATCAATAATAGACATCCCATAAACTAGTTGTGAAGATGATGCGATCGTCTCCTCTTACAACATAAAAAATTACATATATATTATTAAATGTTTATGTAAATTAATTGTTAAATTTTAAATATAAATATATCTATAATTTAAATTTTCAAATATATAATATAATTGCATATAATTAATAAACATTTACACACCAAATGTTTGTGCCACTCATCACTCAAAAATATAGCATTTAAGCACTTGAAATCACCACTATTGTCATCTAAAGATCTAATGCATATAGAACCATAGGATCTTTAAGGGTGAAATCAGGCATGCACACTGGGTTGATTATCCCCATGTCCATCATATCCACCATTAGTTTCAAAAATATTATTCATATGTTGAATGAGTGTGTCAGTTAGTGCATCAATCACATGCAAAGTACCAATTTTGATGAACTTCTTCACTAAAGAGGGGATCTTAGACTAAGGTGAATTTTTGGTGGGGACTCTTGTAGGTTGATTAGGTGACTCTTTTAGGTTGATTAGGTGCATGACATTCAATTATTATGTCCTACATAGAGCCTTTTTCTTGACCCTAAAACTCTGTGTAGTTAAAATAATTAGAAATATCATTAAGGACAAACTAGAAATATAATTTCCTCAAAAAATATAATGGAACCTCATGGTTATTACAAGGTAGATAATCAAACACCATCCACCATCGATCTAAAAATTACTTATTATAAAATTATGTTGGTATTTGTGGATTAAAAACCATTTTATAATAATAGAGAAGGTTCATTGGTTGTTAGATCAATGAATAACATAAAAAATTGGTTTTTTTAATTTGTTTGTCTTTCACATCACATACTAATAAATTTTTAACATAATAATCCCTACATCCATCCTTATATGATGCCCTTCTATTAATTTGAATTATTATCAAGTCAAATTAACCTAATATTGATTCTAAATTATTAACCAAATATGTACGATGGGTATTGGTAGAATTGGGGTCCCTCATTCACCTAATTATCTCTTCAATTTTTATTTTTTCTTGAATATGTGTGCATCCAAATCCTCCTGACTACTTGGGGGTAGATTATGGAATTTTAGGAGGTTTAGGAGGGATAGAAGGGTTAGGAGGAGGATTAAGAAGATATTTTCTTTCTCTTAAACTTGTTCAAACAAAAAAATTGGTTTTAATAATAAAATAATGAAAATAAAAAAGAATTGCTAATATAGCATTACCATGTTTGAATTTTGATTTCTTACCTCCTCTATGTGGTGAAATTATTGATTCATCAAGGTAATAGGCAATGGAAGTGTGTTTTATACTCTTGGAAGTAAAACATGGTCATCTTAGGGTAGAGATGAGATGCCAAGGCAAAGCAAAATGAATTTGGTTGGGGTTTCAGTCACATTTTCATTTTTATGTCTAATATACATAGCACGTATGTGTTTTATTTACTACAATAAATTTATACATGTTTATTATATTATAATAAATGAATACATGCTTTTAATACCATAAGAAACACATGCATTTCTTATAGTGTTAAAAGTGCATACAAATTAGGCTTAGTAATCACTAAGCCTAAATTTGAATAACACATATATGTTATTTCTATTACACATACATGTTATTTAATAATGCATAAACATTACTCAAAAAATTCTAAAAAATTATATTCCAACTCCATGCACTTATCCATTACACTTATTTTTGGAAAATACACACTTAGACAACTTACCATATAGTTTATTCTCTCTCAATTATTGTATCACTAGTTGTAAATGATAATAATGCTCCTTCTCATTCCTACATTATATCAAAATTTCATCCAAAAATAAAAGTACAAAATTTTCTAGATAGTATCTAAAAACATTGTTCATAAGATTTATGAATGCAACTAGAGCATTCTTTATTCTAAAGGTAAGACTGTGAATTCATAATGCCCATATCTAGTTCTAAAATTTATTTTAAATATATCTTCTTTCTTATTTCTCAAATGATGATACCCTACTCTAAGATAAATCTTGGAAAAGAGTTTTACACCATTTATTTGATCAAAATATCATCAGTGTGAGGTAACGGATACTTATTCTTCACTATGGTCTTATTTAGCATCTAGTAGTCTATGCAAAGACTCAAGGTTCCATGCTTATTTTGGACAAGTACCACTAGTGTTCGCTAGAGTGACATACTTGGTTGGAGTGACCCTTTAGATATCATCTCCTCAAGTTGATATTTTATCTCTACACTCTATATTGTTATCATTATATAGGGTGATTTAGACTGAGGTTTTGATCCTATAATTATATTTATGGAGAAATCAAACTCCCTTCTTGGAGGAAGTTCGGTAAAATCATCAGAAAAATAATGTATAGTTCATATAGAAAATGATAGCCCTCAAAAATGGGTTCCTTTTAGTGATTAACCTGATATATTTTCATTGCATATAACTCACATCCATTCTTATGTGTTTTCCTAAGTTATGTAGTAGATATCTATCTTATTTTGATTTATCTTTTTATGCCCTAAATCTAATCTTAATTTCCTACGTCATCTAAGCACTCTATTATTTTTGAGGAAGAGTCAACCTTTCCTATGATTAAAAATCTAATTCACCCCAAAGATTACATCATATGAACTGAAATGTGTTATAAAAATATTTACTTCATTGGTGAAACTAGGTAGTTTTAACTTAGCCTCAAATATACATTGCTCTACCTTGACTTCTGCTTAATTTCCATACTAAATAGTCTAATTATTTACCATAGAACCAACCCTTCTAGTAATTTTACTAATCACTCAAGCTGAAACAAAAAATTTAGTATCTCTAGTGTATATCAGAATATAAAAAGGACAACCAAATAATGTACTTAAATCCTTAATAGGTTTTACATAAAAAATCAACTTAGCAGTTGTCAACCACCACATGGAATCTATGTTAAAAATTTGTTTGTTGAGAAGGTAGTGAGGAACCCTTAAATTTATTTCTAGAATTCTTGTGTGAATAATTTTTTGCATAGTGAATGCCTCCACATTTGAAACACCATCCTAGTGGTCCCTTCCTTTTCGATATTTTTTCATATTTACCTCCATTTCTTTCCTTGAACTCATTATCCTTATTTTTTAATCTTGAAACATTTTTTTTTTTAATTTTTTTCCATAAACCTCTACTTGAAATTCTTGTTTTGATTTTAATTCTTATTTTTGAAGGAATAATATGTTTTAGGACTGTCAAACTTCTAGTAATACATATCCCTTGTAGCATAGAGATTGAATTTTCTATTCTTGTTTGATGTCTTTATCAAAAACATGATACATGAATGAATGTTCATGCACATAGACTTCACTTCCTATATGTGGGTTCAAATCCATGATGAAATTATGAATATGGAAACATTCATCTCATTGATATTGAATAATGTATTTGAGAAGTCTTGTGAACTTATCCCAATACTTTATCACTAACATGTCTCATTGATTGAGATTTTAAAAATTAGTTAACTTATAGTCAAAGTAAATTTGGGGTAACAACCTTTATGGAAAGAGGGTAGCGAACCACTCCCAAGTAAGAATGGTGGAGTCTAAAATAATTTTCATCTTCTTGTCTATCCACCAAGTAGAAGCTTTTTTTCAGAGATAGCATACTCCCTGAGTTGACTTGGTGACCTTGGAATAGTTTCTAATATTAAAGTATTTTTTCATTTCATTGAGATAAACCTAAGCTCCATCACCTATAAATGTACCATCAAAATTTTTTGGGTTTACCTTTTTCACGTAACGGGCAAGTTCAACTATTAGGTGAGTCTTCATATCTAAATGCCTTTGAACATATTCATTATTTTATAGTTATTGTTGATGGTTATCTTGACTCGCATTTTTAATATGATTTTAATCATTTTCATATTCCTCACCATGCCCTTGAGGTCCTTTAACCTCTTTCTCTAAGGTTGTCATCCTATCTCAAGTTTCATTGAGCATGAAAAATATCTAATCAAGATTAACAACTTGTTTATTTGCTCCCTGATTAATATCAATAAGATTACCTTTTGTATTTGACCTTGTATGAACCATATGGTCTTGATAAGTCAAAGAGTTATGTTTTGTTATCATAAGAAAACTCATGAGGTCCTAGAGTTTGAACCTAGGCTCTAATACCACATGTAACATCCCAACCAGGATGCTCTCAAAATTTCACCACCTTTACTTTTAGTTTATCTAATAATGTACATATCATTTAATAACTAAAAATAACCACATTTTGCATGTAATAAATACACAAGTAACATTCTAACTATTTTTAGACCATATATTAAAATAGAAGTACAATTTCAATAACATAGTATATAATAATGCATTATAATTTCTACTATAACAATCTGAATATAAAAGTACATTATTATTAAAATCATATGTAGGAATAATTGCCTAACCACTAACATATAAAGATATAATTAATATTGTTTTTATCAAATATAGTAATTATAAATTGGATTATACATTTGAGATATCAATAATTATGTCTAATAGTCATGAGTACACAGTTTGGGTTCAGTTTCAATCAATAATAAGGAAGGAGAGCATCATCCAGGACCTTTTCCTCCAACCATAGACTTGGTTGTGCCCTGCACACCTCTAAATTTGGGAGTGTCCCTATCCTTTAATGAGGGTGATAAATAATGAACATCCATATAAAATACTATAACCATATGAGATCCATGTGTTATCAAGTAGAACTACTATTACATGCACCCAATCAAATAGGTTCTAGATACTCTCTATCTACTCATGATTTTAGACAAAACATGCAACTTTAGAAAGTAAAGTGAACTAAAAATACATAGAATTATAACATCACTTTAGTCAAAGCATTTAATTTATAATCATATTTCATAAGGATAGAAAAATATGGGTCATTCATTCATAACATAACTATCTCATTCTTAATTTGCTATTAACAATTGTTTCCAAGGTTTAGATGTTTAAGAGCATATATGGGAATAATTTTTGATATATAAATATTTACTTCCATATCCATCATCCTTTAATTAGGTTCAAGTCAAAATCATAAATAATATTAGCTTAGTCACATAGTATAGATTTGAAACATGCAATATTCACGTGAAGGTGAATAAATCAATTCCAATTATTTATAACAATATTCTAACCTCCAAAATGGTGTTCTATCCTTTTCTAGGTAAACAATACGGTTTCCTAAATGACATATCGGTATGTTATAAAAATCACTTCAAACTCATGAAATTGTTTGTATTAAGCCTTATGTACATTTCATACCAAAAATAAAAAATCATGGACATCTATTAAGAAATGATATATATTTATATATTGTTCTTCCTTTATATAATAAAACAACATTATAGACCTAGTACTATTTGGTTCATATCAAATACTCATAAATTATTGAAGTGGCTCATTTCAGATGTGAATAATTGTTGTATCATTCTTATGTTCAGGGAGTCCCACCTATAGGTTTACTAGACATATATTATTCACATATTCTAACCTTGTTAAGCTCAAAATAAACATTATGAATTCAGAAGGCACACCTACAGGTTCGTTATTCACATATTCCAGCCTTATTAAGCTTAAAATAAACAATATGAATTCAAAATACACACTTATAAATTTGTTGTTCACATATTAAAGCCTTTTTAAGCTTAAAATAAACACTATGAATTCAAAATTCACACCTACAGATTTTTTTGTTCACATATTCCAACCTTGTTGATCTCAAAATAAACACTATGAATTTAAAATGCACACTTGCAAGTTTGATGTTCATATATTCCAGCATTTTTAATCTCACAAAGGCATATGACTCTATATTATATTTTGTCTAACACTTGGATTCCATAGTCTCAAAAATAGCTCATAAATGCAAATGATTATCTATGACATTTTTTCAAACATTTGGCTTACATAGTGTCAAAAATGGCACACAAAGGTCAACGACTCTCTATGACATTTTGTCAAACAATTGGTTGCATAGTCTTAAAAATGGATCATAGAGGTAAATTATTCTCTATAAAATTTTGTCAAACATTTGGCTTGCATAGTATCAAAAATGGCTCACAAAGATAAATGATTCTCTATGATATTTCTTCAAATACTTGGATTATATAGTCTCAAAAATGGTTCACAAAAGTAAATGATTATCTGTGACATTAAATCAAACAATGGGCTTGCATAGTCTCAAAACCCCATGTTTAGAAACAATAACCATAAGGCACTAAAAATTAAATCAGACCCACAAAATATTTTTTTTTTTCTTCTATATCTATATTAATCTCTTATTAAGGTATAACAAGTCAAAAAATCTTCATTTATTTTTTTCAGTTTTATTCTATTTCAATTTAGAAATATTTAAAGCTTCAAAACAACAACTACCTAGTTGGTAATAACTTTCAATGTAAAATTTTCTTCAACAAAACTAAAAATAGAAATAGTACTTTCTTGAAAAAATGTTTCCCTTGATTTTTAGCTATCTAAAACAATAAAAACATAGATTATTTTTGTTCCCACATTCTTAGTTCACATAATTTATTAGTTCCTTCTTCCTATACCAAAATATAAGGTATATTCTCCTTAAATTCAATGATAAACCCACTCTCCATAACTTCAAGGTGGTTGTTATGCATTCCCAAGCTTCATTGCAAGCAAGCCCCAAAAATGTAGCCTTTATAGAAGGCATTTTTAATTTTTTTTTTTCACTAAACTTATCAAACACTCATGGTGCATTGACCGATAAACTTCCTCATGATGAAAACTTTACAAATGGTGAATGATGTAGTTTTAAATCTTCTCACCTAGGTCCGTGTTTCTATATCAAGACATTAATTTGTATGTCAAAAAAATTTCCATCAAAACAAATGCCATGAAAAGGTCAATAAATTAAAAAAATAACCTAATTCCTCCTTCACTTTGTGTGTTTTTAATGATAAAATAAAATGATATGATGAGTTTTAAATGCCAAGATTTAATGTTCATGTAATGCAATGTCAAGGTCACTAAATAAAAAAATGACCCAAGGGTGCCTCTAAGAACTTTTTCACCATTTTATTACTATTATAAATATAAAAAATACTTTTCTTCTAAACAATCATACCTCAAAAACTATAAAGTTGATCAACTCGCCTTAAGGTGATATATTTACTAGGAAAATTTGTACTCAAGACCACTAAAGATGGTCATGAACTAATGAAAAGAGGTTTTATTTCATGTCTTCCATACTTGATAGTCCTGAATAGAAATTACATTTATTTAAATAATTACATAAAAATAAATACTACATTAAACCAATCAATAAACCAAAAATTTAAATCAATAAAATCACATATACCAAAAAGCATCCAAAATATGATCTACATAGTCCAACTAACTAAGGTATCACTAAAATTATTAAAAATGTAATAACAAGAAAACATGATAAAGACTTGTGCAAATGTGTGATGGGTTCTTATAAGTTTTGGTACATACACACATCATCATGATATACCTCCTATATACAAAGGGAAATGCAATTGATTTATACATCAATCCTAGCTCAAAGAAGATAAATCCTACTTACACTTCTGATTATTGATAGATTAGATATTTAAGATCATAGCCAAGATGGATTTGCTAGACCTAGCCAAGGGATCTCTTACCACAATAATATCACTACAAAAAGTTTCAAAGCTTCCAGTCAAGTAAAACTATGTAATAACCATAACTAGGTCCTATGTTTTCATATTCACTAAACTAATCACAAGTAAAATAAAGTCAAATCTAGTGCATACCAAAGCTTTTGGCACAAAGTTGGGGTTATTAAACATAAAAGTAAACATGCATAAAATATTTTTAATTACGCTATGTATAGGTAAAACCATAATGCATGAATAGATCAATAAAGTCAAAAGCCATTACTTGTGCTACTTTTATCTACTAAAAGAGAGGAGCAAAGTTAGAGATACTTACCTTAAATATAAACCCATCGAGACTCAATCTCTCTGTTGTCCAAAGTTAATTCAAAAGAGGTTGTTATGGTTTGTAATGATCACTAAGAAAGGCAAAAACATCTAAGACTTTTCCACAAGACTAGATTCGTCTCCAAGTGAAAACCCTAAGCTATGACTCCTCAAATAGAATGGTAAAAGAACATATTATAAAAAATCATAAATTAATAATTAAATCTTGTTGTGTCTCCATGAATGGAAAAATGGATGCATTTATATAGCTAAATATAACCTTATTCCTTTCTAAAAGTTTAGTCAATAGGGTTAACCCAATCGACTCTATATCATTATTGACAAAAAAAATTAGGTCATGGTCTAGGTTGGCCAAGGGTCGACCTAGACCTTAAATGAGTTTTATTAATTATATTATAGGTTCGATGGGGCCGATATTGTATTTTAAATCATCAAAAATGATTTTAGGCTAGGGAAGGGCTAGTGAAGTCATAAAATGACTAGAGGAGAGTGCAAAAGAGGATGTGAAACTTAAGGGAATGCTTTTAGGATATGTTTAAGTAGATATAAATTGGTAGTATAGGGAAAGCAATAATTTTAAGCACCAATGGTCTACCCACCTATTTTATGGTACAACCCTTAAGGTGTGCACTCATAGAGATTAAGACTCGATGGGTTCTTGCAAGAGAGAAAACATCAATAATTGATAAAGTTTAAAAATATTATGTGTATACATATTCTCCACTTGAAGCTCATAATATGTCACTCAAGTGCAATAGGAAATGGTGCTTTGAGAAAGAACATAGCAACACATAACGTTAAAACTAAAAAATTATAGTATTTTAAAGCATAAAATAACTGAAAGTAAATGATTGAAAAGGAAATAACTAAAAATAAAAATAATGTATGCATACTTTGACTTACCTTTATCATTGGATGGTTGTCTGTTGTGTTTGTAATTTTAATTGTGGAGGGTCTAGAGATTGCTTTTGATAAACCCAAGGATACAAATCTAAAGAGTAAAAACAAACAAATGCAAAAAAGCCAAGATAATTGATGCTTATATAGACGAGACATACTTAGAAATTTGGCAAAATGGGGTGAAAAATTCTAAGTTACACCAAATGACCAAGTTAAAATTTAGAGTAAATTAGGTAACCAAAAATCTAAGGCTACTAAAGACCAAAAAACTCAAACAAGTAAACCTTAAGTAAGAAAGGCAAACTCACCAAGTCAAACTAAATATACATGTCAAAAATGGTAATCAAATATCAATGTAAAAGTAGTAACAATACTTAAATAAATATGGAAAACTAAAATGGTAAAACAACATTGATGAGTCAGCAATAATAATTCTCACTCAATCATCAATGAAAAAAGTGTGTAAAATAGAAAACAACATTGGTGAGTGAAGTAACAAACCAACCTCACTCAATAATGGAAAAAAAACATGAAAATAGAAATAGACTCAAGTTTCCAAAAAAAAAAGGTATTGCAATAATGAAAATTGGTAAAATAAATCCAAGCACATCTATATATGTAGAGTCATGGTATAAAGAAAATAATCCATAGTCAATCAAACATATTGCTTAGTTTTATAGATAAATAAAACTAAAACAAAGTAGTGTTAACATGTTTTTAAGATGTGAAGAAGAAGAAAGTATAGAAGAGAGAAAACAAATTTTAAATCACAGTTACCTATCAATTGGGGAAATAAAATGGGTGGAAGGGGAAATGAAGGAAAAACCAAGGTAGATAATTTATTTATCAAAGTCAAGACACTTAAATTAGGTTTGTCAAAACAAGAGGACTGTCGACATTAAGGACTCTAAATAAATTCTAGCCACATAAATCTTAGGTAAAAAAATGAAGTATGTAGCTCATCCCATGAAGGCTATATGCATAAAAATTAAAATGGACCTACCTTCTCACAATGTGTTCTCCATTTCTCAAGACCTCTTATAGAGTTGTCGATCTATTGTGAAAATTGGGTACTTATGTGAGAAAGTAGGTAGTACCATAGAGTTTGTTGAATTCTCCTATTCTAATATACTAGCCTACTACACCCTAATGGACCTTGGCTCTATCATGAGTCCAACTATGGAGTTTGAGATTTGATCAAAGATAGGAGATGTACTTTTAATCATGTCTTTTGGTGTGATTTTGACCTTTGAAATTTATATTGTTCCTTTGGTATATCATTGCCTTTTGTTTCAACTAATTTGGATTTTAACTTTCGATGGATTTTTTTATTCCTCCTCCATATGTATTTGGAGAACCAAACATGGGTGCTAAAGATAACTATAATTGGAAGACTTCAAACTTGGTTGCTAAGAAAGAGAACTATGAGAGTATGGTATTTAAGGGTCTTGTTAATCTAAGTGAAATAAAAATGTTATCTTGACTTCAACCTTAGTTTATCTAAAATGAAATGAAAGAAAAAAAAATCAAGAGGAATGAAACATGAAACAATTTGAATTACTTTAAACAATAAAAAATGTGATAAAGGGTGAAAAAGGGATACAATGATAGTAAAGTGTGATTATTTATCATAAGAATGAGGGAAGTGTAGTAAAAAAGGCTAACACAAGTGCAAATTTTATCTACAAAAGAAGTAAAAATCAAAGCTGAGAACAAGGGATCAAAAACTTGAACCATTGCAATCATTCTATAAAAAGAACATTGAATTAAAGATGGTGATCATATGAGGAAGGCTTGATTATATTTATGGTCTTACACTTCAACTCATAAAAGAGAAACTCAAGAGGGTACATAAAGCATGAGGAAGATGGTATCTTGTGAGGAAGGCCAGGTCTTATGCATGGTCTTACACTATAACTCACAAAATAAAAACTCCAAGAGGGTGAAAAATTTATTGGGAAGTAAGGAAATAATAATAACAAAAATAAAATCATGAGAAATACTAAGTCTTATCTACGGTTTTACAATGCAACTCATGAGAAAAGAGAAACCAAAGGACCAAAAGGAGTGACTAAGGTTTGTGGAAAGAGAGAACTAATGTAGAGGGTGAGACCCATATAAATATCCTAAAAAAAGTGTTATAAGGATATAATATATAAATCATGATAGTAAGAGAAGGATTTAGATAAAATATTTCTTTAAAAATTGTGCATTGGTGGGCTCTTTGAAAATATGGCCTTCATTAGTTTGAAGGTGATAGATGCTTAGACTAAGGATGTCTTTAACTAAATAAGGACCCTACCATTTTTGGGAATATTTAACTCCATCATGTTTATAGTCTAGTTTAAGGACAAGATCACCAACACTAAAAGTGCAGACTTCAATTCTTTTGTTATGTTGTTTGGCAAGGTAGACCTTGTATTGGTGATTATGTTATAAGGCAAAAAGATAGATTTCATCAAGAAGATCAAGAGCATGAAGGAGAGATTCATGTAATTATTCATTGGATATGATACCATGAATATAGATACAAAGAGAGGGAATCTCAACTTCTAATGGAAGGATGGATTCAAATCCATAGACTAGCAAAATGGTGTTGCCCCAGTAGCAATGTGTATGCTAGTGTGATATGCCCAAAGAGTGGGATATAGATGAAGATGCCAATCTATGTGGGTTTCATGAAACATCTTTTGGAGAATTTTATTAAGAATTTTTTTTGGTGGCCTTTACTTGACCATTACATTAGGGATGATAAAGCATAGAAAATTTGTGATTGATTTTGAATTTAACACAGAGTTATTTGATGTCTTTATTATTCAAATTACCACCATTATCTGAAATAAGAGTATAAGGAATACCAAAATGGTAAATGATTTAATTGAAGATTAATTTATAAATGGTGGTACCTATGACATTGATGAGGTGTATAACCTTGACCCATATGGTAAAATACTCAATGGTTGTGATAATAAAGACATGCCCATCCTGATATCTATGTAATTTGCCTATGAAATTTAATGCCCACATGAAGAATGGCCATTGAGACTCCACAGTTTGAATCTCAATTAGAGGTGAATGGATTATATCATCATGAAGTTGGAAAGGATTACACCTTTTAGCAAATTCAATGGCATCCTTTTTAAGAGTTCACCAAAATTATTCCATACATAAGCATTTATGGGTTATAGTATGTCCACTATAGTCGCCCCACAAATTACCCCATGTACTTATTTAAGGAGAGGATTAACTTATTATTTCATAACATAGTAGAGAAAGGTACCTTAAATTATGATAATAAAGGATGTTATATCAAAATACATACTTGAAAGCTTATTTCCAAATGTGAGTCTTTTCACAAAAGTAAATGTCTGGAGGATAGGTTTGGTGTTCAATAAATTGAATGATGTCTTTGTCTCACAAGATTTGTCAAATGGTGATAGCCTCAATGTGGTAGATAAGTGAATAATATGGTTGAATGGAATATGGGGACTTTATTATTTAGATAAGAAAAGTGAAATCAGTAAGAACTTGATGTGGATGAAAGAGAGATGTTGAAGATGTAAGTGAATCATCAATAGAATTTTGATCTTGAGGGATAGGCTCGATGATAAAATAAGTGAATTTTGTGGCAAGGTTAGTTTCTATTTGATGAAAAGTAATGATATTTTTGATTTTGCATTGATAATCACCATTAACCTAGTGGCAGATGAGTTGAGAATCACCTAAAGCATGGATATGTGTGATGTCTAACTTAAGGGTTGCTCTCATGCCTAGGATTAAAGCTTCATATTCTACCATGTTGTTAGTGACATCAAATGTAAGGCAAAATTCCAAAGGGATAATTTTACCAAGATTATTATTGAGGATACAACTTGCCTCAGCTCCTTGAAGGCATTTAGTACCATCAAAATGAAGGGTCCAAGTGTCATCATATAAATTGATAGTAATTTAAGGAAGTTCTTTGATAAATACTTTTGGTTTAGTAGTGTCGGGGAAGATAGAGGACTCTTCAATATTACTTGCTTCAAAATTAGCAATGAAATTCTGGAAGTAATCTTTAAGAGATATGGCTTGATTAAGACCTTCAATGTAGAGAATATTATCACCAAGAATACTATTTTGAAGGTGGTTGGTAGCTAGTATAGGAGATGCTACAAGTTGATTAGTGATGATTTGTCCCTTGATAGATTTTTGTGTAATAATTTGGAGATCAAATTCCATGAGAAGCATCATCCACTTGCCAATTCTATTGTCAGGAAGAAAGGCTTTGGAGAAGAAGTGACATAGTAGATTGGAATGAATGATAATGTATATCAGAGCTTTTTAGCATTAAAATATATGGTGAGGCAATCACATTCTACTTTTGTCCAATGTTTCTCATAGTCGATGAGGCCTCAATTGATATAATAGATGGAATATTTTCTTCTAGTATAATCATGTTGGGAAAGCATTACCCTAACTGATATAGGTGTGAAATAAGTATATAAGATTAAAGGACAATCAGTATAAATTGGATGAAGAGTGGGTGGGTGAAGCAGAGATTATTTCATATTTTCAAATGTTTTTTTACAAGGATCCATCCATTATAGGCATTAGCTTTCTTGAAAAGATCATTAATAGAATAGATATGGTAATCCATTTTGGGGATAAACTTTCCCTAAGTTTTCCATGGTAAGTTTGAATATCTAAGATGAAATGAGGGATAGGCATGTTGACAATAGCATTGATCTTAGCATGATCAACATCAATGCTATGAAGAGAGACTAAGAATCCTATCAATTTTTTAAATGTGACATCAAAAACACATTTATAGGGATTTAGTCTGATTTTATATTTAATGAGGTAATCAAAGATGATATCAAGATCAAAGAGATGAGACTTGTAGCTTTTAGACTTATCAATGAGTTCATCCACATAGGATTTAACAATTTTATGGATAAGATCATGAAAGATATGGGTCACTTCTTATTGATAGGTAGTTCTAAAATTTTTGAGGTCAAAGGGCCTTTTAATGTAACAATAGGTGCTCCATTTCATGGTGAAAGTTGTCTTATGTTAGCTTTTGGAGGAAATGTGAATTTTATTATAACCTGAGAAACTATCTATTCAAATAAATAAGTAGAATAAAACCCTAAAAATAAATATGTATAAGATAATCTTAAGTAAGTTATGTATAGGTAAAACCCTAATACATAAAGAGAGTAATATATTCAAAATCCATTATTTATGTTACTTCTATCTACTAAAAGAGAAGAGCAAATTTAGAGATACTTACCTTGAAGATGAACCCATCGAGACTCAATCTCTCCCTTGGCCAAAGTTGATTCGTAAGAAGTTGATGTGGTTTGTAAGGATCACTAAGAAAGGCTACAACATCTAAGACTTTTTCACAAGACAAAATTCTTCTCCAAGTAGAAATCCTAAGCTATGACTCTTTAAGTAGAATGGAGGAAGAGCAGATTGTAAACAAGTACAAATTAATAATTAACTCTTGTTTTCTCTCTAATAATGTCAAAATGGATCTGTTTATATAGTTGAATCTAACCCTGGTCCTTTCTAAAATTTTAGCTGAACAAGTTGACCCAATCAACTTTGTATCATTATTGACAAAAACAAATTAGGTCCTAGTCTAGGTCAGCTAGGGGCTAACTTAGACCCTAAATGAGTTTTTTCAATTAGAGTATAGGGTCTATGGGGCTAACATTGTATCGTGAACTATCAAAAAGGATTTTAGGCTAGGGAAGGGCTGGTAAAAGTATAAAATGACTAGAAGATATTAAAAAAAAGGAGGGCAAGCTTACGGCAATGTTTTTAGGAGATGGTTATGTAGATAGAAAGTGGTAGTGTAGGGACAATAATCTTGAAATCACCAATCATATACCCACCCCTTTCTCAATGCACCCCTTAAGGCATGCATTAAGAGAGATTGAGACTCGATGGGTTCCTACAAGAGATAAAGCACCAATAATTAATAAAATTTGAAAATATTATGTGTATACACCTCTATCTCCTATATGATTCCCTCTCTATAGTAAACTCCTTCGTGAGGGTTAAAATAGATGTCTTGCATCCACCTCAATCCAAACATGTTGTATTTGGTCTGAAATTTAAAATCATAAATCAAAAATATTAATAAAAATAACATTTTCATACTAATAAAAAATGATAATCAACTCAGTCATAACCAATGTATTGTCATATATATATCAACACACACACACACACAACATCAAAATCACAATCATCTATGAATATCATCTCAACCATGCTACAAAGGTATAACATGCATGACAAGTTCAATAACAGTAATTATCACCTCAATTGTGTTGTTATGACAAAATGTGCAAAATAAATATAACAACAAAAATTATCATATCTACTACACCAACAAACACATGTATCTATCTCAATAATAGAATCACATCAGATCATAAAATTTACTCCACAAGCCATTATTTGAATACTATTAGTTTTCCCCTTTAAGGAGGTGGAAATAAGATGGGAGAGATAGAGGTTGTTATAAATTCACTCATGACAACCTTGTTCTTTTTGGACTGCTACTTGTTTTTATTTTGTAAATGGTAGTATTATTATTATTTTGATTAGTCTTACTTGTATTTATTTTATTTTATCTCAGTATGGTATTATTATTATAACCTATGGGATTTTGAATCATCTAATAATAACCCCAACTTCTCTATATAAAAAGAGAGTTCATGCTATAAACTAGATTAGTTAGAAAATAATAATAATAAATTTTTTTATCAAGAGATATTTTGTAATCAAATTATTATAAACAATCTTTTCGTAATTCCTTTATTATAAAGTTTGAATATCAATAAATAGTAGTTGTGTTAAGTTAAGATGGACTTAACAAGGAAGGGATTAAAAATCTAGTCCAATTGAGTAGGTCCAACTTTTTAGGATTTGATGGTGAATATTCCCACATGTTTGTTAGTCTCTTATGTTGTGTGGGTGTTTCCATTACACTTCATTACTTCAAGTGTAATTAGTTCATTTACATTTCATTACTGCAAGTGTGGGTAATCACTTTTTGATTCTATATATTTAATTACTATTTAGCATTATGTTTGGAAAGATTCTAAAATCTTGATTAGAATTTCAATTCAATCTTTGTATTTCAAAAAGTGTGTTTGATTACCAATAAGTGTGTTTCCTTCTAATGCAAAAAACTATGTATTTGAATTTGTTATGGCTTTGAGTTGTTATTTCCTATAAAACAACTAGACTATTTTTCTCACTCATTCAAAGTAGTTGAGTGTTAAATATATAGTGCAAGCCCCCTTAAAAAGTATACACCCCTACACCTATACTTAAATGTATTGTCATACATTTTTCCCACTATTTATGGGGAAGGTCCTCGGTACTAAATTATTGAAATACTAAGATAGTTTTAATATTTTTAGAATGTTTTCATTTATCTAGCATAGATAGAAGTTGAAAATTATAAAAATATATATTTTTAATAATATTGTGTAGGACATGTCAGACCATATGAAAGAGAAAGATTGGTTGGTTGCATGTAGCATAAGATAAATCACTTGGGTAAATTCCTACCTTATAGATTGATCTTTGTAGCAAAATTAAAATTTTAGGTAATTCATGCAATCACTAAAAGCAACAGAAGGATAATCATATCCATTCCACACCAATCACCTAAATATTTATTAAGATATATTGCAATGAAAAATTTATTAGTAGAATAGGTAGAATAGTCTAAAGCTATGGAAAAAGAAGAGATTGACACTCCTCTGAAAGATATTCTTATACATTTTTAAAGAGTGAAAAAATGGCCACCCTATATCTACGAGTCCAAAATTTATCGCCTTACACCCTCACCTAAAATTCTCTCAAAAAGAGCATATTAGGACCTACCATCCCCAAGAGGAAACCTTAGACTAATAGTACTAACTAAACCAATAAATCAAGAAAACATATTATCTATGAATGTTAATTCCTAAGTTTTCTCACCCCTCACCATAAGCCTTCAACCAGAAAATATCAACACCCACTAATATTCATCAAGCATACTAAGTAAGCAGGGTTCATGCCACAAGGCCTTAGTTGGATGAGAAACATCCACAATAAAAAAATATATAGAATAAATCATCTCAAATTACCTTTAATGAAATACCATGAAAAAATAGTTTCTTCAAAGGTTCTACTAGTAGATCTTGCTCAGAACTAGCTCACCCAAAAAGTGCATATTGCTACAATTGATCTATCAGGGCCTAACTTGAAGCTCAAATAAATTCACCACTCTTCATGCTCCAAGATTCATCCCTATAGATAGAGTGTTAAGAAACTTGACACTTTACAAATATGGGGCACTAAATATGTCTCTTCCAAGACACTTCATAGAAAATGGGAAGCAACAAAGGTGGAAATGTTGGGATAGACATAGAAAATGGGAAGCAACAAAGGTGGAAATGTTGGGATAGGCAATCTTATATTCATGAGCTAGTGGAGACCCTTATATGTCTTCTTCATTCACATCATTTCCCATTATTAATCTTTTCATATTTCACATCTCTCTCTCTCTCTCTCTCTCTCTCTCTCTCTCTCTCTCTCTCTCTCTCTCTCTCTCTCTCTCACACACACACACACACACATATTGTGATACAGGTTATCTTAATATGAAAACATTATTCATACTAGCATTACTTGATATAAAATGCAAAGTGAAATAAATCACTTATTTTTGGAGGTCACCTATGGCATGTGTCATAGAAATGATATGGCTAGTAATAGTAGTAGTGGTTTGGAGAGATTCATTCATTGGTCTTAACTCACTATATATCCTAAACATAGGTACAATATATTTCTTACAAATATTATTGCATTTCTTGGAATCACATTCTATGTAAACACCATTGCATAAATTGGGATCACATTCTATAGAAACATCATTGGCTAACTTAGAATTATTATCACATTTTGGTTCTCAAATAAAATTAGAAATTGCATCACATTTTTTTTCAATCTAAGTTTCATATAAAGAGATAATTTCACATTATATTTCAATGGAGGAGAGAGAAACATCACATTCATTTGCAACATTTTTCACTTGAAGATAAAGGAAAGGAATATCGTATTATTTTACAATAATAACATCATTTGTCATTTCAAGAGAAGAGCTAGGAACACCACATTCATTTGCAATAATAACATTATTTTTTATTTGGAGAGAGGAGGAATAAAATTCATTGCAACAAAATCATCATTTTTCATTTCAAAAGAAGAGGAAGGAACATCACATTTATTTGTAACAATGGCATCATATCATCTATGCATGGATCTATTGTATCTTCTTCTTTAAGTGTAGTGCTAGAAATCGAAAGAAGTACATTATGTAATTCATTACTACTTTATGTTTGTTCTAGTGTGATTAGGAGAGAGTGTAAATTTGGGAAAATTAAATTCAACATCATCTTGTTTTTCTTCTACTTCACCATGTTGATCATGATGATACCAAATTTCTTCATAATCATAATCATCATCATTAAAGTCTCATTCATATTAGTAGATTCATTCATTATATGAGATTGTTCATTAGTCCATTAACTATCATAAGCATGGGGCATGGAATGATTAGAAAATAGAAAATCCATAGGATAAGGGCTATTAGGGGTTTTAGATTGGTCATTCATTTTGAAATTAACAAACCTTAAGATAACAAGAAGCACAAACACAAAGCCTACTCCTAATAAGAAAAAACATGGGAATAGGTTTGGAAAATATAAACCCTAGGATCAAGGCCACATGTGAAGGGGGAATCATAAATCATTTTGAAAATCAAATCTAAAACCATAGTGATAGAAGGATAAAGCCCTAACATGACCTAGGGTTTTGCAAGCTTCTAGACTATAAATAAATTCACCAATATATTTACTATATTTTTTATTAATGTTATATAAACAAGCATAAAACCTTGAATATTTAGATTGTACAATGTACACAAACAACCATATAAAAATGAATGTTATCTATGTTTTATTTCACATGATAAATATAGAAACAATTAAACATCTAAGGGATACAAAGTACTTAGCTTGTTGTGTCTTAATTTTAATCTCTTTAATCTATGAATTTTCTCAAATGCACTCTATAACAACTTTGTGTAGGATTAGATCAAGAATAAATTAATGATAACTACATAGGATGAATATGGAATTTAACTGACGCCCATAAATCACAGTTTCATCTAAACCTAACAAACTCATCCAAAGAAGTAAATTCTAACTAGTTTTGACAAAACTTGTTTGTTTGTTTTTGTAATTTATTTTTTAATGTTTAATAACCTTCAGACTAACCCATATTCTTTATCATTTATTCAAACCCTGGCTCTTGTATTTTTTATTATAAATCTTTGCAAAAAAGTTAATATTTTGGGTTGGACTAACCTCAGCCAATCCTCATAAAGTAGTTGAGTGTTGCCTAGTTTTTCAATACTCTAAAGAGGGCTCAAACCGCACGTATTCCACCCCTTTAATGTGAGTGCACTAAATTATGTGAATACAACTATAGATGCTTCATAGGACCTACTTTTATAAAATCATGCAAAATAGAATTTAACCATAAAAAATTTAGATTTTTCAATGAATAATGAGCTAAGAATAGTGTGTACTTTGTATATACATTTTCAATGATGAATGTCAGTCCATAAAAGCCTTCAAGGGGATCTAAACATATAGAGTTATCAAATTTAAATTTGGGTAACTAGTGGTGTGCAAAATATGACCCAAATGTAAGCAAACATGTAAAACAAATGGTCGAAAAGGAAACATGCCCAAAAAGATTTTTTTAAAAATATTATTGGTCATTTCCAAAATTCTAGGATGCCACTAGATGACATTAAAAATCTTTAAAATTATGGATTCATCAGAAAGCCAAGGAAAACTCAATGTTAGTTAAGATAAAACCAAGGACCCCTATGACACACTAAATAAATATGGAACCAGTAAAATAAAGTATTATGTAATCAAATAAATTCAAGAAGATGACAAAAGACCAATACAAATGCACAATAATTCCTCCATTCACAATTGAGGATTTATACATTAAAATTCATATAAAATCATTATGTAAACAAGCATTGTACCAAATTTGGTTATCTACACCTCCAAAGTGTAACTGGAATGCATTCAAACAACCAACTATATAATTTGGCAAATCTTGTGGATTCCAAAGCCACCTCCTCCACTGGGAAATCAAATATCACCACAAGCATTTAATTATGGGAATCAAACATCCTTTGCATGCATCTTAAAAAAATAGTGGTTGCCCATGATAGTGATGAGCATCTAGATAGGTAGTGGAAGCTTGAGCCCATGGCATATAAAACTTGCAGAGCATAATGGCAGTCGGGTCTAATGTTCACACCAATATTTTGAGTGCTTTATTCAAATTTAATTTTATAAATATAATGAGCTTATTAAGATCAAGGTATCAACAATATCATTTTGTAGTTATACTTTGCCTCTCTTTGACATGCATAAATATGCCTCCACTATCTTTTTTTTTCCTTATATATTTGCAATACCTTTTGAGTATATCAAGCAACTATGTGATTTAATTTCAAACATTTGTAGAAAAATATTGTGGATTTTATCTTCCCTTTGTATTAATTTGGTTGTCTTCAACATTTGCATTTTCTAGTATATATGATATTGTGTCTTGAATCTATTAAAGAGGAAGTTTAGGTTTTTTTTCTATTATTCAACTGATAAATATGTTTCAGTCCTAACTCTCTTGGTGCATCATCGATATTTACTTTCATTTTTTAATTCATGTTATTTCCTTCCCTTTTCCCATGTAAATCTTTTATTTTATACACTAGGTTAATATAAGGAATTGGTCTTTCAATCCAGAGATCACCCTAAAAACAAGCCCCATGTTATATGGTTTCCATAAATTCATCAACTCAATGGCATGTGCCATAGTAGAATATTTATGAACATCAACAAATCTCATTGTCATGTTCCCAATCCATATATGCCATCATGAAAGTCATGATATGCTCTGAAGGAATAACTTCATGACTTCCAGTGAACTTAGGAAGTTTAGGGAAAGGAGTGAGAAGGGGAATCACTTTCACATAAGGAGCCAAAAGGTCCCTACAAAAATATTCATATGAGTGACTAATGTTGGGGATATGATAACCACATACATGGGTATTGTAGGGATCTACATATTACCTATAGTACAGATTTGCATACCCATTTACATGTGGAGGGACACCTAGAGGAGGATTATTTGGAGGAATCTAGTCGAAAAGGCCATCCTAAGGAGTATAAATAGGAGAGTGGCCACAAAAAGATACACAACAAAGAGGATCTTCATGATGTCAACCTAGTGAATACTGCCTATGAGGAAAATAGGTTTCATTTCAAGGATGTTGATAGATATGATAGTCATCCCATGGATCCCTAGACCTCAAATTACGGTCAAAATCAGCTTGACTAGTAGAAACCTCAAAGGAAAAAGTAGGAGAAAATAACACCACTCGATGTGAGACATGATCCCTATTCAAATGTTGGTGGTGTGCTATAGGATCTTGATGTAGAATCTCCCTTAGGGAATGCAAAGGTGGAATAGGTTGACTCTTACAAGAATCAAGAGAAGTAGTAGCACTACAACATGAGTGGACACTAGCTTGGTCACTAGAAACATAGTTCTTGTGGATCTAATGAATACCTTAATGCTCAAATTACATGTTTATGGCTCAAAGACATCTATGACAACCCTCCATGATTACACTAGTTCTTCCAAACTTCATTTTGCAAGGGGGAGGAACCCATAGAGTGAGCACGAGAAGGATGAATAGTCTCAAGTCCAATGGACCAATCTAGCTCTATAGGAGAAAGGTCAAACAATTGAAAAGGAGAACAAAGTTTCCCTTGGTTGTATAACTCCCACTCCTTATCACTAACTCCCACTCCTTATCACTAGTGAATCCAATGGGGTGAGATTCATATTTTTGAACAACGATTACTTCTCACTATCTAGGAATTGGTTATTGTTCAATAACCACTAATCCATGTTCTCGAGTCATTTCAAGGAATTCACCTTGAATATAACAAGAATACTATCCCAAGGGAGGGTAGTGTGACAATGGTACTGAGAGATGAAAAATTAAAAAGGTGACATAAGAGACAAAGTATAGGGAAGCCTACATTAAGGAACATAAACAACCAAAAAGTGAGAAAAATAACTAACAAGAAGGATTTGTGTCCATGCTACAAGTTTTTAGAGAAAAACCATGACTTGAGAAAAAGGAGGTCACCATTTTTTAGAAGAATCTATGCCATGAAGGAAATTGATTTGAAAAATTATGATATTGAAAAAACACACAGATAAACAATCATGGAACCTATAGGGTCCCACCAAGTATGTCAAAATGTAGTTGGAGGAAACCAAATATGCTCAAATGGTTCATCAAATGGATAAAAAACAAACACCTTACTACCTATAATATTCACTATAAGCCTAAATCCACTATCTAATTTATTGGCTTGTCTGAGCTCAATGCTAAAAGAATAGAAACTATGCTAGAAAATAGTAACAAAACTAATCTATTGACCAGTATATGAAAGAAATAAAAATAGGATAATCTTAGTGTTTTCTTTTATGCAAGTTTTGAGACAAATAGTTACAAATAAAAATACCCTCTCATTTTGATGCACACTCAATTTGTGAACCCAAAGCATTAAATGATCTTGATTGGTATTACCTAGGGTAGGAATAAATCAGCAATCTTGTGGGTTTTAAGAACAACTAGGGAATTTCACTCAAAATTACTAGATCATCATCATATGTTGATAATTAACTAAGAAACTTTCACATTGATACCAAACCCATTTGATATCAATTTAAAAACAATTGGAGAATTTATCTCAAAATTACTAGATCATCATCATATACCAATAACTAACTAAGAAAAATTAAAATTGATACCAAACCCAATCAATATCAAACTATCCAGAGTACTTTATGAATGATTGATATTTTATTTAAATAAAGATAAAAGTGAGATTCCTTCAATTTAGAAAAGAAAGAGATAAGTTTTAAGAATAATTTTATAAATTCAAAGCAACAAACATCCTTCCTTTTAGTGAATTAAAGTTTCCAACAAGCTTAAATTAAACTCATGAAATTTAGATGAACACAACCTTACTATAAATCCAATTTAAAAATCTTGAGGGTTATAAAAACAAAGCAATAATTTCATCTAGTTGAACATAAAATTTCATAGACTATATATAGCAAAGCACATCCAAACAATTCTGAGGTGTGGACCTAATTTCCAAGATTGTTTAAATTGAAATGATGAAATCACCAACATATGCACCTTATTGTAATTATACTTTAACAAACTAAATATCAAAGAAAATTAAAATTCATAAACACAATGGTTATAGCATATATACTTAAATAATCTAAAATAATATAAATAATGCATGTACAACTGTAACTTTCTTAGATAAGTTGCATATAATTTTAATCACAAATAGTAGGGACCATATATTACTCTAAGATTCAGATATTTTCAATTAGATATAGGTTTTTTATTGATTAAATTTTTAAAAAGCATAATATAGTTTTGTGCTAAAACATCCAACCCTTAATACACAAATTTTGAAAGTACTTATAGTAAAAGAGTTTATGGATGGGATGCATCGTCATAATCAATTTATCCTAATTATAAAATACTTGTTGATGTCTTGACTTATTCAAAACATAACCCCTTATGGCATGGGCCACTATGTCCCCTATTAACTCTGAGGTGGAGTTGTGGTTCTATTTTCAGCATTGCTATGTCAAGGCCTTCATTTCTATGTTGATGGATTTACTTTCACTTGTTGAACACATTGAGAAAATTCATGGGAGATCCTACTCATGTCCAAAATAATGTGTCACCAACTTAAAATTGTCTTTACTTCAATTCATTTTCACTCGCACAAATACTTTCTAGGATAACCTATGAAAACACATTAGTCTCTCAATTTTCTTGATGACCTTGTCAAGCAATCCTAATGCTCTATTGCCATCATTTTCTAGCCACTTGGTTAACCTAATTCCAAAATCCAATCATGAATGATTTTTACATTATTTATAACCTTACTTTAAATATCAAAGTGTCATCCTTCTACTTGATTTGCCTAAGGCCTGAAGATTCAAAGACCTCAGTCACTTTGGATATAATTCTCCAGTATGTTTTTTATTTTGACCAATCTTTTTATCACACTGACTACCTTGTCCTTGTATTCCTTAATGATTACCTTGCAATAATTACCTTTTGATTCGAACATATGATTCATTCCCCATTTCATCATTTGCTAACTTAATTTCATGATTGTAGTGATTTGAAATTTTTAAGTTCCTGCATCATCAAACTATTATTATACACAACTTGCAATGCTAACTTCTAAGTCAAGGAATTATGCAATGACAATGTTAATTCATAAATATCTTTATGAGAGTCATCTAAAATTTTTAAAATGAAAGGAGGGATTAAATTTTTGGATCTTTCATGAAGCCCTTTCAATTCATCCATGGCTTCTTCCATTTTTTGCCTAGTGAACTTATTGAAAGCCTTAACCATGGGGCGAGGGTCTTCTTTCATTATCACTTCTCCTAAATCCCATATTTTTTCTCAATGGGGGAATGAACATGATCTCCTCTATTTTTAATTGAAATATTTGTCCACCAACATGCACTTTTCTTATGTTAACACTTTTAAATTATCTAGTGGCCTTTTTGCATTTTATTTCCACCATTGGTTCCCCTAAAACTGATGCACACTTAATATCATATCCATAAAAATCCTCACTCATTTTTACAACTAATTCATAGGTAGAAAGCAAAAATGGGACAATAAGTGGAAGAGGAAAGATTGGTCGAGGATACCATGGGTTTCACTCCATATCTTGGAGGCTTTGATAGTGGAACATTTCTAGACATTGGGGTAATGGGACTTCTAGGGAAACCTAAGATCCTTGGCAACAATGAGTTTCATAAGTTGTTTTGAAATGGGGGCCTGAGTGATACCCATTGGGTTGACTAGAGACAAAGGTGACATGGTCATATCATTCCTTTCAGATGGCCTTCTCGTAAGGCAGATATATGTGGAGGATTTTTTCATGAGTGGAGTGATAGGGGCTTGGTGGGAATAATTGTTGGAGTGACTTCATCTACAGAGGTTTAGGAAGAAACATGGAAAACTATTATTTAAATGGTTTTATAGGTAGAAATTAGGTTGATTCAATGGAATATTTCTAGGAAATCATTAGAATGATGGTTGGTGGTAGAGTGAATGAAACCATTCGAGTAGGAGTTGGAATGGGGATGTTGATTGGAGTAGTGGTGTTTGTGGGCATTGAACTAACAATAGCAATTGAAGTAACATATTGACTTGGCGTTTTAGACAAAAATGGATTAATAATGGTACTAACAACATTAGGATGCAACACATTCAAATTTGGATTCATTTTGGGGGCATTAAGACTTAATTTAGGAACTGATGATGATAAAGATTATGTACAAGTAGCAGGACTGGGTAATCCTTCTCAAAATATTTGTGCAACATCTTCTATTATTTCATCCAATCCTTTGGTGTCTCCTCCTTCATCTTCACTCTCACTTCTTGACCTTGGTCTAGGTGGCATTCTCCCAACAAAATTAGCCTATCCTCCATTTCTTCACTATGAGTCAATTTGAGGAAATAAGTGTCCTCAAGTTCCATTGATGCTTATAATTCAAGAAAATGTTGTTATTGATATTAGCTTTAATTTTCCCTATTGGATCCCAAGGCCCATTAGTATGATTACGGGAATTTTAACTCAAGATATCATGTCCTCTAGTGGAAATGGCAATAAAGGTATTGAGGGAGTGAGACCTTATTTTTAATTGAGTATTTATAGCTCACTTTAATTAAATCCATCCGTTCTGGGACATGGAAAGGGAGAACATGAGGACTACCTAAGATCCCTTCAATCCTAAGAATAGTAGATTTTAGAAGGAACCACCATGCCCCAATATTTTTTAATGTCTCCATTATGACCTGAGAAAGCCATTGCATTAGCTTCTCATGAATTCTAATATATATCACTGGATAGAAATAGTTAAAAGTCATGGTTTAATTCCCAAGATAATTTTGCATACACAACTTCCAAAATGCTACCTAAATGGCCATACTTGAATAATGTTCCCATTTTTGGAAATGCAATTGATTAAAGGACGTTCTCACACACTATCAATCTACTAGGTAGGAGGCCATATAAAAATTGTTACCTCTTTGAAATTCTTGTACTTTCTCGGTCAAGCTTGAATATATTACATCACCTAGGTTTGGCTTGGGATAGTCTTCTAGAATTAAAAAGAGCAAAGGAATCCATACAAGCGGCTCATCAAAAACATCCCCATCCTTACACTAGCCAGGAATGTTTTGATAGCATGCATTTGACCTATTGACCCATCTCATGTCATCATCCACCCATTCCTCCAAAACTTCATTGATAGCATGTGTTCTCACTAGTCTTATACTTCTTGAAAATACCCTTTTTGGGGTTTGTGTAACTATTAAATTACTCTAAAGGCAATTCCATTGAATATTGTTGTAGAATGACCACTAACATTACCTATGGTATTATTATTTATCATACAACTTTCATGAGGTCCGCACATTAGAATATTTCAAGCATGTAAGTAGATTTATGTAATTCAAAAAAATTAAGGGTGTTCATGTCAATGGTAAAGAAATCTCCAACTTGTGTTGCATCATCATCCATCCGGCAACCGACCAGCGTCTCCACATGATCATGGATTTTTTCATAGTTGTTCATGTTGATAATCCCTTGTATGAATTGATTATCTCTGAAGAGTTGTGATTGAGCAAGATTCATTGTAATTTTTTCCCCTTAGATGCCATGGCTCTTGTTCTCAACTCTAAATTTTGGCCTTTTGATTTTATTTTTTGTTGTCTTTAATTATATGCATCAATTTATAGTCACCTCAAATAAATCTCAAATAATGTCTTTATTTGATTAGATACTTGTAATAATCTTGAAAGTTTAAGCAATTAATGAACTTTAACATTTCAAATAATTACAAGTTGCTAAACCCTATTGATATGCCTATTAATTGATTATTCACCAATTATCCTAGATGTTGTGGCCCTTTGAATTAAATACACCAACTCCTATAATTTTGTATTTATTTTGCCTCAAAGCTAATCAAATACCCTTGTATGAAAATGGTGGCTCCTCTTTAATCTTGCCTATCTATGTCAAGTCTAATGCTTGAGTTTGATTTCCTTCCTTATGGATGTAAACATTTTCTTCATTTCACCTGATGTTCCTCTAGGTCCAATTTCTTTTGGATGGACATGAAACTTTATTTTTATTCCTTTTATTACCCTCGCATTTGAATTCTACTTATTCTTTGATAAAGTTACTTGGATGGTCTTGAGTGCCCTATAGACTAAGATATAAAACTATATCTTGTCCATAGGACAACTTCTTTGGAATTATAGACTTTGTGGGTGTGGACTACTAATTGAATAATAATATAAAATTTGTACACTTTTGGTGATGATGGGGGGGCTTATGTGGGTAAAATATTGCATTTTATTTTCCTTTGAAATGATGTGGATAAACTTCTTATGTTTGTCACTAAGAAAGGCAACGGAAGTAAGGCATGACAAATGCATGTGTTTTTTTGAAATATTGTGAATGCTAGTCTCATGTTAGGAGAAGGATTTTGATCACAAATATGAAGGATGGTGGAGGTGACTCATGTATATTTTTCAAATGATAGTCCATTGGAGACTATAGTCCACCTTGTCATAGATGTTCTAGCTCACATGTAGGGTACTATCATGCCTAGCATTCTTATCGTCATTGTGTCTTATATGTTATATAAGTCCAAGACTCTTTAAATATGATTAGAAAATATTTTATCTTCCCATGAATTTCCTTCTAAGTATCAATCTTAAATGATCTGCCTAAATCAAAATCTAATTACAAGCTATAAGGATAATGTTGATTGAGGTTCTAAATTGTTGTGCAAAGATCTGGAAATGATTTGCATTGAATGTTGACAAGGTAGTTTCCTTCTTCAATATTACTATAAATAAACATCTTTGCCAAAGTCATCTTCATACTAAGATTTTCCAAAGATGGAAACGTGCTACAAGAAGTCCATCTTGCTATATTTCCACATCACTCTTTGGCCTAGGCCAAGGTTTTTGAGTAGTCTTTCTTTGCCTTAGTTGATTTAGGAATGGGCAGGTCTGAAAAAGCAACCATTATATTTTCAAGATTTCTTACCATCCATGTGGCTCACTTCAAGGAAGGAAAGGTAAGGTTGATGCTTCTTGGATTACTTCATCCACTATGGTAGAAGAATATCTTTGAAATCTCATGTTCTTTTTCATTCCTTCACTAAATAGTGGGGAAGAGTATAAATTAAAATTTGGGATTGATGAGTGTTTCTACTTTTTTGCAAGTTCAATTCTTGTTGAAAGTTGTCATTGATGTCATTTTTGTACTATCATTGATGTCAAAGGAAGTTTGAGGTCAAGTGTTGGTTCACAATAAGGTGGCTATGGTCATTGGCATTAGGTTTGAGCTTGTTGGTGTGGCTTTGAGTGATCCAATGGAGTATCTTGTGAAGCATAGTGAGGTATGGTGAAATGAGTTGATACAGATATGTGGATTTGTTTGAGGTAGTGTAAGCTTCATGTCTTTTGTGAAGATCTTCATAGCTTCATAATTTTAGAGAAAGAGATTGTATTCATGTCTTGTGTCTTCATTTCTTGTGTGTTCAAGAAGGGTAGTTTAGTCTTGGGTAGTGACCTATATGGTTTAAGGAAACTTGGTCAAAGGAGAATAATGGGAGATGTTGTGGACCCTATCTTTGATGTCTAGAGGTGAGTAGTAAGCTTCAAAAGGTGTCTTGAAGATCTCAAAATGGTATAGTGCCCAGTAGGTCTGTTTGATAGACTAGTTTTTAAGCATGGATATGGCTTGTAGAGGCATGATGGTGTGATATGGATGTGTATGAGCGTGAAGTTTTGAAATGAAGTGTTAGAAAATGTGATAAAAGTTTTGAGTCAGTCACATGACTCTCAGAGTGAGCCAAAGGGGTAAGTTCTTTCTTAGTGGTCTTCTCATGGACCCAGTTTTAAGACCTTAGGTGGTAGAATGAGATATCATGATAAGGTTTGGAGGCTTTTGAGATCATGTGATCATGGCTTGAGGTTTGTCATGTTGTTTCAAGTATGTCAGTGCAATTTGAGGTCCTAAGTTGAAGGAGAAAGCATGAAAATGAGTTTGAAGGTCGTTTGTGTGTGTAGAATTAAGCTATGAAGACTCGAGAAGGATTTTTTCATGTTGGTTAGCACATGTGACTATTTCATGGGAAGATGAGCTCTTACAGAGAGATGGAAAAGGGTCCTAAAAATTATTTCTAAGTATTAGGAGTTGGTTTAAGGGGCATATCTTTATGAACAAATGTTAAGAATGGAAACTGGTCTAAAACCCTCATAAACCCTCATAATGACCTAATATGGAAGATCTTGATGGAAATAGCTTAGAATGGATTAGATGACCCATTTTTATGTTCAGATCATGGAGTAGACTCTTTCAGGTACCTCCAGGTGGCATTGGTTTGTTTGGTGAGTTTGTGGACCCCATAGAAAAGTATTTGTTTCTCAAAAATTTGGTATAACAGATAGATTTGACCAAGTTAATGAATGTGAATCATTGGAGGACAAAGTTTGAAATTTGTACTTCATGTCCATGGTGGTTTTTTAGCAAGTTATAGACCTTAAAATTGTTAAACCATTCATAAAAGTTGACCTATCACTAAAAAGGCCTAGTGAGGAAGATGATGAGAAAAACCAAGTAGAAGTGAGAATGAGATTAGGGATAGGTTTTCATGGATTAAGAACGGATCCAAATGCATGGATTTTTTGTTCAAGACCTATAGTACACATTCATGTTGTTTATATGTTTTGATGATCAGTGGATATGTTGATAAATTTGCTCATGAGTTGACCTCTTTTGTGCAGATAGGATGGTGATTAGGTAAGATTGTGAAATTGGTCTACAAAGACAAATATTGTCACTTGACCATGGTATCTATCTATATGAGAGTTACCTAATAATCTCATAAGATCATACACATACATCAATATTTCCTATAAGTGTCCACATAGGTGTTGAAAGTCATAATCATCATGATTGGTCGTCAAAGTAGAATGGCAATTCTGAGTAGGCAAGTGGGAGTGATGAATTAGAGGATCTTTACAATTAGATAAAGCATCCAATGAATATAATGTCTGTTTTTTAGTTCATGAATGTTCTATTTATACTCTGCATAAGGATGGAAATCAGTGAAAGTGATTGAACTGGTAAAGCCAAAGTAAGTAGATTGGTTCAGAATTGACTATGTATACTAAAGATAAGAGATTGGTCTGCAAGACTAATATTTGACATTAGATCTTGAAAAATTTATACTTAAGAGTGATATCAAGTTGTCAAAGAATATCTTGAAGGTGTCAGAAGTGATAGGAAGTATTCTTTCAGGAACTGAAGCTCAAATATTCATGATTATGTTTTTGAAGTTTTTGGCAGTTCTGAAAGTCATCTAACAGAGATGAGTTTGAGGTGATTTTCCTAAAGTTGAAGATTCGTGTGCATATGAAGATGTTATGAAGGTCTCTAAGGTTCATATGAGTGCATTGAAAGTCGTGAATTGTTTTTGTATAGATGGTGGTCAATTATTCATGACTAGGTTTTGGAGCATTCAGGGAATTCTAAGTGGTCATATTGCAAGAGTGAGTTAGAGGCTTTAAGCCCTATGTTGCAATTTTTCAAGCACATGCTGATGACTCTGAGGTCATGGATGTTCTATACATGTGATTTAATGTTATGGTTGTTTGATAAAATTGATTGTGTGCTTCAGTTTTGGTTGGCAAACATTTTGGTAGTAAGAAGGCCTAATTGTGAGTAGGCTTAATGGTGTGGTTCAAAGAGAAAAGAGCTAAATGGTGTTGGGGACTTCAGTGAGCTTATCAAGGGTCTAATTAAAGTGTGTGTGAAGTGTTTCATCCATTTATAGAGGCTTAAAATGTTTCAAGGTGGTCAGGGTGAAACATGTGCTTTGACTAGTGAGGGGTTGGTGCTCCTTGTGGGGTTGGTGCTCACTAAATCTTGATTCATTGCTTATAAGACTATATTCTAAGTTATGTTTCAGTTGGTTTTATCCCCCATGAGGGTTTCCAAGTGTACCTCACTGAGAAGGGAAGGGTGAACGATCTACAATCTAAAGCTTATGTGGATGTTTATTTATGCATTGGTTGATATATGTGTTTGAATGAATTCTTCATGAATCATAAGTGAAATTGAATGATAATTTTAAGGCCACTGATTCACCCCGCCCCCCCCCCCCCCCCTTCTTAATGGTTGTGCTTCCAACAGTTCTTTTTAGGAACTTTTCAATGGTGATTGGAATGATTTCTGACCAAGATTCACAATATTTGGTGATCTCACTTGATGCATTGGACCTATGATTTATCACACCCTACAAGAGATAGTATATTAGTTTCTCTTGTATCATAAAAAATAAAGTTAACATTTATACAACAAAGATATTCCTTTATTCATAAACTTTGCTTACACTTCAAAAATCTCTAAATATAATGACAACTTACTTCTTGTTACCATATCACCCTTGAGATAGTATATTATTTTCTCATATATCTCAAGGGTGATATGGTAACAAGAAGTAAGTTGTCATTATATTTAGAGATTTTTGAAGTGTAAGCAAAGTTTATGAATAAAGGAATATCTTTGTTGTATAAATGTTAACTTTCTTTTTTATTGTGTATTTTCTTTTCATTTGCACTTTTCTTACACACACTTGCACCACAATTTAATACCAAATGGGACACTTAAAGGGCTCTAGCATGTTTTATGAGGATTTTAACTCTTTAAAATCAATGTAATGTGTTTAGAGAACCAGAGTAGAATCATTTTATCACATATACAACAATATTCACAAATTAATGCAACATCAATAAATGTACAAACATTTTTTCCAAAGGTTTTAATCTAGATGTTACTATGATATTTGGATAATTTGCTTAATTACATTATTTTGAAACCTCCAAATCAAGATATTGACAATACGATACAATAAATAGATTTGAATCTAATTTTAAAACACCTTAAGAAATTAGTCTCATTAAAAAAAGCATGATGGTAGCTTTACTTTGAAAATGGGTGTTGTTAATACAATGGCTATTTTAATATAAAGGCTCACATTTGTGACTCTTTTGGCTTCATGCATGTGTGTAACTCAAGACCTCAAATGAAATATCACACGTGGTGAACAAGGGTCCATGCTATCCTTTCTTCTAAAAAAACAAATGTTAGAAGTGTGTTAGCTTAGGGACTTGGTATCAACAAAAGCAATCCACAATTAAATAGTTATCTTGATTTTTATTTCATGTTTTGTTTATCATAATTGTAGCATTGTTGCATCTATGAATGTGTTAGACCAATAGATAAATTAGTGTCATTTATATGCAAGTCTAAGAAAGCCTAATTTTTATCTGAGGTTGAACCTTGTAAGTAGCCTTAAAAGGTTTAGGCGTGTTGATCACAACATGTTCTAGCAATGATTACTGAAAGGAAATGTTGAAATAAAGTGTGACTTATAAATTAAAGCTTGTGATTAGTAAATGAAATCTACTGGTAAGCATATAAACTAGCCTAAATAACATATAAACTAAACCAAATCCACCCTATAATCAAGGTGCCCTCATATCAAACACCTAAATGATGTTGAGGTTCTAGCAACCTGATTCCAAATGTACCTCACTGAGAAGGGAAGGGTGAACAATCTACAATTTGAAGTAAATGATGAGTGGTTCCTTGAAGTAGCATGTTTGTTGCAATGCATAGAATGACCCAAAGAGAGAATGATAGTAGCATGGGAGGATGATGAATGTAGATCTAAAGAGAAACACAATTGGTGTCACAAAAGACACAACATAACAAATGATCAACAATAATGAGAAGCACAACCAATGCAATGATCACAACACAGTCAAAGTAATGATGTAGTGAATGATCGAGCACTGATGTATTTGATAGTAATCATCAAATGAAATTATCAAGCAATAGAAACTATCGTCAAATCTTTATGATGATATGAGGATGATCAAGAGAGTAAGAGATCAATAAGGGGCTATGAAATCATGTGAAAATGAATATTTTTTCTATAGGAGAGCCTTAGGAATCCCATTATAAATATCCCATGTGAATTCCAAGGAAAAAGAAGTTGTTTATTACCCTTTTTGAGCCCAAACAATCGAAAAAATAGATGGCTTACAAAAAGTATCATCCTGGCGAGGCTTTTTTTGAAAACATGTGATGCCGCAAGTTTTCTAAAACACAACATCCTAGCCATAGGTCTTAAAAATGGGTCATGGCATGGGAAAGCTCTCTCTGAGGGTCATTCTTAGGTGTACTTTTTCTCTAAGGGCATTGTAATCTGTAAAGGGAATTGAATTAAAATCTGAGATTTAAGTATTGGGTAATGTGCATCATGGATGTTGATTTTAGTCCTACAATGAAATAATTCCTGGCTTAAAATACTCACTATTCCCACTAATAAAGTACCCAACATTTTCTCAATTTCAAGGGAAAATCATGTCAATAACATCACTTCCCCCATATTTTTATCGTTCATAATCCCTATAATTTCCATGACTAATGCAAGGGCCACACTTAACACCTAGTGTCCTATAAATACTCAAACCAACACTAGTGCTCATGTAAATCAAACGCCCCTAGTAGATCACACTCAAATATTATACAAGTTTTGGACATAATTACCCAAAAGCAAGATTCAATTACTAACCAAATTACGCAAATGCATACCCAACTCGTGCAAATATCAAATACACTTCAACAAGTATATTTGAGATCACCTAATCATTGTTCCCTTCCTCCTCCCTAATGGATGTAAATGGCAAACCTATTCCACAACTGCCTATTCAAAACCACATGTTATAAAACCTAAAAAAATGAACCCTCATCTCCCTATATTGCAACCATGGATATTAGAGGAATAACCACAACTATTTTATTTGATGGCTCCACTAAACCCACTTTACACCTTAAAGCTTTTAACAATCTTTAGATAGATTAGCTTAAGATGAATCTATACGCAACTACCAATTTATTAGCTAAAATATTAATGTGAAAGACTTTAGAATGGTAAAATAAACTAAAGCCTCACTCAATAGTAAAATTAGAAGGCTTATTAGTAAATTCCCTTGTGTAATAATTTCAATACCATGAATTTCTTGAAGACAACTTAGAATGATGTATCTGATACTTTTAACCATAGCTTTAACTACAAGAGAACAATCAACCTATCATGCCTAATTCCCTTCAAAATGCCCTCTTTCTCAAAAATCATGGGAAATCCATTTCATCCCAATTATCAACCAAGAGAATCAAACCATCAACCTCTAAAAAAAAAGGATATAGAGAAAATTTCCTAAGCATGGACCTTGAGAGTTCGAGCCAACTAAGCTAGTCCCTCAATTACTCGATGTTTAGGTATTGTCAATGATGTCTCCAAGGTGTCCAAGAATGTCCATGAGGTGGCAGAGAGTGTTCATGAGATGTCAAGGTTGCTAGTTAGTCAATGACAAAGTGTGCTTCAGTAGTCATGCATGGATCTTCAGTGTTTGGTTGGATAGGTAGGTTGATGGATGTTGTTGATGATGTGATCATGTTGCAAAGGCCCTATGGGGTGTCAAGAGTGCTTGAAGTGCTTGTGGAATTGCAAGGTTTCCATTTGGTTCATCCTTGTAGTCATTTAGGCCTTGTTGGTCTTTTGGCAAATTAGGTTGAGTAAGTAGATTGATGATGTTAGCATTCGCACGTGTGAAAGTGTCAAAAGAAAATGGTCACATGGGTCTGTTGAGGTTTATGCCTAGATCATGTGTTTTAGATTTCAAGTCTTGACATGGTGTCTAGTAAAAATTATGGCAGTGCAAATTTGGTCTCCCAAACATATTTCTCTATTTTCTATAGCCAAATTTGCATTAAAAAGTAACCGTTGGAATTCAAATATTTCAATTTACAAAGGAAAACCAATCCTCATTGTTTTGGCTATAACTTTTGTTGTTGAATGAATTTGATGGTGGTATAAAAACCAAAGTGGTATAAAATTTCAAGGGCAATCCATGAAAAATAATTTGAAGGTTTGACTACTCGTATACCTACATTTATTGCGGTCCAAAGTTGATTGAAGGTTTGACCTTCTTCTGCAAATGACCCAAGAAGGATGTTTGAGTTTTTCTTGATGGTGTTTGGATGTCTCCAGGTGAATTATCTATTGGAGAGTGTTGTAGACTCCTTGAGGATCATCTATATGGATTTTGGTGCTTTGACCAATCCATCTTCAGTATGAACAATTGCTTACAAGTTGACTTTTGATTCATTTGTGAGGTTTTCATGTACAAGGAAAATGTTTGATAAGTTTTGCATACGCAGAAGTGTGTAGGGATGAATGTAATCTTTTGAGGATGGCTTAGGGGTCAAGTGGCATAGACCTATGTGATTTGAAGTGGTCTTGTGTTCCTATTTTTTCTCGATGAAGTGCTAAAAGGGTGAATAGGCCTCCATGGACCTAAAAGGGCTTCTTAGGCCTAATTGAAAGGTGTTGATGCTTAAGGGTGGTCTATCAAATCTATGGATGACCTATGAAAGTGATATTGATCTTATTCCAAGTGTGATAGAAGACTTAAGTGTTAATTCATGTCTCTTGACCGACCAAGAAGATGATGATCATGAAGGCTCTATAAAGAGTATAACCAAAGATGAAGGTTTCTAGAGTTGGTATTCGAAGGATACTAAAGTTGTTCTTACAGGGTTGAAGATTGAAGATGAGCGAGGAAGTATAAAGTGATCTAAAAGGGTGTTTTGGATGCATTACTTGTGTATGAAGGCTTGAGAGAGTGTGAAGGATTGAAGAGAGGTGTTATACATTGTTTCTCCATCAGATTGAAAGGCAATCAAAGTTTTGGAGCTATTGATATTCGAGGTGTTGTGTTGGTGCTCAACATCTAGGATAAGTTGGTACTTGTTCATACTTAGGGGTGGGTGCTCCTTGTGAAGTCGGTGCTTCACTAAAGGCCTCTTGTTTGTGATTTCTTATAGGACTATAGTCCATGTGTTTATAGGCTTGAGAGTGGGTTTTATCCCCAATGAGGGTTTCCCATAGAATTCATGTGTTATGTGTCATTGATCTTGCATAGCTTTCTTTATGAATAGTTTATATGATTCATGAAGGTTTATGATTGAGTGCTTGAGAGTTTGAATTTTTGGAATTGGATTTGAATTGTGTGCATCACTTATTCAACCCCCCCTCTTAGTGATTGTACCTCTAACAATTGGTATCAAATTTATACCTTCTTTGTCAAAGTTTAACCACTTGAAGGTGATCCAAGGTACAATATAACTAGTCAATATGTACAAGGTTTCTATACAAAGCAAGAACCATTGTTTAATAGGTTTAATTATGCTTTTTAGAGTGCAAGGATGAGGACATCCATCACGTCTCTAGGTTTTGATAATTGGCAATCTATTATGGATGGCTATTCTACACCTCCTTCTCCAACTAGTGCAATTGACAAGAAGTTAAGTGAGATCAATTTAAAATAAATGAATGCTATCATTTCTGGCCTGTTAGAGGCTCAGTTCACCAAGGTGATTCATTGCAAGTCTGTCAAGGAAATTTGGGTTAAATTTTAAAGTATCTATGAAGGGGATTCAAAGGTTAAATTGGCTAAATTATAGAATCACTTAAGGCAATTTGAGGGCCTCAAAATGAAGGAATAAGATATTGTGGCATCTTATCTTTTAAGGGTTGATGAGGTAATGAACATGATCAAATATCTTGGAGAAAAGATTGAAGGAGCTATTGTGGTACAGAATGTATTAAGGTCTCTCACCCTCAAATTTGATTCAAAAGTATCTGTTGTAGAAGAAAGTCATGATCTCACCTTGATGAAGATGGATTAATTGCATGGCACCTTTACTACCTATGAGATGAGATTCAATGAAGATAAATCTCCTAAGAAGGAAGCAACCTTCAAAGTGATCAAGGAGATAAAAACCAAGAAGAGCAAATTAAGTCTTGAAGATTTTGATCTCAATGAAGATCAACTTGAAGCCATGATTTCAAGAAAACTAAATGTAGGATTAGGTAAGTATAAAGAGAAACTTCCTTTTAAATGTTTTTCATGTGGTAAAGTTGGTCATTTTGTAGCTAAGTGCCTAGATAGAAGCAAATCTAAACACAAGGAAGGTCTTAAGGAATCTCACGAGAATGAACATAAGAAATATGAGGGTCCTAGCAAGTACAAAAAAAAAATCAATAGGAAAAATGACAGGAATGAGTCATACAAAGGTAGTAAGAGCCTTCACCATGAAGAAGATAGTAAATCATCTGTTGAAGAAGAAATAAACCCATCAGACAGTGATGATTCATCTCATGATGAGGACAAGGAGACACTATTCGTGGATCTTGGGGATGATGAAAGTAAATTCTCTTTAGGCAAAGATTTCTTTGGTGGAGATAGCTAAGAGGAAGAAGATGAGAAAATCACTCTTGAAGACCAATATCTAAATACCTTGGAAGAGATGAAGCTGCTACAAGGCAAGAATAGAAAGCAAGCATCCTTGATCAAGTCCTATGAGGAGCAAATTAGCTTGTTTGAAGAAAGGTTGAGCAATGAAGTCAAAGAGCATGATGAGATCACTCAACATCTTGAATCTCAGGTTTGTACCCTTGATGAAGAGATAAAGAGTAAGGATGAACAATGTGTCACATACAAATTAGAGATGGAATAAAACATATCAAAAATTTGAAAAAAGTAATGTTGATTGTAATGATCTATTGAGCAGTCAAAAGGTCTCAAATGATAAATCAAGCCTAGGGTTCTATGAAGATAGTCAAAACGATAAAAGATTGAGAAGATAGTGATGATAGATCAAGAAACTAATCATGGTAAAGAGAATGCTAATAAAGATAAGAAGGATGATAAATTGAATAAAGACAACGTCAAAAGCTACAAAAGTTCAAATCAAATAAAGCAACCTAATGCAATAAGGTATGATAACTCCTTCAATGGTTATTATTACTCTTGTCATCAGTTTGATCATAGGATCATTGATTACAAAATAAAAGCTCCTAATAAGATATTTGCATAGAATTATGAGCAAGACAATGACAAGAATGAAGAACATCATCACTCAAGATAGTCAACATGTCCACAAATAAATCATGACATCTTGTGCTATAGGTGTCAAGGGATTGGTCATATTGCAAGGTTTTGTAATGCCCTCATCAAGAGACCAAATGATCATATGTATGAATGGGATAATGAAACTTCAAAGAATCATCATATGGTTCATACAAAAGATATGAATAGTTAGAGAAACTTCATTTGTTTCAAGTGTCAAGAGAGAGGTCACATAGCAAGGTTTTCTAGGAATGGTCAATATTCTACTTCAAAGAATGATTACCATAACGAGTGGAGACCCAAAGAGGTGAATGAGAAACATGTTCAAAATAGACTATTTGTCATGACATAACAAGGTACAAATTCAAGTGTCAAAGAGCAAGCCCTATCTTCTCAAGGTGACAAGAAGATCAAGCAGGATTTTGATTCAAAAGGAAAGAATGAAGCTAATAATTTAGTCAAAGTCAAATTGATGATGAGGCAAGACTGCAAGTCAAGTGAGAGCATGGAGATGTGGGAGTCTCTTAAGTTTGAGGATATTTAGTTCCTCTATGATAGATGGGTGTCTCTACCTATGCTTCTTAGGAGACATCTTTTATTTGTGGAAGCAAGTATGTATGATCTAGATGATGTAAAAGATGACAATCAGTACAGAGGTATGTAGAATTATTGATTGGTCTCTAAGACCAGTGCCAGTTTTGATATAAAACTGATGATCTTGTGTTTTCAAGATTTGTTTTGATCATAGAAGGTCATTGGTTAAGAGGGAGAAATAATTTCATGAACTTGCTTTATAGGTTTGTGATGAAAATCTTCAAAAGTTTTGTTCAGGGACATTGGTCCTAAAGGCATATTTTAGCCAATTTTTTATGCTTGGTTTGATAGGTCAAATCATGAAATATGAAGGTGAGGTTGGTATGGAGTATAGAGAGGATTTTTTCAAGTGTATTCCATAAGGTTTCATGCATTAGATTGGTCGCAAGTAGCTCTAATGATCATTTGTTTAGTTTGTCCATTTTGCTCAGTGATCACTACCTAGTGAGAGCTCATCTTATAAAATTGGTACTTTTGGGGACAATGAAACCAACCAAGGGTGGAGGCAAGTTGGATTTGATGTGTCCTTGTGAAAAATGAGGTAAGTAATTGTCACAAAGCTTCCATGATCATTCTAAGGTGTTTTGGCATAGTGATAGGAGTATACACAAGATCTGCAGACATAGAATGACTAGTTCCAAGTGTCAAATGAGGATTGGTGAGTATTCAAGGTAACTTTGTGTCATATAAAGGTGGTTTGACCTCATTCAGGTGTGCTCCAGGTGGTTTTAGGGTTTGAAGATCTTTTGAAAGCAAGTTGAATATTTTTGAAGGCTCTCAGATATGATAGTTTGTGCATAAGGGCTAGAAGATCAAAAACCATTTAATGGTTCTATGGGTTCCCAAATGAGTCCAACCTCAAGATTCGATCTAAAAGTGTGTATTGGTGACCTCAAGGTGTGGAAGAAGTTTCAAGAGTTGACATTGATCGGAAGGTGGTAGGTTGACCAAATTTCATTTTGATGCCCTAGTTTTTGCACCATGTAAGTTGGTGGCCTTCCCAAGGGAGTTGAGACCTAAGGCTACTTAATCCATTGAAATGGCCAAAAGGGTACTCAAAAAGTGTTTTACAGACATCTAAAAGTGTGTAGTTTGTCCTATGGATTTGTGCAAATGGAGGGCTAATTAGCAGGTCAGTTTATGGAGTTATGGTGCAGAGGAAGATTTAGATGATCATTCTTAGCATGCATGAGGGATCATATGATTTTACTATAGATATAACATTTTAAGCCATGAAAGTGCATACATAGAAAGTTATGGGCTCTGTAAGGTTTAGGTAGGGCTATGCGGTCTCTAGGCAAGGCTAGTGTGAAGAAAAGTGATTTTTTGGTCATTTTCATAAAATGACCAAGGTATGATTATTCTTATATGAGTCTATCAGTCTATTTTGAACATATTTCATGTTTTGAGTATATCTTGAATATCTGTTAGTAATCATAGAGTTGACTTGTGAGAAAAATTTGAACGCAATTATGAGGTATCATCATGGGTGGAGATGGTCTCAACGTACTCAAAGGGAGCCTAAGGTCAGGAGGCTTAGGCAGAGTCTCTCTCAGTGTTCTTAAGGTGTGATCACTCCCATTTGATTGATATTGTGTGTTTCTTATTCATATATCATGGCATGGTCAAGATGGTGTGTTGTCAATGAGCAAGATTGTGAAGATCTGGTAAGAAATAGTATGCATAGTGATAGGGGAGTTTCTATCATCTCTCAGAGGAGATCCTTTCTTGATGCTGGCTTTGAAAATATTTGTAAAATTCATAAGTCCTTAGGATCATCAGGTGAGCCCACTTTTTCATTGTGTCAAAGGGGGAGAAAGTGTTTCCAAAAGGAGAAAGTGTATGTGCATAAATTTATGTTGGTGTTGACATCAATAACAAAGGGGCAGATTGTTGAGGTGTTGTCAATGATGTCTCCTTGGTGTCCAATAATGTCCATGAGGTGGCAAAGAGTATTCATGAGGTGTCAAGGTTTCTAGCTAGTCAATGACAAAGTGTGCTTCAGTAGTCATGCATGGATCTTCAGTGTTTGGTTGGATAAGCAGGTTGATGGATGTTGTTAATGATGTGATCATGTTATAGAGGCCCTATGGGGTGTCAAGAGTGCTTGAAGTGCTTGTGTAAGTGAAATTTTTTCATTTGGTTCATCCTTGTAGTCACCTAGATCGTGTTGGTCTTTTGGCAAATCAGGTTGAGTGAGTAGATTGATGACATCAGCATTTGCATGTGTGAAGGTGTCAAGAAAATGGTCACATGGATTTGTTGAGATTTGTGCCTAAATCATGTTTTTCAAATTTGAAGTCTTGACATGGTGTGTAGCAAAAGTTATGGTAGTGCAAAGTTCATCTCCCAGGCATATTTCTCTATTTTCCATACTTAGCCAAATTTGCATTAGAAAGTGATCGTTGGAATTCAAATATTTAAATTTACAAAGGAAAACCAGTCCTCATTGTTTTGGCTATAACTTTTGTTGTTGGACAAATTTGATGGTGGTATAAAAAGTAAAGTGGTATAGAATTTCAAGGGCAATCTAAGAAAAATAATTTTGAGGTTTGATTGGTCGTATACCTGCATTTATTATGGTCCAAAGTTGATAGAGGGTTTGACCTTCTTCTGCAAATAACCCAAAAAGGATGTTTGAGTTTTTCTTGATGGTGTTTGGATGTTTCAAGGTGAATTAGCTATTGGAGAGTGTTGTAGACTCCTTGAGGATCATCTGTATGGATTTTGATGGTTTGACCAATCCATCTTTAGTATGAACAATTGCTTACAAGTCTTTTGATTTGTTCAAGAGGTTTTCATGTACAAGGCAAATATTTGATAAGTTTTGCATATGCAAAAGTGTGTATTCATGAAAGTAATCTTTTTACGAATGGATTAGGGGTCATGTGGCATAGACCTATGTGCTTTGAAGTGGTCTTGTGTTCCTAGTTTTCCTCAGTGAAGTGTTAAAAGGGTGAATAGGCCTCCGTGGACCTAAAAGCGCTTTTTAGGCCTAATTGAAAGGTATTGATGCTTAAGGGTGGTCTATCAAAGCTATGGATGACCTATGAAGGTGATATTGATCTTATTCCAAGTGTGCTAGAAACCTTAAGGGTTAAGGCATGTCTCTTGGCCGACATAGAAGATGCTCATCATGAAGGCTCTATAAAGAGTATAATCAAAGATGAAGGTTTCTAGAGTTGGTATGCAAAGGATAGTGAAGTTGTTCTTACAGGGTTGAAGATTGAAGATGAGTGAAGTATAAAGTGATCCAAAAGGGTGTTTTGGATGAATTTCTTATATATGAAGAATTGAGAGAGTGTGAAGGATTGAAGAGAGGTTTTATACATTGTTTCTCCATCAAATTGAAAGGCAATCAGAGTTTTGGAACTGTTGATATCAGAGGTGTTGTGTTGGTGTTCAACATCTAGGATAAGTTGGTGCTTGTTCATGCTTAGGGGTGGGTGATCCTTATGAAGTGGGTGCTTCACTAAAGGTCTTTTATTTGTGATTTATTTTAGGATGGTATTCCATGTGTTTACAGGCTTGAGAGCAGGTTTTATTCCCCATGAAGGTTTCCCACATAATTTATGTGTTATGTGCCATTGATCTTGCATAGCTTTCTTTATGAATGGTTTATATGCTTCATTAATGTTTATGATTGAGTGCTTGAGAGTTTGGAGTTTTGGAATTGGATTTCAATTGCTTTCATCACTGATTCAACCCCCCCACACTCAGTGATTGCACCTATAACACTCGATCCTCAAAACATTTTAGTGGCACGCAAATTGGGACCCCCCATGAAAATTGTCATAACCTTATAATCCTAGCATATTCTTGTTGTCACTAAATTTTACACCCTTGGAGAGGTAGTTCAATCCTAATCCAATTGAGTGAAACAATGGGATTACCCATAAACATGTGGGTTGTCTATAGTGGGGTAAACCACTAGTTGAAAGCTAGCTCCCTAGATTTGTCTTGATTGCTCTCTTACTAACTAGTTGGTGTATGAAAAGGGATAAGAAGATATCTAATTGCAAGAAAACTAGAACAAAGAGGTGATACACCAGGATATTTAATCCAATGCTATCCTATACTTTCACTTAAAAGAGGTCCAATTATAATTTGGTCTACACTTCAAGAGAGAGCTTATGACATAAGTATTTCAACCTAGAGACTATGTGAGTATAGCAGATAAGGTGAGAGGTTCAAAGGACTAAGAAGACACTACTGAAACTCCAAAACACAAAGCTACAATACCACACTTCAATATACTCTAAGTGACCTACAAGAAGATAATGTATCCATACCTAGGTGCACACAAGTAGGACAAGATGCAAGTACAAGCAATTTTCTCACTAACATCTATCAATAACTCATTCAACACACTGAACTATGAACTTGGAAAACTTGAATCAGTTTGAATTTATTTCCTTAGGCAAAGATGAGTAAAAAAAATAGCAGGGCTTCCCTACCTTTCTTGTGGATAGATTACAATGCCAAAACTAGGCATATTTATAGCACTAATTAGAGAGAGAGAGAGAGAGAGAGAGAGAGAGAGAGACTCCATGCTAAGAATGGAATCTTGGGGGGTTAAAATAATGGATAAATATGATTAACTTTAAAAGAGTTAGGGGAAATATTTGAATTCTTTAACAAGTTTTGATTGATCTATAAGTCTTTTACAAACTGCATTCAAGTCAGAAGGAGTTAGTCCTTGAGGAGTTCATAGGTCTTCTTGAAAACTGGTCTGATCTCTTCCAAGAAACCTTTTCATCTGCCTTGAGAGTGCATGGATATCCATATACAAGGGTGGATTGACACCTCACCAAGGTGTATGCATCATTATTTGTTCTTGAAATAGGCCTTCTTGAAAGGGGGAGTTAGCTTAACTCATGAGGTGCAGTCTATGATCTTGGGTAACAAAGAGATCATTTTATTCTTATTGTAGAGCTTGTAACTGATCACTCTAAGCTTGACATATCCCATCACCACCTCTTTATGGATTTGAGGGCCCCAATTGACACCTTGAAATGCTTTCCATGCCTCTCAAAGATTCACTTCAACATTGGTTATCTAGCAATAGTTGGTAGTTAGGCCTATTTACACATGTTAGTTCATTTGAATGACCATGAAAACTAAATGGAAACCTAGAACAATGCTTCAGATCATGTTATCAGACCCAATAATCACTTCGCCATATGAACAACACCTTCAAGACATCATAACCATACTATTCTTGCCAATCTAGATGACTAGGTCTCTTATTCCTAGTGCATCTTAAATTGTCTTCTTTATGCAAACCTATAAGATCAATTTCATGAGCAAGGGAAATGAGTTTGTGATCTGAAAAGTTAGAAAACATCCCATGATAGACCCTCCAATGAATTTCAAGCATTCATCCATGTCTGTACTCTTCAAAATCATCAAAACTGGCAAAAAAAGAGGGCATTTAGTGTGTCTGTATAGGTGACATCAGCATCAAATTTCATTGTGAGGAGCACCAAAGAGATATTAACAGGGTTCAAATGTTTAATGAGCCAAAATAATACATTTGGATCCATTAGGAGACAAATCTTTCATAGCACATTCATCCAAGGGTTTTAGTAGGGTTTAAGACCTATTTGGGGTCTTAACAATCATTCATAAAGCACCAACCATCAATTGGCCTCATTCCACTTGGAGAGCTTTCTTTACTGACCCCCCCCCCCCACACCTATTTTAAATGTCTCATCTTCCCATGCAAAGTGTGAGCTATGATGTGAATGTATGAAGTTGTTCCTCGAGTAGCAGACATGTGTTCTTGAACTTGAGAGAAGTCTAATTTGGGTTTTAGGCCTCAAAACTCAATTCTACTGTTGGGAAAGGTTTAGACATTTCCAAAAAATCTTCCACATGGATTTATATGCCTTGGAAATGATTATTACTCCACTATGTTCATTTGGTGCATTGGTCAAGAATCTTGAGGTTATAGGCATGTCATCTCCTTGCTAGCCCTCAAGGGCATTTGGGTTGAAAATTGAGATTTTGTGCAATATGAGAGTGTACTGAGACCTTTTTCAGGTTTATGTATTGACTCAAGGTCCCTCCATGTGGTTTGACATGATTATCTTATGTTTTGGTTATAAACAGACCCCTTGAAACAGACCCCTTGGTCTTAAGACTGCCCCTTGCCAATGGAGTGGGCAAGGTCTGAGACAAAACAATGAGTATGTTTGTTGCTAATATGGATTCGAGTGACCATGGATGTCTTGGTCCACTCATGACCATACTCTGTACCAATTTACAAAGTGTAATTATTGTTATAGAAAGCTAAAAACATCAATTTCTCTCATGACTGGGCAATCTAGGATAGTGGTCTGCAACATAGGTGATTGTATCTTATGATGGGATCCTTGAACTTGTATGACAGTCTCATCTTAGCACCTTGCGAACTAGAGATGCTCAATATGTATTTTGGAGATTCTTACCAACATTGTATTCAAACCTCAGAACTTCAATCTCTCTGCAAGTTTGAGATCCTTCTTGAAACCTCTACACTGAACCTACAACTCTGATTGTCTTGCTTAGTTCAATAGTGAAATTTACTCCATGGCATCAACACCCCTTTGCTTAGTGAATGGTCTTGTGGGCACCTCATTCTCATTTATGCACTTGAAGATATACATTGTTCAATAGTGAGTTTAGTCCATCTTCTACATGTATCATTCACAAGTTTCTCAAAAGGTTAATTGTAGGTGCATTCTCCCCATGACCACTGAGTCATTAGGGAACCTATCATCATGAAACCATCTTGAAACCTTATAGGCGGTTATGTGGGAGGTGTGTTCCTGTTCCAGAACCATAGAGAGTCTAAAAATGTTCACTGGTCACATTGAAGGCTCCACCCAATGAGGCAAACTTGTAACATGAAGAAACATGGAGATCTCTTACATTTGCATACACTATATGAGTTGGAATGATGACACTAGAGGACCTCTCAGACCCTTTGTAAGCTCATACAACATTTACTCTATAACAACGAATTCATATTTGCAATAAGATTCCCTAGATATCAAGGTGCTGGGGTTTATAGCCTTCTCCAAGCAGTTAACTTTCTTAGTGTTTATTCATAAAGAATAGGAGCCTGACCCAAAGACTAATGCCATGAATCTCAAACCCATTGGGGTCCCCATATCTAGTGAAGAGATTATGATCCATCTCTCTATATTATGTATGGAACAAACATTCACACATGACCCTTGTAAAGCTTCCAAGGGACCTGATGAAGTGAAAACCGAGTATTTTGTCATTTTTGAATCTGTGAAACCTCTCTAAATGTTAAAAACCCCTGAGGAAGGTGGAGAGTCACTTTTTATATGTTCACTCTTGAAGATGACTATACAAATGATCATAAATGCCCCTTTTAGCTTAATTTCTCCTTTTTTGAGCATTGAACCTGCAAGGTCTTACTATTCTTTGACTCGCTCTGACATTAGGAACATTATCAAACCTCTTTTCATGCTTTAAAAGTACCACATTTACATACCACACTTCAAATTCATCTTGGAAATGACTTTAGAACCCTTAAGAAGCAATTTCAAGTGTAGAGAGAGGTAGTGAAACTAGATGACCTCATGGAGTTGACATATCATTTTACCAAGACCTTATATGGACTCTAGTTCACCCCCTCTGACAACCTATGCAAGAAATAAGCTTTGAAAATATCCCCATTGGCCACAATATAAACCTTAACATCCCCAAAAAACTTAATTTATGCTAAGAAACCTTACTTTCTCCGAGGTGACTAGAAATGGGTTTAAACTCATGATTTAGTAATGCAAGGGCATAGATAATCTATGGAAACCTGTAGAAACTTCTAGAAGAAGGAGAACATGAAAAAAACTTGGCTCATACATGTCAAAATGTTGTCATATTTTGATAACATTCTTGGTGACTTTTTGGGGCAGCCTGCCTACTAAGCTATGAGACTAGTGGCCTCTATTCAACCATTGGGTGATGGAGTCTTCGTAGAGAAGATTTGAAACAAACTAGATCAAGCTAAAGACAACCTAAACACGCCACACCACACAAGGACAATAACCACACTATGATCAAAGCATTTAAGGAACACCACACAACAAAGACTCAAAATAAAAATAAAACAAACAAGAAGGTAATAAGCAAATGTGCATAAGCACTTATTCAACACACACCACACACCTACTTATGTACATGACTAACCTGCATATCATCAGCAGCAGGACTTCAAATCGATCAAATTTACAAGGATAGCTAACTCCTTCCCATCCATTCTTGCCAATTGGAAGGAATTATTTTATTTGCACTTGATGATGATGTATGGCCCACTCCACAAAGTGTCAAACTTGGTGTGTCTCCCGAGCTTTGATCTGTCTTCATCCCACTTTAGTACTATATCACCCTCTTGGAAAACACTTAGAGTTGCTTTCTTATCAAAGGACTTATTCATTAGCCCATGTTGATGCTCCATGGCTTTGTGAGCATTGTCTCTAGTCTCCTGCAACTCCATCAATTCTGTCAACCTCACCTCCATTTGAGTGTTGTCAAGCAATTCTAATTGATATGCCAGCTCTAAGGCAGTAACTCTTGGGATATGGATAGTCTAGCTTCCCTTTCATAAACAAAAACAAAAGGAGAGTTACTAGTTGACCTTTTAGGTGTGATCCTATCAACCCATAGGGTTGTCTTCAAATTAGTATGTCAAGCTCTTTGGTTGCTCTCCAAAGTCCTTTTGATGATCCTGATTAGGTTCTTATCAGTAGACTCAGCCAACCCATTACCTTGACGGTAATAGTTGGATGATGTGCTCAAAATATACCATTACTACTTGCCCAATCAATTGTCTTAGCACTGATGAAATCAAGTGCATTATCTCAAATTATGGTAGAGGGAGTTCCAAACCTTATAGAAATGCCTTCATAGAAATCCAAAATAGAAATCTTATTGGCCTCCTTCAATGCAATTGTCTCAACCCATCTTGTAAAGTAATCAGTTGTTGTAAGGATCCATTTTTGGCCATCACTTGATGGAGGATTAATCATGCCAATGAAGTCAAGATCCCATTACATGAAGGGTTGATCCACTTGAATGGGTCTCAATGGGAGAGTTGTAATTTTTTGTTTGCCCACAAAAAGAGCAAATTGATGACATATTCTTACCCAAACATGGCAATCTTTGAAGAGGTTAGGCCAATAGTATCCTACCCTCATGATCTTTGCAATTGTGGTCCTTGGAGAAAAATGACCTCATGCTGCTCCATTATGAAACTTTTCAAGAAATACACCAAACTGATCACTGTCAATGTACCTCAACAATACACCATTTATATTTTTTCTGAAAAGCATACCATCTACAAGACAATAAGGAAAAGATTGCAATCTAAAATACCTTATTTTGGACCTGCTCAAGCCATTAGGACACTCACCATTTTGGAAGAATCTCATGATGTCTTATGCCCAACTTTGTAGAGGTGTAAGATCAGCTGGTTAAGGGCAGTCTTGATTGACCAAAACTTCCTCTTTTGGTTCATGGAGATTTGAAGCCAAGTGATCAAAAATACCCTTATCTCTTACCAACTTGGTAACTTTGATGTCAACATCATACTCCATGACCTTTGCAATCCACCCTATCCTCTTTTCATTAAGGTCTTTACTCTAGAGGAACTCTTTGGTGCTAGGATGATAAACCATGAGGTGAATTTTGTTATTTGAAACCATGTGTCTAAATTTCTTTAGACCTCCAACAAGTACAAGGACTTGTTTCTCCACAAATATATATTTGGCTTCATAATCCTCCAAACCTTGACTAAAGAATGCAATAGGTTATTCAACACCCTCATCATTCTTTTGCATAAGCATAGTTGAGATAGTGTCAAGATTAGCAAATGTATATAACATGAAGTCCTTAGTAAAATCAGGATTTACAAGAGTGGGAGCTTAGGCAATTGCTTGCTTAATGGCTTTGAGACTGTTTTTACCTTCCTTAGTCCAAGTGAAAACTTGATTCTTCTTCAGCATGGTTGTGATAGGCTACACCAAATATGCAAAACTAGGTATGAATATTCGCACAAAGTTTATCTTACCCAAGAAGCTTTGGAGTCCTTTCTTTTGCAAGGGCAATGATAGGCCTAGAATATCCTCTATCATTTAAGGGTCAATGGCTAGACCATCCTTGGAAACAATGTGTCCTAGAAGCTTACCTTCGTGGATGGCAAAGATGCATTTCTTTGGGTTAAGAGACACCCCATATTGTCTACACCTCTCAAAACCCTACCTAAGATGCTTCATGTGGTCATTTGCATCCTTTGAGAACTTAGTTATATCATAAAGGTACACTAGAAACATCTCATTGATTAGGCCTTTGAAATCCATGTCCATTACCCTCTGAAAAGTGAGACCAGCATTTAATAAACCAAAGGGAATTTCAAATGTTGACATGAAATGATCATCTTCACTCACCAAAATCTGATTATAACCAAAATATCTATCTAGGAGTGAGAAGTGTTGGGAATCTAAAACAACTTACAAAATTTATTCCATAGTGGGTAAGGGGTAATGATCTTTGAGTGACACCCTATTCAGGTTCCTAAAGTCCACACAAAGTCTTATTTCCCCACTCTTATTTCTAACATTCACAAGATTAGCTACCCAAGTTGAGTGCTTGATAGGAAAAATTATCTTAGACTCAATTAGTTTGGTGAGTTCCATGCACATGAGTTGCTCAACTTTGCGGTTAATAGGCCTTTGTTTTTGCCTAACTAGTTTGGCTCCATGTTCTAATTCAATAATATGGTGGGCTAGGCTAGGGCCAAACCCCTTTAGATCCTTATATTCCCAAGCAAATTTATCATGGAATTCCCTACATAACTCAATGAATGCTTGTTCTCCAAATGGAGAGCATACCTTGCCTAATTTAAAGAACTTGTTCTTGAAGATTAAGACCCTTTCATCATTCTTCTCCTTTGTGGACATGCCCACTTTCTCTTTATTCTTTTGGCCATCCTCATTGAATATGCTCTTTAGAGTGACCAATCCCTTAGGTATTATTATAGCCCAAATTTGCACCCTAAAGAAGTCAATCAGACCTTCTCAAATTGGGGATAACATGGAACTATCTCTAAGTATATGCAAGTTACTACAAGAGATAGATCTCTAGATTATGGGCTAGCTCCCTTGATCTAACTATATTGGCTCTCAACTACACTAGACTAATCACTTATTGGAGATGAAAAGGAAAGAAAGAAATATAAAAGTAACATATACTAATGGAGGTGACATACCAAATATATCTCCACAAACATACTTGAAATTTGCACTATGAAGGCAAATTATTAAAATTGATCTCAACTCAAGGTTCTTATAGCATAAGTGTTTCTACATGGAGGAAGATTGATATGCATTTCCAAAGGTGGGTGAATAGGAGGTCTAATCTCAAAAACTACTAATCTCTCTTCACACTTCAAAAAATATCTAGAAAACAGTTACACTTCATGAGACATGTTAGAATAAGTATTACTCACACAATGCATACAAGAGTAAAATGGAAGCAAGGAGAGACAATCATCACTTATTATCCAAATAGACTACTTGACATACTTAGGCAAGAAATTTCAGGACTAAACCATCTTGATAACTTTATTCAAAGGCAAAACAAGATGTCAAACTAGTATGGCTTCACCATACCAATTGTGGATCGATTACAATGCCAAAATGGATTCAATATATAGAGTATAGGAGAGGAGAGATAAAGAGTGATGTTGAAGGGTCACAATGCCAAGTGTCAAGTCTTGAAGGCCAGTTACAATGTAATAGGAGTTAGAGAACATATCATGAAGTTCTCTTAGATAAGTGTTTATCTGAAACATGACATCTTCTTGAAGTTGGCATAGGGACACTTCATGTCTTTAAAAATGCTTTCTTGATGAGGAGTCCACTTAACTATTTAGAACTGCCTTGGAAGTCATTAACACATGTGCCCTGACCTGAGAAGGTGGAAAAATGATTGGTGTAGGTCATTATACATTTCTCCAACTGATGGTCTTCCCCTTACCACTTGTTACTTCCTTGCAGTCACTCATTACCCTTCTAGGCCTGAATTCTCACACTTGTCACCTAGGTGGCTTGCACACACTTAAGGAGATTCATTGTAAAGATGTGAGACACCTTTTCATAACTTCTTTGTCCTCTAGTCTATCATATAGACCTCAAGAAAACTCAAACTAACATTTCTCATTTCCAACTTGGCATTCACTTTGTTTCTCACTATTATGTCCAAGACTGCCTACAACAACCAACTTAGCAGAGGAGTCTTCATGCATGACTGAGGTGAGAATGGGGTTTTAGGGGTCATAATACATCTCTACATACCTTTCACCGTGACTTTCACTCATCCATTCCCTTATTCATCTTCAAATTACCTCAAATCTTGCAAGAAACAAAATTTGGCCCATTCATACAAGTGATGGTATAGAAAAAATGAGTGGCAAGGAGCCTAAGAGAGTGCCAAGTAGTTCCAACTCATCTTCCAGGTTAATTGACCCCTCATAGATGCATTACTCTTCATATCTTTCTCATCGGGCTCTTATGAGGGTTTTTGGTCATTTAGGTTCTTAACAATGATTCATAAAGGTTAAGCCCTTAACCTTTGAACCAATGCCACTAATTTCAAGTACAGGACCCCCCTCAACTCTCCCTAAGTGATCAAGACCCCATGCATCTCATCTATACATATGTGAGTGAAAGAAGTTGGCTCTCAAGTTCTTACTATGCATTCTGGACACCCCTAAGACAAATTGAGGCCAAAAATGCCCAATATGGGTTGTTGTCTGCAAACAAATGAGTCTTATAAACTCTGCATTATCCCATTAAGGCTCTCACATTATTTTTAAAGATCATGTGATCATATGAGTGAAGTTAGAGGACTGATGGTTCATGCCTAGTTCTAGGTCTCATTGGCATAAACTGGGTTTCTAAGTATGTGACCACCTAATAGTGCTAATAGTGACTATAGGACCTTCTCAACACTCATTCATCATCAATTCAATCCTACGCATCATCCCATAGTCACTCAAGACTATACCATTCATCCTTTCACCATCAATATACTAGGTCTACAAGTTGTGTTGCTCATAGAGTACCTCAAGTCTAAGACAAATAAATGAACATTTCCACTATTAATCTGACCCAAATGAGACCATGAAGGTCTTGTCCAACTCATGATGACCCCCTGTATCAAGTTTCCAACCCTAACCATGCTTTCAGAGGTCTCAAACATCAAATTACCTTATGACTAATTTGATAAGGCTTAAGAACCTTTAGATATCATTGTCTTTGTTCATCCTTACCTCTAGGAATCACATGGAAGTGTGATATTATCACTCTAAGAGTTATTTCTATGTAGTCATTTCCATCTTACACCTTTGCCTATCTTCAAAACCTACATCTTTCATTAGCATAAGGCTAGTTTGTCCCCTGAGTCAAACTATAGGTGTTCATTAGGGAAGTCAAGATATTCCTGTAGGTTATGATACATGTTTGAGCATTGTGATTTACCCCTTTAGTTTTTCCTAAGGTCACTAGGACCATTTCATACCTAGATAGACTCATTTCTACCTTGAGACCCTACAATCATCCCTTTACCATAAATGCACTAGGTGTTACTTACAAGTTGCATTGTTCCAGGTTCATTTTGGCCTAATGGCACTATAGTTCTTTGAGTGTTTCCATCAAGATTTTCATTGAGTTGAAAACCATTCAACCATCAGTCTCTCTTGACCTAGCAACTTTCTCTTGTGTTAAGACATGACCTTTAGGCCTAGGCTGCAAGAATGAATCCATTACGCTTACATAGACCTCATAAACTTCCGCCATGAGATGACACTATATGGAACAGGATCTTTTTTTGAAGAAAGTAAGGTAAACATTCCTATTTTGAAACTTTTTTTCAACTCTGTACCTTGCACCTTTCTCCCAGTTTATGAACATTTGAACTCAGGTTTTTGGTCCTAAGTTGAGTTCTAAAGATGTCTCACCATCTCAACAAGTAGATATAAGATCCTCCTTGTGATTAGACCCGTAATTCTTGTTTCTTGAATCTCTTTCCATAGGTAAGCAAAATGGTATGAAAATTGTGTGTCCACTTAGAACTGTGTGCCCCCTTGTTTATTCTTCTTCTTTGGTCTTTATGAGTTGATGAACCCTGAATGACTTGAGAACTCCATTCAAGTCTTAAAAACATACACAACTTGTCTCTTAGGTTTTAGAGAGACCTACAGTTATCCGTACAGACCTACAGGTGATTGTAGCTGATTGTGCACATTAGGACACTGATTTGTCCATTTTTTTAGTGTCTTAGAGCCCTATCTCAATCAATCTCCAAATCCTTCAATGGAGAATCTGACCAACCATGCTCTAAGGGGTTGAAAACAAACGTATTAACCTTGACCTAAATCCACTCATAGGAGAATAAACTCTACAATCGATAAAACATTGTTCTCAGCTTCTCAATTGTGTTCACTTCTAGCACAAGAGAGTGATCCTACCTATCTTACATGGTCACACATGCCAAACCAATTGAAGTCAACATGAAATGGGTGAAGATGCTTTGCAAGTATACAAACATTACTTGGTTCACATAAACTAATATCCATATTTCAATCAGATGATAAAAACTAAGCCATTGGGATTACATAGGTAGTTTGGAGGTAATAACAATCTTAATGATTGTTCATACAGCATGGACCACTAATCTTGAAACTATGAACATGAAATAGAATCTCATAGTGACCCCTAACACTCACCAAGTGCACTCACTCCAACTCCTCTTCTCTTGATTGTACCAAATGAAAACCGTTGATCCTTTATGAACTGTCCAAGGGAGTGATGGGAGAGAGAAACTGGTTTTCATCAATCTTGGATATGTTAAAGCTACCTAACCCTAGAAATGACTGATGGGGATCTCAAGACACCTTCCTTAAACCTTCACACATGCAAATGAGTCACACCAATCTGTACAACCGTCTGAAACTGACCCTTTTCCAAATCTTTTTTTACATTGAACTTGCAACTTTTCAATTTCAAAGCCTTCTTTGACCTTCTCTGACAGGAAGTACATTAGATTGCATTTTGAAACATTTGTCTTTTTGTGAAAATTCATACATTTCCTTAAAATGATCAAAAGTATGGCAAATGGACAAATGTGACAAAGGTTAAAACATATTATGTGACCCTCAAAGTGTGAATTGACCTCACTTAGGACCATGATGACCATTTTCAAACCTAGGGGACCTTATGAAAAGTTTGAAAAAGCGGGGAGGTTGACCCAATTTAACCTAGGATGAAATTTTGGTCAACAAGTATCTTGTTTGTTCTCAACTATATAATCTAGTCTTCATACTAATCATGGAGTTTCTTATGATTTCTTGAAGAGAAATCAGCCTCCTCTTGCAAGAATTGTACAATCTGCTTGTCACTATCAAACACTTGCCAAAAGACTTCATTGTCAAGAATGGAAAGCCTTAAATGACCTTGATATGTCTCTGTTTTCTTTCTTTCCTTATGTTATCCCACACCCTATGCTTATAAGACTTAAGAAAAGGGTTATTGGTGGCACTCATATTCCTTATTTGATGCACAATTAGCTCACTATCTGCATACACTTACAAATTCTTGATTCCCTTCCTCTTTTCCCATTAAAAGCCATGAACAAGGCCTTCATACTCAACCAAATTATGGGTAAAACTAAAATGGAATCTATATAAGGAGTAATACTGATGTTTAGATAGAGAAAACCAACATAACACTAGCTCCTACACCAATCTTGCTCCTTGAAACATCAAAAAACATCTTCCACATTCTATCACTCTCATCCTCCTCCTTTGTAAGTGAAGGTATAATGTGTTCCTTCCTCATGTAAGGCAATATACCCCAAATCAGTCTCTTCCATGAAATCATAGTGATCATACTCATATGTATCATTACCATATCCATATAATAATATATCATAAATACCTTCAAGAGGGGAAGATCTTCTATCATCTATGGCATACTCTTCTTGTTCATTGATAGTGCAATTCAAATTGGAACTAGTTTTCAAATATGGTTCAATGTGGAAATTGGCCAATGCCTATGTTATTATTGTCACTTTAACTCCATAACTTGTTATAAAATACAAGAAATACTAATTAGTAGCAACATACCCTCCTATCTTGGTAGTGAAGTCTCTTGATAGGTAAATGACAAAGAGTACAGGTAGATCCGCTACCACTATGTCTTGTAAAATTGGAAAAATTCGGTAGGCATAAAGAATAATTTTAATCTTTTTATGATCCATATAGACATAGTTGTTGTTCTATCAATTTATATTACTCCTTTTTTATACAATTCATACTTCAAGCCCAACTTGTTTGCAACTAGTTTAGTCATAACTGAAGTGCTTGCCCCATTATCTACAATGCAATTATGGACCAACTTATCTCCCACAATGAGGGTAAGATAGAAATGTGGGGTATTTTAAAACTTTGTGAAAGGTTAAATAATATGAGTTTGTTCATTTGTGATGGCTACACCAATATGCTTTGATTGGTTTGGAGGAGTATATGAAGTTGGGAAAACTTCTCTTGGAGTAATTCTTTTTTACTCGGGTATATAGAGTACTTCTTAAAGGGATATGATTTTTTTTTGTGTTCTTAAAAGAGTCAATAATATTCAATTTGGATAAAATAACATTTTATTTCATCCTTGGAGTCAATTTAGTACCTTAAACTTGAGGCAATGAAGGTCTTACCACCTTTTCCAAGTTCTGATTTTGAAGAGGTGTAGGACTTATAGATGTTACCAAATTAATGCATTCATACCTTATTGCCTTTAAGGGTTTTTTTTGGAGTTATATACACATCATTAATATCTCCCAAATATATCCTCTTTGATCTTGTTTTGGATAAAACTAAAGTGATCTGACTTAGGATAGAACTATCCTCCATTTGGAAGTTCATAAAGCTTGCTCCTTAATTATTACACTCTCCACTTGGTTTTACTTGCATGGAGCTAAAATCATTCTAATGTCAAGTGAGGAGTAGGCCCTCCTTGAGCCAATAATACTTGAACTTCTCCCTCATTAGCATTCATGAACTGACCTTGAGGCTACCCCCAAGAATTTGGCCATTCTTCCCCTTGAACTAGGTTGTTATGGATTAGAACCATGGCTCTTGTGGTGGGAGTAAAATTTGGATTGTAGACATTAGGTGACCTATTAAAATTAGGTTGACCTTGTCCCATCCCTTGACCATTATACTGAGGTGGAAATCTATTTTCTATGAAGGGTAATAGTAAGTTTTGGTAAGCTCCAATTGTTGATTTGATTGCCTAGTTGAAGCTTCTAAGGCCTTATAATTTGCTTGTCCAATCAATTACATCATCTAGTTTCTTTGGAGAAGCTTTAGACTTGTTATTTGGATTTGGAATTAGAGCAAGGCTTGGAGGAGTAGTAGGCATGTTAGGAAAGATAGGCATTGAGACCTTTGGAGGGAGTTTACCCACTTGAATCAAACTATTCTTGGCTCTAATAACCATATCATAGGCACCAAGAAAAGCATATCCTCCCATGGACTGAAAAATGATAGCTATATCAGTTCCAATAGCTCTAAGGTAGGTTGGGAAAAAAAACTTGCAAGGGGTCTCATGGGAGGTGGAAGCCTATTCCATGTCCTTTGGAACCTTTCATTGAAATCATGCATGGATTCCTTAGGCCCTCCTTGGATGACATTCAATTAATAGATAAGTCATGTATGATCACTCTTATCCTCAAACCTTTTAGTCAAACAACTTCCCAAATTCATCCCACGTAGTAATGCATCCTCCTAGCAAGGTTCTATACCAATCAAGGGATTTTCTCCTAAGAGACATGACAAGGGTTTTTCTCCTAAGAGACATGACAAGTAATCTGATTGCTATGTTAATTTATGTGATATTATAAAAATTGCAGGAGTTAGATATGTATCTAATGTGTTCACTTGGGATGATAGGACCATCCCCATTGAAAGTAGGAACACTATTGGTGGCATTGGGAGGGATATCATCATAGGTAGACAAGATTTATAGGATTTTTAGTATTGAAAGCTGGGAAAGCATGTTGCCTAGCCATGTCACCTTCAATATCTTCTTCACTCCCTTTATCCTCATGAATTTCAAATTCCTCTTCTTCAAGCTCTTCAGGATTCTCAAGTGTCAATAAAGGCTCAGGGTACTAAACTTCAAGAGGAAGCTCGAGATGAGGGAGTGGATTTGTAAAATGAGGACGTCTACTAGCCGCTGATCTAGTAGTGACCATGAAGCATGAAAATAAGAAATTGGTTTGCAACCAGATGTTATATTTTCAATGGAGTTGCCAAATGCTGAGTAGGAAACACTTATGCAACTTTGATTTGTCAAGACTAGCATTCACCTTGACAAGAAGTGTTTAGGACAACTATCCCACTAGGCATGCCAAAACTCTTGCCACTCAATTTTGCACCCTTGGAGAGGTAGTTCAAGCCTACTCCAATTCAGTGAAACAATGGGATTACCCCTAAACCTGTGAGTTGTCTATAGTGGGGTAAACCTCTAGTTGAAAGGGCTAACTCCCTATATTTGTCTTGATTGCTCTCTTACTAACTAGTTGGTGTATGAAAAGGGATAAGAAGCTATCTAATTGCAAGAAATCTAAAATAGAGAGGTGATACACCAGGAGATTTGATCCAATATTATCCTATACTTGCACTTAAAAGAGGTACAACTCCAATCTGGTCTATGCTTCAAGAGAGAGCTTCTAACATAAGTATTTCAACCTAGAGACTATGTGAGTATAGCAAATAAGGTGAGAGCTTTAAAGGAATGATAAGACATTACTAAAACTCCAAAACACTTAGCTACAATACCGCACTTCAATATAATCTAAGTGACCTACAAGAAGAAAATGTATCCATACCTAGGTGCACACAAGTAGGACAAGTTACAAGGACAAGCAATTTTTTCACTAATATCTATCAACAACTCAATCAACACATTGAAATATGAATTTGGAAAGCTTGAACCAGTTTGAATTTATTTCTTAAGGAAAAGATGAGTAACAAAAATAGAAGGGCTTCACCTACCTTTCTTGTGGGTAGATTACAATGCCAAAACTAGGCAAACTTATAGCACCAATGTGTGTGTGTGTGTGTGTGTGTGTGTGTGTGTGTGTGTGTGTGTGAGAGAGAGAGAGAGAGAGAGAGAGAGAGAGAGAAATCACATGCCAAGAATGGAATATTGGGGGGTTACAAGAATGAAGAAATATGATTAGTTTCAAAAGATTTAGGGGGAAGCATCTGAAGTCTTGAACAAGTGTTGCTTGATCTCTAAGTCTTTTGCAAACTGCCTTCAAGTTAGGAGTTAGTCCTTGAGGAGTTCATAAGTCTTCTTGAAAATTGGTCTAATCTCTTGCAGGAAACCTTTTCATCTGCCTTGAGAGTGCATGGATATCCACATGCAAGGGTCAAGTGACACCTCACCAAGGCGTATGCATCATTATTTGTTCTTGAAATAGGCCTTCTTGAAAGGGGAGTTAGCTTAACTTATGAGGTGCAGTTTGTGATCTTGGGTAGTGAAGAGATCATCTGACTCTTGTTGTAGATCTTGTAATTGATCACTCTGAGCCAGACATATCCCATCATCACCGCTTTAGGGCTATGAGGGCCCCAATTGACATCTTGCAATGCTTCCCATGCCTCTCAAAGATTCACTTCAACGTTGGTTATCTAGCACTAGTTGGCAGTTAGAGGCCTATTTGTACATGTTAGTTCATTTGAATGACCATGAAAATTAAATGGAAACTTGGAACAAGGCTTAAGATCATGTTATCATACCCAATAAGCACTTTACCATATGAACAAGGGCTTCAAGACATCATAACCATACCATTATTGCCAATCTAGATAACTAGGACTTATTCTTAGGGGCACCTTAAACTGCCTTCTTTATGCAAACCTATAGGAATAGTTTCATGAGTAGAGGAAACGAATTTGTGACCTAAGAGGTTAGAAAATATCCCATGATAGCTCCTCCAATGAATTTCAAGCATTCATCCATGTTTGTACCCTTCAAAATCATCAAAACTGGCAAAAGAGAGGGCATTTAGTGTGTCTATATAGTTAACATCAACATCAAATTTCATGGTGAGGAGCACCAGAGAGCTGTTAATAGGGTTAAAATATTTATAGATCCAAAAAAATACATTTTAAGCCATTAGGAGACAAATCTTTCATATCGCACACATCTAAGGGTTTTATTAAGGTTTAAGACATGTTTGGGGTCTTAACAATCATTCATAAAGCACCAGCGATCAATTGGCCCCATTCAAAATGGCTCAGCTTCCCATGCAAAGTGTAATATATGATGTGAATGTATGAAGTTGTTCCTCGGGTAGCAGACCTAGTGTTCTTGAACTCAAGAGAGGTCTAATTTGGGTTTCAGACCTCAAAATGCAATTCTACTTCTGGGAAAGATTCACACATCTCCAAAACAACCTTCCACATGGTTCTATATGCCTTGGCAATGATTATTACTCCACTGTGTGCATTTGGTGCATTGGTCAAGAAACTTAAGGTTCTAGGCTTGTGATCTCCTTGCTTGCCCTCAAGGGCATTTGTGTTGAAAATTGAGGTTTTGTGCAACTTGAGAGTGTATTGAGACATTTTATAGGTTTATGTATTGCCTCAAGGGCCCTCCATGTGGTTTGACATGATTATCTTATGTTTTGGGTTCAAACAGACCCCTTGGTCTCAAGACTGTGCCTTGCCAATGGAGTGGGCAAGGTCTGAGACAAAACAGTGAGTATGCATGTTACCTGTATGGCTTTGAGGTGACCATGGATGTCTTGGTCCACTCATTACCATCTTATGTACCAATTTACAAAGTGTAATTATGCCTATAAAGGCCTCAAAACATCAATTTCTCTCATGACTAGGCAATCTAGGCCAGTGGTCTACAACATAGGTGATTGTATCTTATGATGGGGTCTGGGGTCCTTGAGCCTATATGACAGTCTCATCTTAGCACCTTGAGAACTGTAGATGCTCAATATGGATTTTGGATATTCTTACCAACTCTGTATTCAAACCTCACAACTTCAATCTCTCTGCAAGTTTGAGATCCTTCTTAAAACCTCTACACTGAACCTACAACTTTGACTATCTTGTTTAGTTCAACAGTGGCACTTACTCCATGGCATGAACACCCTTTTGCTTAGTGAATGGTCGTTTAGGCACCTCTTTCTAATTTATGCACTTGAAGATCTACAACATTCAGCAGTGAGTTTAGTCCATCTTCTACATCTATCATTCACAGGTTTCTCAAAAGGTTAACTGTAGGTGCATTCTTCCCATGACCACTGAGTCATTAGGGAACCTATCATCATGAGACATTCGTGAAACCTTATAGGCATTATGTGGGAGGTGTGCTCATGTTCCAGGACCATAGAGAGACTGAAAATGCTCATTGGTCACATTGAAGGCTCCACCCAATGAGGCAAACCTGTAACATGAAGAAACATGGAGGTCTCTTGCATTTGCATACACTAGATGAGTTGGCATGATGGCACTAGAGGACCTCTCAAACCCTTTACAATCTCATACAACATTTACTCTACAATGAGTTCATATTTGCAATAAAATTTCCTAGAAATCAAGGTGGTGGGGTTTAGAGCCTTCTCCAAGCAGTTAACTTTCTTAGTGTTTTTTTATAAAGAATAGAAGACTAACCCAAAGACCAATGCCATGAATCTCAAGCCCATTAGGGTCCCCATATCTTTTGAAGAGCTTAGGAGCCATCTCTCTACATTCTGTACGGAACAAGCATTCACACATGACCCTTGCAAAGCTGCCATGGGACCCAATGAAGTGGAAACTAAGTATTTTGCCATTTTTGAACCTGTGAAACCTCTCTGAATGTTGAAAAGGCCTAAGGAAGGTGGAGAGTCACTTTTTATATGTTCACTCTTGAAGATGACCATACAAATGATCGTAAATGCCCCTTTTAGCTCAATTTCTCCTTTGAGCATTGAACTTGCAAGGTCTGACTAATCTCTGACTTGCTCTGACATTAGGAACATTAGCAAACCTCTTTTCATGCTTTACAAGGACCACACTTCAAATTCATCTTGGAAATGACTTTAGAACCCTTAAGAAGCAGTTTCAAGTGTAGAGAGAGCTAGTGAAACTAGATGACCTCATGCAGTTGACATTTCATTTGACAAAGACCCTACAAGACCTTATATGGACTCTAGTTCACCCCCTCTAAAAACCTATGCAAGAAATAAGCTTTGAAAAGACCCCCATTGGCCACAATATAAACATTAACATCCCTAAAAACCTTAATTTATGCTAAGAAACCTCAATTTCTCTGAGGTGACTAGAAATAGGTTTAAACTCATGATTTAAAAATGCAAGGACATAAATAAGCTATGGAAATCTATAGACACTTCTAGGAGAAGGAGAACATGAAACAAACTTGGACTCATAGAGGTCAAAATGTTGTCACATTTTGATAACAATTCCTTCCTACTAGGAAATAATTTTGATCACAAAGCAATGATTCCAAAATGATACCAAGAGTTCCTCAATTCTAAACAAATCTATGAATACAAAACAAGCATGAAGCCATGTACCACGCTAATGTGAATTTAGGTATATACACCAACCACTTATTGGATGATTCCAAGAGCACAACCCATGCTCTTCAATCTATAAACAATCAAAGGCCTACCAATCTTATCCAAGCACCTAATATAACCAAGACTATTATCGGCCATAATGCTTAAACCAATGAAGAAAGAATAGTCTAAATGCAAGGTATGATACATATCATTGCATGTGTTGACCTCAGTTTCCCAAACTATAATTCACCCACAAAAATTCGAAAAAAAACATAAGATTGTCCCAATGGAATCTAATATTCAAGCAATTGTTGAACATACCTTAGGAAATCTAAAAATAAAAAATCTACAAAATTCTAACATTGTTACCCGAGCTGGTCATGTAGAAAAATAAGAAAGTACTTCACCAACGACAACATCTAGGCTAATGATATTTCTTGTGTCTCCCTACACCATAAACAAGACCAATGGCATCAAAAAAGAGAAACAGAAACAATAACTCAAATTCAACTACTATCAAGGCCAAATCTGAGATAATTATGACCATCCCTCCTAAAGGTACAATCCAAATCAGAGTAGCCTAGCTTTGACGAATAAAATCCCATAATTAATGGAGCTCTCCAATTTTCTTAGTAAGATTTCATTCCTTAAGTTAATGAGAAAATCTTGCAAACAACACAATCATCTTATGCAAATATTATTTGACACGAACATTCCCCAACTACCACAGATTGGCCAAGAGGACCTTTTACATGGTTTTAAAGATAGTATCATGCAACAATATAAAGATTTGTCAATTCAAATTCATAAAATAACCAATCTAACTCTCTTAAATCTCCCATCCAAGCCATGATACCTGATGAAATCTGCTTTCATGTTGATGATGCACCATTATTTATCAATGTCAAAATAGGTCATGTTGATGTCAAGCAAGCCCTTGTCATCTAAGGATATATGTTACCTCCCTAGATTTTATCAAATCCCTCGAATATCCTACCAACCACCTAAAAACTACCCATAACACATGTCAAGGTTATAACCAAACACATTGACCACCTATGGGATGCACTTGGTTCCCCATCACATTACCTCCTAGAACTCTTAGAGTGAGTCAAGATATTAAACTTTCCACTTTGCCCAACATTTTTTTGGTCGCCCTTGGACTCATTGAATGAGGTTTGCAGCATCCTCCTCATGCCAATGTGTCAAATCTCCCCACTTAGGAGCCACATATAAGGTCCAAGATGACACTGACTAGGTTGGAAATTTGAACAATAAAGAGGATTATATAAACTTCTCGCCTTAGAATATTTGTCGTGTATCTTTCTCCAAATATCAGATATTTAATTATCTTGTTGATTCCCGTAGAGGTTATACTGCTCATCCTGAGATAGTAGGGAGAACACCACCAAACCTCTTATAGATTATGATGACAATGAACCGGGTTAGATCAATCTCAAGATAAAAACCATTGATTTCCCACAAAGCACTATTGATCAATTACCTCCCAATTTCAAGCCGAAACCCCACAAGAAACCAACTGATTTCCCACAAATCACTATTGACCAATTACCTCCCATTTCAAGCCTAAACCCCACAAGAAACCTACTGATTTCCCCCAAAGCATTATTGACCAATTACTTCCCAATTTCAAGCCTATACCCCACAAGAAACCAATTGATGAAATTCCCATGAAAGCATCAATTTGAGAAGAAATCAACCAAATATACTTTTCAAACTAGTGATATAGTGGTTGAATAACACAATGTTGATCTCACCGCTCCCAACTACGAAGACAATTACATATTAGATGACCCACATATGTTTGTCTATGCTCATGCTAAGCACATGGATTTTATGATACAAAGAGCCCTATGAGAAAGAACAAGAACACACAAATTTCAACCAAAGTGACATCATGATTAATCTTCCCTCTTGCTTTGACAATAAAGATGATGGTTTATTATTTGAAATTAATTCTCTTAGTGAAATACCACTCCAAGAATTTACAGTATTGCCTTAGTTCCTTATATTAAGTCTCCATCTATGGATTCCTCCCCACCCATTAGCATTATGCCTGAGTCCTACCATCCCCACACTTCATCCAAACAAGATGTGCCTTCTTATGACTACTCACTTGTTTTCCAATGGCATGATGGCCCTAGTCACTCCTTTGAGACTTGTAGGGACTATCAGAGTTGTCATGCACTTAGCTTCACAAGAGTACACTCCTAAAGTGAAGAGAAAGTGAACACGTCCAACTTCTCCAAAGGGTCAGTTTCAAGTTTAATGGAACTACTACATATTATACCACAAAGTGTTGAGTATATCGGCAACACCAACAGGGTCATTCTCCTTACCCATTTCAATACTCAAATTTTCAAATCAATCAACTTCCCCATAGATATTCCCTCAAAAGAGGGTAGTAATATTATCAGTGGCATCATTCTCATACACACTCCACAAATGAGTGCAGAGCTTATCAACAACACTTGAGACAATAGTCATGGCCAAAGGAACAACCTCCCCGTAAGCATTCACCATACTTGTAGGAATAGCCTCCCCATGAGCATGATCATACTTCACAGTCGAAGGAACAACCTCCATGAGTAACCACACCATGAACACCAAATGGGAGTTAACAGTCATGTAGTGTACCAAATTTTGGAGCCTCGTATGATCTCCACCTACATTTTTTATTAAGGTCGTTCGTAAGGAAGTGCTTGCGACAATCTTAGAGAAAGTTGAGGATAAACTAGTAGTAGGATGGTACAAGTTGTAGCGAAATATCTATACCATCATAGGAGAGGTATGTCGAGGGGAGGGAGAGGGGCGATAATATACAGTTGGAAGAATCTCAATTAATATTGGAGTTTGTTTTTATATGTTTGAATAGGAACTCATTGCCCTCAAGAAATTTATTTGATAATTGGCTTAATTGGGGGGATATATATATACCCATTCCGCGCCCCTCTCGCCGCCATCCCCGTCCCCCCGCCCACCCCACCCCAATTAAGCCAATTATTATATATATATAATCTTTTTGTAGAATGTTTCAAAAGGGGGTGTTCAAGATTATGTTCAAAATTTCTAATATGCAAAGGCGAGTTATTAGCAAGCCCCTCTAGAATGTGGGTCAGATAATTTTCAAGGTAGTGCTTTGGAACCCTAAGTTGGACTGCAATGATATTGCCTTTAAATTTACTCCAAGATGGGAAGATCATGGGGGCATTCCTATACAACTTTGAAACTTTCTACTTCAAGCCCTTAAACCCTTAGGAAAGTCTTAAGGATTGAAGATACGAGGTCTTTGGCTCATATGCAAGCCAAAGTCCTTATATCCTTGGAGTCGTTAGATGTCTTCCCAGAAACGCTAATTTTTAATATCATAAGAGAGTCCTACACCTGTTCCATCAAAGGTCTAGGAGGTCTCAATGCATGGTTTTTTTGTAAAAATGGTCACCTTAAAAAAGCTATCCCCTAATGGTTAACCCTGGAATGTTGAGCAAAAATGTGCAGAGTAAGCCTCCCTCCTCCCTTTGATAATGATGTTTTTGATAAGCTTGCCTCAACCCACAAGGAAGATGTTATAAGAGATCATCCCCACTTTAACTTGGTCTCTAATAAAGCCCTGACACCCTCTGTCGAACAATATAGAGAATGAATTTAAGACATTTACAAGTGAATTCAACAATTCTTCCACTCCAGTTGACGCTCCCTCTTTGGGTATGGGGGAGGCTCCAGAATGCTCTATTCCATCTAGTGATAGTAAGGAAGTGTTTCCCTCGCCTCTAGAGCACAGATGGGTTTTGTCCATGGGTCCTTGTTGGCCCAAGATGATCAGGAAGAAACTCCAAGTGAAGTTTCTTCGTTCTCCAAAGGAAGACTTTCAAATGAATACATTGTTATCCTAGCTAATCCTCCAGGGAAGGAAACCTTTACCCTTGGCTGCTTGTTTTTAGAATCAAAAGGTACAAGTGATGAGATGGTCCCTATGGTTGTTTCTCCAACCCTTAGTTTTGTTATTAAAAATGATGACCCAATGGAGAAAGATATTCCATTAAATCCAATGGATTCTAACTCCCTTCCGGGTGGAAAGCATAAGAGCAATGTTAAAAGGTTGAAAATTGAATCCAATTCCGACCCCTTCCTAGGTTCGTCCTATGGGGAGGACAGTAAGAAGCCTAAATGATCTCAAGGATGTGTCGAAGACACTAAAAAGAGAGCTGAAGAGAATAAGGTGCCACAATGCTTCACAAGGTTGTATCAAAACAAAGGAGGCTCTAAGGCCTCTAGTCTACAAACGTAGACCCCTTCCGTTGTTTTGAAGATTATCAACTGAAATGTCAGGGGCCTTGAATCCCTTGATGGTAAACCTATTGTTAGACAATTTAGGAATTCAAGGGATGATATTGACTTTTTGCTTCTTCAGGAAGTTAAAATTGTTGGTTATAAGCTAGATTTTGTGCTCAATTTCATTTGGCCATATGCTTCCCTTTTCTCTACGTGCCAGTCCAAAGGGAAAGGTGGAGCCTCAATTCTTGTTAATCCTAAGTGAGGATGAGCATGGCTTGTCCCTGTGTCACAGATTAATTTGGATTATCATCAAAAAAGATAATCAAACCTTTGGGATTTGTAATCTCTATGCTCCAAATGATTATAGGGAAAGGTCTGATTTGTGGAATTGGCTTGCATTTAACCCGAAAGACATCCCATGGATTGTGGGGTGAGGAAGGGTGGGGTTTTTAAATGGTTGGGGAGAAAGAAGATAAGAAGGGTGGTGAGCCACATGCTTGGATAGTCAATGAAATTTTTTCTGGTCGAAGCTCAAGCATATTCACAAGATCTCTAATCCTCTTAACCAAGGTAAAAGACATCAAAAGCATTTGGTTTACATGGAATAACCAGGTCAATCCTAAGAAGGTGTATTCTACACCTGACGGATTCTATTTTAATAAGAACATGTTTAAAATTCAGTAGGATGAAAATAGTAACTCAATGAAGGTGCTCCCTTTCACCATCTCGGATCACCACCCCATTGAGATTATTGTCTTCCTGAACACTGAGCTAGAGCTGGGTGCTTCTGACTGGAAAGGCCTTTATAAACTCAATGCCTCCCTCTTGAAGGACCTAAACTGTAGTGGGGGTATATGTTCTTCATGGAATATTGATAAGTTTACAACAAAGTCTTCCAAATTGACAATGGAATAGTAGAAGTATGGAATTGTGTAAAAATTTTACCCGAACCTATGGTTAGAATAAGGCCAAGATGAGATGGAAAATTGCTCATATCACCCAGCAAAAGTTGATCCTCTTTGAAAATGCCCTGCAGAAAGATCCTAATAATGCACTCTTTCTCAATGAGCTTTCTATGCTTAAGCATCAACTAAGACAACATCAAATATTTATAGCCAAAGGTGCTTAGGTTCAATCTAGATTAAACTGGGTCAAGTTGGGGGATAAAGGGTCAAAATTCTTCTTTAAATTCTTAAAAGTGAAATAGTGTAGAAACAAGATTCCCATGATTGACTATGGTGGTTTTGTGTCTAGTGATCCGACTGAATTTTTTTTTTTTTTTTTAAATCTCCTACTCCAATATTTTTTCGTCAAATGGCTCAAATCCTCAAATTGAGTTTAATAGGGATCTTTGTACTAAATGCATTCCTAAAAAAGGTTCCGGTGAACAAGTTGCTTTCCTTCAAAGTGAAATTTTCTTGGATGAGATAAAAGTTACAATTGATTCTTTGAAAGATGACAAAGCCCCAGGGATTGATGGATTCCCTGTTGAGTTCTATAAATCTAACAAGGACTGGATTTCAATTGAATCCCTTGGTATTTATAGGGAAGCCGTTGAGGTCAGCTCCCTGGCTCCTGAGATTAACAAAGGAGTTGTCAAACTCATCCCAAAGGATAGAGAGCAAACCCAAGTTAAGAATTGAAGGCCAATCACTCTACTCAATGTCTATTACAAAATCCTCGGTAAACTTATGTCTAAGAGAATCTCATCTCTATAGTTTTCTATTGTTTCAAAAACTTAAACTGATTTTGTTGAAGGCGGATATACCCTAGATAACCTCATCTTTAGCTAGGAAGGCATGCATTGGGCTCGAGACTCTAGTCAATATATTGGGATAATCTTACTTGACTTTGAAAAAGCTTATGATAGAATTGAGTGGACATGTATTGATTTGATGTTGAAAGCCTTTGGATTTCAAGATAGGTTTTGTCGAATGGCAAATGTCATGCTCAAGGATGTTTTTGTTGTCATTGAGGTTAATGGAGAGCTTACTGATTATATTGAGCTTCAATAGTCAATTAGACAAGGGTGCCCCCTTGCCCCCTCATTTGTTATAATGGTTGAAGCCCTGCACTATTTTTTGAGAAGTATTGTTGTTGGTCCCTCGATTAGAGGTATTTCATTCCCTAATGATTCTGAATTGATTGATGTCATTTTTGCTAATGATACCACTTTGTTTATTGGGCTTGAGAAGGATAACCTGCAATAAGTTGCTAATAGGCTTGATATTTACTGCTTCATATCTGGGTCAAGAGTGGCCTTACACAAATCTTTTATGATTTAGTGCGATGAGACTGTCGGATTGGTTGGAGGAGTTTGGATGGGTTTGGAAAGGCCTGAATCAGCTGGTCAGATACGCGGGTATTCCCTTTGCCTTATCACCCTCCTTCAAACAGATGTGGGAATGGTTATATGTCAAAATTAATAATAAAATTGGTAAGTGACAAAGCCATCTTCTATCACTCTCAAGTAAAATTCAAGTTTTCCAAAAAGTGTTTTCATCATATAGTATCTACTATACCTCCTATTGACTTTTCAATAAGTCTCTGATTAATCACCTACACAGGGTTATTAGAGACTTCATCAGGTTTGATGGAGAGGGTAATAGAAAAAAGGCATGCAGTGGCGTGAAAGATTTGTTGTGCTCCCAAAAAAATTGAGGGATTCAATTTGAAGGATCTTAAGCTCCAAGGTATTACTCTTGCTATCAGATGGATCATTAGGGCTTTGAAAGGAGATGAGCCTTGAAAGGTCTTGATAAGGAATAATATTTTGAGAGGTTTCCCTAAAGGTAAGCCGAAGTGGAAAAGATTGCAAATTTCTAACCTACTGGTCGGGACATTCTTTATTCAAGTTGTGGGCTCGCCTATCTTTTGCTCTATTTAGAAAGCTTGGGAAATGGTTAAACGCTTGGGTATTGTTCCTTCGGTTTTCAGTGGGTTGGGTTCAAGGTGCCAAGGGTATAGGTCTATATGGTGGAACCTCACTGTTAACAAATGACCTCTTGCATTAATTAAGGGGTGTTCACCCTTTCTTTGGTACTGAGGGTTTGAAGAACCTCAAGGACCTTTTCTCTCATAATGGTTGGGTATCTTGGGTTGAAATTAAAACTAGATTTCAAATTCCTTCTTCACAGTGAAGCACTTACACCCTAATATCTAAGGCTCTTTAGTTGGTCAGAGGTGCCACTATATTTGACGAGAGTGATTTTTGGGATAACATTAAATGGATTAACGCCCTGCCTCTTAATGAATTCACCACTAACGTGTTGTATGATAAACTCGCTTTCTCAGTGTTAATCGTTTGTGGCATGTGTGTGATCCCCTTTATAGCTGTAGATGTTTAGATTTCAAGTGATATGGGCCTTTTGCCTTGAACCTAAAAATTCTTGTTTTAGGTGCTTGCTTTTGTATGATAAGCTTGTTGTTGGGTCTGTAGTTTCAAACTCTGAATTTGGCCACCCCCATTGTGTGCTTTGTGGTGAGTTGGAGACTACTGAACACCTTTTCTTTAATTGTCCTTATGCTACCAAAATTTCAAACAATTGTCTTAAAAGTTGGTCTTTATTTGGTTGTGATATTTTGTGGGTCAACATTGCTTTTGGTTATGTTTGTTCCAGAAAGGTCCATAATTTTTTTCATAAATTATGATTAGTATTTTCTACTGAAATCTTATGGTACATTTGGAAGCAAAGAAATTTGGATGTTTTTCAATGTAAAACCCAGGTTGCTTACTAACTTCAATGTTGAAGTTACCTCTAATATTGTTTCTTTGCAAATCTACTTGTAGCTTAAGATTCCACACGCTGATATGGAAACGTTTCTCAGAATAAGCATGCTTAAGATCTCTAACTACTTGTTAGACACAAGCAGGTCCCTGAGAATGACTCCTCCTGACTGGAGAATCAGCCATAATATTGTTGCTGAAGTACAAGTTTCTAAATATGGTGGGAAATCGTGAGGTCGGCCTATTTTGATCAAGCTAAAGATCGTATCGCTGGATGGGTTGGTTCATCGGACTCAGATAAGAATGGAATAGATGCCTCGCCGGTTGCTAATAGAGATGTACTCTATACCCTCCGGGAGTACAAGATGAGGAGGAGCTCGAGTATGGAGGGGTAGTGGTTGGTCAGGTGTAGTCTGCCTCTACTTTGTCTCATGATGGTGATTCTGTTGCGTTGCTACCTACTGACCCTGGTAGTGAGAATACCAATCCTGAAATTGGGAGTGACCCAAACTCAAATTATGTTAAAGATAATTCATGACTTTGTTAGTGAGATTGCTCTGAAGCTTGAAAAAGTGATTGAGAAAGAGAACCTGAAAGATATTGAGAAGCTGCTGAATTTTGTGAAAGATTATAACAAGAAGACGTTGCTCAAAAAAATTAAACACTTTCCCTCCCCTGTGGATCCTACCTAGTAGGGACTTGTTTGTTTGGAAAGACGTATGGGCCCTGTTGATGGTTTTGGGGTTGTGGGAATGCAATGTGATGATGACCAAAATTCTAGTTAGATGAGTGTTGGTGATCCTTGATGACCGTCTTTTTTTTTGTTGATCCTTTTTTGTTGGTGCCACAGTGTTGTGCCTTTTCATATTGTAATAATGTTTCTTATGACTGGTAATGGGTTATGTATTTTGACTTATGGCCTTCTTGGCTGATTTTGTTGGGTTTTCATCTTCGGGTGTATAGGCTTGTGTAAGCATTCTTACAATATAAAAATATATATCTAGTTCTTCCTATCATTTCCCTCTTGGTTTTATCTAGCACTCATCCTCCATTGGGTCCTATTCGGCCCACTTGGGCTCTTCTTATCTTTTATAGCAATCACCCTCCCTTAGTCCCTCTTTATCCCCCATAGATTTTTACTATCTTTTCCCTCTTTGGTTTCCCTAATAGTCATCCTTCCTCCAGTGCTCTTCAGTGTCGTTGGGTTCTAATTATCGCTCCGTCTCAAGTTTATCAACAATCATTCTCCCTCATATTCTCTTTGGTCCCCTTGGGTTCTTATTATATCTTCTCTCTTTGGTTTATCTAAAAACATTCTTGTTTTATACCTATCATGCCTTACACATACTATCTAATGACAATACTACCTCTTTCCTTCCATTTTCCAACCCACTTGGGCTTGTCACCATACTCACACATTTATTACATTACATTATACACACTCGCATGTACCTTCAAATCCCATATTCCTTGTCATAATTGAAACAAAATTCCCCTCTAATGGTCAATTACTATCATGCCATCATTATACCATTATATTTTACCTATGGATTATTCACAGTCCCCATTTCCCACTCATCTTTTCCTCTTTTGAGGCACACTTAAAGCCCTGAGATAAGATCACACTCTTTGATAAGATGTAGGCTTTAGGCTTCTCTATCCAATCCAAAACATGAGCCACATAAGTCTTCACGGAGTTCAAGGACTTCAAGAAAGCCCATTGTACAATTTTTTTCTCCCTTGTCATGAGGAATAAAAACAAGTTGTTTATCAACATACTCCTTACATACCCATAGCTTGTCCACTTTGTCACTAAAGGATGTCATTGTATCATATGCTTTCTTTCCTACAACCTTTACAAAAACCTCTTGTTTCCCTTTCTCCTTCTCACTAGGGATCTTCCAACCGAAGACCCAATCTGCTCATGCTTCTTTGCGCTATTATTCTCACCTCCCTCCTCAATAGGAAAACGAGGAATGGAGCTAGTAAGGGAAAAGTGACAATTGATAACCTATAAATTTAAACCATTAGGAAGGCTTTTGAGGGCTTCAAAATTATCCCAAAACAATTTCACCTATGCCCAAAGCCTCAACACTTTTCTAGAATATCCTCTACACCCAAGAAAGCCACTTCTCTCATTTCCTCTTCTAAATTGTCCTCTTCCTCTCGAGGATTTTCCATAATCGAAAACACAAGTTTACAAATTTTGTTTGATATTTCATCGGGATACCTACTTCAGTTGGCTCCAATGATTGATTATCTTCTGTCTGTCCCTTCTTGTCATTGTTGCTCCTACCACCACACATAATGATAGCACACCTACAATCCAAAGCTCCCACTCCAGGCTTGTTAAGGCATTATATAGAGCTATATAACTCAGCCATTTAATGAGATTGCTGCATAACAGCCTTGTACGGAATGATGCAATAATAATTGAAACGGCAGGATAGTCCCTTAAAGGGGTCTTACAATGATTTCACCTCAAGGCCTTTCCAAAAGGCCATATCATTTCCAATTGAGGTATTGTTATTCATTTGATTAACACTTGCACTAGCTTAAAGATCCACTGGTCTGGCTAGTGTTCTACAAATATAATATTGAGTTTCCAATTAGGCACCCCATGCTTGCACATCCCTCTACATCACATTTAGATATGCCCAAATGGTTTGCTAATTTTAATCCTTCTGCCAAGCCTATAGCCTTCACTATATTATTAGTTCCTGTAGGTTTTTTTAACGAATATGCATAGTGTTTTATCATTTTCATCTCTAATGAGCCCTTTTAGCGAATATGCACGGAGTGTTCTACTGCTTCCATCTCTAATGAGCACTCCTCTAGAAATATTGGGGTTGCCCTGTGCACTCTATGAAATTTTAATTAACATCTTCCCTCCATGGGTGGGACCTGTTTTGCTTAGGCCCAATTGTACCTTATTCCACAAAGCCCTTTCTCAAAGGCCTGAAGCATTTCCCTCTTCCCTATATCAGTACCAGTATATTTTATTCAAGAGAGACGGGTTGCATAAAATCTTGGAGATCGCATGGCTTACACAAATTCTCCGTAGGAACTTTTCCATACCCAGTATGAAAAGATCAATGGCATGCTATGCTCACCCCATGTCAATGAGAGAAAAAACACATACAAGGTGCTCCATTCAAAGGTTATCAAACACAGAATCTTGTTATGTTGTTGAAATTATAGTAAAAGTTCATTATAAAAGAATTTTTGCCAAACTTCAATTTGTCTGTACTATTGGTGGAAAATATTGGCAGTGAGCACACATTTCATGGTGATGATGCAAATTTTCTGCAACAAATTTCAATTCACTTGAAAGCATGAAAATTGTATCATTCTTATGTTGCATCATGCTACAGTTCATGAAAAATCAATGTGATTTCCTCCACAAAATTGTTAGATGTGAATCCTGAAATAAAGGTCAAAAAAATATCTAATCTCTACATAAGATGCTTTACCCATCTCCAAGTTATTTTCTAGAGAGTTTGCATCAAGATAAAAGTTCCTCCTTGTTGAATAAGAATCTGATAAAAAGCTCAACTTATTTCCCAAACTGTAATAAGATGCTTTAACTCCCTTCAGTTTGTTTTCACAGAGGAATGCACTTAAGGGACAAATTCTCCATCGCAACCAAGAAAATATTTGTCAATTAAGAAAGAAGATTATCTACATTCCCATTACAGATATCTCCCAAGTGCAAACTAGCAAAAATGGAGTATTCTTGAGGCTTAGCAAGGAGGAGGCACTTCTTCAGATTTCTTCCTGCAATAATCTTTCAACAAAACTGGAAATTCCGAGGTGACTAAGCAATCTATAGCCTCCTGACAAAAAGAGATAGAGAACAAGTGACCTGTGCAGTTGCAGTAAGCAGCCAGAAGAAATAGTGCTTCCCAAAAAATTCCTAGACCTTGCGTAGGGTTTACAAGAGAGGAGTGAGAGGAGATGTTGAATGAACAAGAACAATTCATACAAAAACCTTCAAAAACATATCGTCACTGTATCTGTTCTTGTTTTCTACATATTGATAAGCATCTCCCTGCTGAAAATCGAGTCCAGCATGTAAATCCTATTAAGTTAATGCCAATCTCTTGGTCATATTTGCCATTTACTCTCGAACAAGTATGGCTAGTGGACAGTATCTTATTCAAAATCGTTGAAAGAATTTGAATATATATATACAAACTCCAAAAAATAATTCAAACATGTTTATTAAGCTTCCCTGCAAATTACATCCAGTTTAGCCCATTAGATTTGTACCTCGATGCCGTATGTGGTCATTAGCGATTCTCCAGACGAATACCAAGCACCAGACAGGGCATGAAGGTGTTCAATGCTTGTTGTAAAAGCTTGATCTGGTACAATTAATAAGCAAACGGCTCCGAGAATAAGCACAATACCATGTTAATGTATAGTCAAATGAGATCATCTTCCATGCACCATATAGCAACCTTGCCTGATGTACTTCAAACAAACATCGTCCTACAGCACCCCGAAGATTGAGATCAAAGCAATGGCATTGTGAGAAAGAGATAAATTTGCTCACAATCAATGCATGGGAAAAATAGGAACCCTCTTCCTTATGTGACCCATTACTAAAAAGCATTAAATCACTTCACTTCATCTTCCTCGATCTCCAGCACCCGTGCATTGCCAGAATTTAGTAATGACTCTGCCATCCTCCATCCCTACAAAAGTAATATGAACAAAAAATCTAAGACTATAAGCAATGAGGAGTATGAAAATATGCAAGTATTCTCGCAATGATAGACGACCTGATGTGCAGCCTGAGTTTTGAAGACATCATACAGGGAAGAAACACGCCCACATGTTTCTGAAATTCCTGCTTGTATATCAGCTGCTGAAATAGTAGGATAGCTTGTGTGGGAACCAAACATGTCCACCTTTGCATAATTGATAGGGTTCCTTGTAGCTCCCACCTTCTTAGATGTCTGAATGACGTGAAAAAGTAAATGTGCCTGTTGTTCCCAGTGTTCTCAATGCTTAGTGTCACAAGATGACAAAATCAATTTCAAAGGACAGCAAAATGATATGATGAGTTTCCGTAGTCTCTCTTTATTTTGACACCTTAGACACTAATCAGGATAAAGCATAAGAACCTGAACTCACATGAAAGGCAGCTCTCAGAACATCATCCGAGCTTGATTTCTCCTTCAACAATGCATATGCTTGACCCTTCAATGGATTATAAGTAACAATGTACTTTTCTTTCTGTCACAAGGGGTAGCACAACATTTACCATAAAACATAGCTGAAACTCAGAAACAAATAGATGCCTATAAAGCCACCATAGAGAGATCCTAAAAAGCAAAAAGGTTAGAGCACTAATTGTAACCAAGACTTTTGCATAAAAAATCCTGTTAAAGAACTTCAATAACAGCTACCTCAAACAATGTTTGTACAGATAGAAGATCAGTTGGCTTCTGAAAGGCTTCAATCAATCGTGCTCCTGTAAACACAAAGCAGAAAGCTGTGATTATCCTCAAAGTGCTGGGGGACAAGCACCAACATCTGCTTATTGGTACACATTTGTCATTTCAAACTGAAATTCACCATTTTTTGCAAAGAAAAAAGAGCACCAAACAAGGTATAAACTCAACTATGAATGGAACGAAGTAACTCTAAACAAATAAAAGTGAACACTACTGTTACCAATTATAACTGGCCGTTTTTGGGACCAAGGGAAAGGGAAAAAGTTCTCTTTCATGTTTCCTTCTTTCACCGAAGGAACTCGTCCTGCAATAACCAAGGGGTATCAATTCTCTCAGATAATGAAGCAACTTTCAAACCAAAATTTGACATCCTCAGAAGTTCATAAATGACTTCTACACCCTAATCCAAAAAATTTACAGTTCATAACAAAGAACGCATATTTCCTAACTCAAGAGACCACATGTGCTTCGTAACATGTGAGACTACTGCTTGGTATCAATATTCCACAAGTAGTACATGACCAAGATTAGAGAATCTGACTGGCATAAAGGATGACCAGAATACATTAGGCAGTTTTCCGGGTAAATTACATTATTACCTAGCACCTGTAATGTCCCCTTTTCTAGATTAAAATAATTAATAATATTATTTAAGTTGGGCCCAATCATTTTAATTTTTTGGACAACTTACTAATATTATTATTATTAAAATAAAAAGTATTTTTAAATGCTTAAATTAAAAGTATGACTAAGTGGCCAAAAAGTAATGTCGGCAACATATGTTTTATTATTAAAATAAAGTAATTTGGAGTTTGAGTGGGGAAAAGGTATAAAAGAAAATGGAGGGGTTCATTTGGAGTATCCATCATTCATCTATTATTTGATATTTTCAAAGTTTGAGCAGCTTGCTTATGCTTTCAGCACTAGAGGACGAAACCCTTCAATGTTCAGTGGGTGACTTCATTCAGAGGTCATATTTAAGTGGGAATTGGCAGATTTCAGGTCTTGGGCATCTTTCCAAGTGGATCGCAGCAGTTGGGCAGCTTGTGAAGGTGGTATGTAGCTGCAATCAGCCCTTGCAAGGGCAGCAATCCAGTTGGGAGCCCTCTCATAGGGCAGCGACGCCCTTTGAGGGTTTGAAATTGCAGTTTTTTGGGCAATTTGAGGGTGATTTTGTCATTTGGTCATACACTCCTTCAGTTGGTATTTTGTTGTTTGGCCTAAAAATTGGTATTTTCTGAGGTCTGAATTTTTATGTGGTTAGGCTTTGAAAGAATAATCATAACTGTAATTTTTTGTTATGGTTTACTGTAAATTTTTAGAATTGTACAATCTGCCCTAAAAAAAACATTACAGCTTCCTAGCAACAACACGGTGGGTACGACACCAAGAGCATATATATATATACATATATATATGGTAGTTTACCAAACTAGTGTTATTTACATTTGGGAAACACTACACTTCCCCACTATCATTTCTGGGTGATCACATGCTAATCGCCCTAAGCTCCTGACTGCCATCCATACGAGCATATAATAAATACTATTACAGATATTTTGAAATTTTCCCTGTTTCACTTCACATGCCCACATAATGATCATCAATTATGAAAGGCAGATATAGTTAGGCATACCAATCAGTTCCTCTGACAGTCTAACCAAATATGCCTCTTAATACCAGAGTCTAAAACATAGTACTCACCATGTTTACAAGTGAGCAGTTATCACACTTCCATAAAATCAAATAGGCACAGCAGTCGGTTGTTAACTGATGTCCTTTATGGACAATGGTTCTAAACATATGGAGCTACCACTTGGTTTTAACAACTATAATTCTTAGGGTGGCATGTTCAGCCTTCTAATCAGTTCTTTGACCCATCAGGACAATGATCGTCGTGCTGACATAATGAAGTAAAGAGAGAGGTTGTTGTAGAAGCCACAGGACAGCAGCTTTGCTTTTGCAGAAAATTGACACACAATCAACAATAACCAGTATGAAGTAGCTGACAACTAGCAACTGTGCAATATGCCATAACCAGCAAACAAACAAAATACAATCAAACAGTTTATTCAAACAAACCGGATGACATTTGCTCAAAAACAACAAACAAGCTCTCACAACAAACGTTTTCTTGAAGACCCATTTTGGTAAGGCCCGTGATAGAATTGACTCAGTCTTCGTATGACATGTAAGACTTGCTCAGAACCAACAATCAAACTCTTGGAACAGACCCTCAGTCTCCTCGAAGCACTATTCTTGAAGAGAGTTTGGTAAGGCTCGTGATAGAATTGAGCCAGTTTTCAACCCTGATCAGTGATATGCTATGCATGACAAGCAGCCCAATCAGCACAACTTGATTACGGGAATAAAAACCCCTAAAAAGAACTTCTTCCCCTCAATTTTTTAATTTTCAAGAGCTGTGGAGGACGAGAGGAGAGAAGAGGAACATTGTTAAGTAGATTTTACTGATTCTTGGCATGATTTCATTGCTTTCAACCATAGGCATTGTATTTTTAGCTGAAACTGTGCTCCTGGAGGAAATTTCTCTCATTTTCTTGCTTCAAAGATGTTATCTCAGCGAATTTTACATAGAATCGAGAGAAGTTATTTTCTCAGATTCAAACAATTTGTCTTCGCCATTTTCAAGTGATTTTTGAGGCATTTTTATTTTCTCTCTGTTCTTTTCTACCTTTCTTATTTACCCTAGGTTTTGGTGCATTAAAAACTTTTCCCCTATAATTAACAATTGGGGGGGACTGATACAAATGTAATTCACTTGGATGAGATTACCCCACAGTCAGATTGGATTGCCGAGACTATGGAGCCCCTGTTTACAAAGGAATTTGCTTAGTTATATCAAACCAAGTTTGCAGGTGGAGGCAGTAGTCATGGGTGAGCAAGAGGAACAAGCACAGGCAGAGAGAAAGGCTACTACTAGTGTTTTCACATCCAGGACATTGAGATGATGAGCGGGGCAAGTGGTGTTGAGAACAACAGGTTCTCTCATGCATAGTAGATATGTGTGACATGTTCTTTATGTTTTTAAGACTGGACTTTGGACCATGTAAACTGTTTTTTGAACTTTATTATAAAATCAAGCCTTCTCTTCTTCATGTGCAAATGCATAAATTTAATTACATTTTGATGTTTACCATGTATGATAGCATGTTTTTGATTTAATTTGAAAGCCATTGAAGTAATTTGTTGTGGGATGAAAAACATTTATTTTTGTTAAATTTTCTGTATTTTGACTTTTAAATTTAAGAGTTTTTCAACCAAGTTGAGTTGGTCTTATCGAGTCCGAGTCTCATTACAATGGCTAAAAACATATTTGGTATCAGACATTGTTTCTCACTCACGGTTGTCATTTGCAATGCTTTGGTTTTCAAAATCCAGGAGTTGTTCTATAAGGAATTTTGAAGGCCTAGAAGATAGTTACCTCTTATCTTGGAACTTGCAAGGCTTTATACATGGATGAAAATTCCGTGACAGCCATATGGTGATAGATACCTCTATAGGTCCTCTTCCCGGAATGAATGGCAGAATTTTGTCAAGGAAAACAATCTGTAAATGTCAAGATTTAATGGATTCACAGTGAACTTATTGGTTATCTTGAAGGGATTTTTCTAAGAGCCTGGTCATTGACAAGAGGTTTAAGTCTTCCTATCTGGAATTAACCACTATGATAGATGATTATAAAATCAAGGTGGCTCTCCAAAAGGTTCATCCTAGCTGGAGGGATTGTGTATGGCCCAATAGTGAAGAAATCTTTTAAGACGATTTTCCTGCCATGCATAATAACATTAAACCCAAGTTCAGTATTCCTGAGAAGCTGAACTTCATGTGTTTATTTATGGATGCTGAAGAAATATCGATAAGGAGGATCCATGCTATTTGGTGAGCATCGTGTATGTTTAAGCTAAGAGTTATTGGTTGTCTGCATTTGGTTAATTTCTTTCCCAATAAGCACATATTAGCTACATCCAGCTTCGCAGATGGCTTGTGGGTACAACACGGTAGAGAAGGTAGAGAAGAATATTTAAAGAATATCTTCTAGGACTAAGTTTGCCAGTGTTTTTGGTTTAGCATTGGTTATTGATTGCATAGTATCTTCCATAAGGCTGTCCACAGAAGGGTGGTCTTATTCAGCAATCCCTGGTTCCAAGGTAATATGCATAGGCAGTACAGCATGTTATTCTTCCCCTGGAATGTAAGATGTAACATCATCTTTGACGGCTCTAGATAATAAATTTGTAGTAGGATGGTCTTCCATAGATTAGTCAAAATGGCTATTGAAGTGTCTGCTAAGTTCTTATTGCTTAGAAAGCATGTTATATATTTGAACCATGGAGTTCCATCTTATATGCTGTCATTTCTTGCGTGTGCAAGAAGGAAAGTCCTGAGATGCCTTGTTCTCATTCATATGCAATGTATTCTTTGAATATAAGACTCAGTTTTCTTTTGGGGAAAAATAGAAATAGAAATAGACCCTTTTTTACTAAAGAATGCTTTGACCTTGTCATTATGGCAATCAATTCATTGTTTAGTTCATATTAATTGTGGACATGTATGAATTTCATCACCTTCTATAGCATTTCACGACAAAGGTTCACTTAATTAGCACAAATTCCAAATGATTACAAAATTAATTCATTATTACTGACACCAAAGTAATAAATGACAGATTTTCAGCACATATGTTTTTTCCAACGGTCTTGCAACTGCACTATGATTCTCCCAATATTTCTGTGTTACACACCACTCCAACATGTGGATAAGATTTGGATGCTTTCCTCCAACCTCATGCATCCAGAATTACCATACTAAATCTTTTTATCTCGTTTCAATTCTGCTTAAATGCAGGAACATTTCTTTCGAATATAGGAGCAAAGCTGTCAATGTTAAATCACATTTGCCACTGAGCATTTTTTCCTTGAATTTATTTATTTTTAAAGGCTTCCAAAATGCACTTTCCAATACAAAAACAGGTATAAAAAGACATCAAATATCCATACTTGTGCATAATCCATCAATGCTAAACCTTCAACTAATAGAGAAATCATGAATTTTCCTGATATAATGATGTGTTCACTATTGGATCCAGTGCCCACTGAATTGTTCCACTTTATCAAATTCAATATAAAGTAAAGGAGACACATGCTTGATTGACTTCGAAAATTCTGGTTACTTCCTTTGGCCATCCCTGACATTTCTAAGTCCTAACAATGACTTGACTATTATTTTGTTTGACCAATGGAGGTGCATTTTGAATTATAGCGACAAACGTCCAATATAACTTGTTAGCCATGTCATACAATAAACAGGAAAAGGAAGCACGAGATGTTTTTAAGAACTGAAGTTCTCAAGATTATCAAAACAATAAAAAGTGCAATGCCAGCAAACTTTTTAAAATTCCACTTAAACTGGATAAACCTTGGTTGATTAACTCCACTGTGATGCAGAACAATCCCTAGACAAATAAATTGATCTTGCGTGTTTGAGACCATTCTATGGTCTACTGTAGGCTATACTATTCTGGAGATTATTTTGTTGAATTTTGAGATATGGGCCATGTATGAAATCATCTTGGCAAGACCAAGTTGCACATCACTTGTTGGTGTCATTAGGGCGATACCTTGTCAAAGACCTGAGGCTTGCAGAAGTCATAACTTTGCCGTACAAACTCAATTGAGTGCTACTTTTTTTTTACATTGTGTAATTTTGTGAGAGCATCCCAATGCTGCCACCAAAATTCACTTTGGGTCTTATTCACACAGGGGACACCATGTTGAAACTGACTAAATAGTATCGCGACAATGATACATTGCAGAGTTCATAACTTCTCATATGGAGTAGAAACTGACTGTCGTCGTTCATTTCGTGTGATTTTTTCAAGATAAATGCCATGGATATATTAGATTTATATGGTTTGTGGTATTTCTATGGAGACATGATGTTTGAGAGTCACTTTCAGTCTATCATCAACAATACTATGCAGGGCTCAATTTATGGTCCAACTAGTAAGACATCATTTGGTCAACAAAATATATTATGGTATTGCAGTAGAAAGAAAGAAATTATATTAATGTTCACAGATGACCAAAAGTAGGTCAATGGGACTCATGGATACAAGAGTAGACAATAGAAAGTTCAAGGAAAAGAGAATCCAATAAGCCAAATAAAAGAATACAAATACATAAGACAAACTAGAGCAGTATGCCACTAACAAAGGTGGTAATGGAACCGATACAAATAGCAATGCAGGGTGAACAAGAACCCCCAAAGCATGTACTGATGAAGACTAGAAGTCCTCATCGAAAATATTTGTTTGTCTCTGAAGTGGAGAGGCCATCTGGCCCATCATCAATCACCATGAGAAGATCTGATAGCGCTCATTGGGGAGCATCCAATGTTGGAGAGGTTAGGTTGGGAGATCCTAAGGGGAAGCAAAGTACTTCCTCTAGAATCTCCCCTAACATCCAAGGTTGATGTACTTCCCATAATACAAAAGAAACTCGTAATGTGAGTTTGCCCCTGTGGTCTAAGGGGCAGTCAGTAAGTAGTAGATCCATGTTGCCGGAAAGGGGCAGAGCCATGCCGGCAAGAAGAAGCAAAGCCACAATGTCGAGGGAGAGAAGGCTGAGGGATATGAGTAAATTAATCATGGTGTAGAGATACCAAGATTGAATGCATGCGAGAAAATTGACATTTCATGGTGGTTAAAAAATTCCATGTATTATCTACCATTGACCCTTCACACAAGCCATTTCATAAACACTTTTGCAAAAACAACATGTCATACGTTGATGTTTGGACACATGTCAAGATTAGATATTAATTTGTGGAATTTTCAGTCATGCATGTTTAAGTCATTACCCAAATGACCTCAATGAGTAGTCATTGTCCAAATAATATTAAAATATACATGTCAAGATGTCAAATTTGACATGCAGCTCAAATCATCCATTTATAATTGTATGTCTTGGGTTTCATCTCAATGCCCAATATCCTGTATACAGTTGAAAAGGAAACCGTTTCATCTTCTCCATTAATGGTTTTTCCCTTCAGTGAAGAACAAGAACCATAAAGATAAATACTCCACCCAAATTAGAGATATGGGCTTTACGAATTTGGAAGGGCAAAGTGAGCTTTGCAAGAGAGATTGCCAAAAGGGCCAAAATTCAAGATAGGTGTAGAGTGTGTTTGTGATTCCAATTTGAGAGTAGAGTGTAGAGGAGTGGTGTCTTTATGTATTTCTTCCAAAATACTTAACGTAGTCAGTGTCTCTGAGAAATTAATGAAGGATTTCATATCTTTCCATTTTAAATGTTTCCATGTTTTTGCTTCCATAGTGTGTCTATACATTTTGATTGGATGAATTGTTGATGGTTGTTCATTTGACCCTCAACCCCACCATCATTTATGGTATCACATTTGGCTAAAATCCTGCATTTTTTAATTGAGAGAAGTTGAGAATAAGTAGGTTGAATCTTATTGTAGTTGTGTTGACGTGTGAGAAGTTGAGTGATACCGTTTTGCTATCCGAGAAAAATTTGCAGCTTCCATGAAGAGCAGTATGAGATTTGGCTCATAGAGAAAGGGCGCTTGGAAGAGGAAGAGGAGGTCAGCCACCAAGATTTGTTGATAACATACATTTAGCCTAGAGTGTTCCTTACAGCTTATTTGGAAACTACAATTTAATGACAAAAACTGAAAAGCAAAAAATCACAGCAATGCACAACTACCTATGTATGTGAATAACATTCATAAATTGCACTAGAACAATGTTGTTTCAATACCAAAACATGTGAACATAAATATGAGTCTAAGGTGATCATCAAGTCACACCTTTGATGATACATTTTCATAACCATAACAATACTGTCTTTAGACAGCTTAAGCATAATCAGGTTACTTGGTGATAACTAATCTACCCACGTACCTACTAAACTGCATCTTGTTGAGATGGTGAGAGTCATGCAAGTCAAATTGGATGCTATGGAAAAAAATTGAAAAAGAAGAGCTGTTCTAAACAAGAGTGCAGAAATTTTGAACAGAATCTTGAAGGACATCCACAAGAACTTGAAGAAGAATCCGGCCCTGAATAAAAAATCATCAAATCCAAATTTTCTAAGATGGGAGGTAAGTCAAAAATTGAACTTTTCTGGAACTTTAAATCCTGCAGAGTTGATAAATTGGATTTCAAAGTTAGAAGGTTATTTCGAGTATGTACAGATAAAGGATCCCTATATAGTAAATTTGCATGGATCAAATTGAAGGGTCATGCAGCTCTTAGGTGCTCGATATATATAGAAGGGTAAGAGAGTATAAAAACATGGAATAGGATGGTTTCAAAATTAACCGGGAACCTTTTCCCTTCTGATTATCATTTGATTATGTTAAAGAGTTTTATAATATGACCATCAGATCTGATCACATGGAAGAAGATGAAGAGAAGATTGCTAGGTATGTAAATAGCCCTAGGTTTTCTATTCAAGATGGGTTGGGTATGCTTAAGTTTCATTTTGTAGAAGAAGCTTATCAATTGGCTTCGAAAAATAAAGAGACGGAGTCAAGAAAACAAGTTGTAAAATGAAAAGGCAAGGGTAGTGAAAGTAAAATTGCTGGCAAACCCAAAGAATCTATAACTCAAAAAGATGGAGAAGGAGAACCAAGCTCCTCGCAACGAAGTAAGAGAGGCCACTCTTCATTGAGGAAGAGGATATGGAGGAGGAAGTCATGGTAGAAGATTTGAGGTAATTTGTTTCAGAAGTGGTTAGCATGGAAATGGGTCACTCAAGAGGAAAATTGAAGGTAAGAGATCAAGCAAAAGATTAATGGTCAAATGAAGAAGAGGTTAAGTTGAAGCAGAAAGGTGAGAATTTGATGTTGCCTAGAGAGATGTTGAAGCCAATAAAGAATCACAAAGGTCCATGGTGGAAAGAAAGAAGGAAAATATTTTAATGTGACTTGAGAATACACCCAATTACAATAGAAAGAGCTAGGGTAAAAGGACCCTAGGAACCTAGGAAGAACAACTAAATAAATAAAAGAACAAAAGCACTGAAAGTAAACGTAAGGTAAACCCAATGTAGGCTAATCCCCCAACCCATTGTAATGTTGGAGGTAAGTGTTGGAAATTAATCATTGATGGTGCAATACTGACAATTTGGTGTCTACAGAGATGGCGTGGAAATTGGGTCTGAAATGTAACCCACACCCAAATCCATATAATATCGGATGGTTACAAAAGGGTCATCATGAAGTGGAAACCGAGCAACGTAAGGCAAATTTATACAAGGGCAATTAAATACTTCAAGCTTCCATAATCCATAAAGTTGAAGAAACAAGCTTCTATAGACAATTAGGATAAAAAGTTTTAGAATCGACGTTTTGAACCACACTTTCTAGTCCAATATCAGGATAAATGATATGATCACAAGCAAGGGCTCCATATAGATAACCCAAATTACAACATGAGGGAGGAATCAACATGTCTACCAATAATTAATCCTTTCAAATATTATCAAATGATCCCACATAAGGCATTAATTATTTTTTATTACAAGTTCTAAGCATATGAATAATATGATGCCATGAATCGTTAAGTTCTAGGCCATCATCCTTGTTTATATTATTTGAATGCTTCCCGATCTCAATCACTTCTCTCACCTTTCTTTTCATAAAATGTTCCTCCACTAGAATTTTCGCTTCCCCTATACTAATATCATGCAATGTAGCGTGGGCATGTTCTTGTAAGCATTGAGTTCTTGATAAGATCATGGTTTATATCTAATCCGTGCTCTTTAAATCTCTTGATGTGGCTTTCGCCCCGAAGTATCAAGCTTGCAAAAATCAGGGGTCTACACAAAAGCGCAGTATAGAAATCCCTGCAAGAAACATTACAAACTTGATTGATTATAAAATTACACTAGGTTCAACCCGGATTCTATTTAAATGACATGCCTTTAAATAAACTTATATTAGTTTAGTTTAGTGACTAACCAACTAGCTAGAAAATAGGAAATGGGTCCTCATTTGTTGAATGCAACCAACGTAGGGATGAACAAAGTTCATTCCCTAACAAATAGTAAACCACATCGCTAAATAATAGGATGCACTAACTTTAGACTAACCAACTAACAACCAGGAGAATATTTAAAAGTTAAACTTTATGAATTACCTACACACAGGGTAAAATGCAAACCATAAAATATACGAATATCCTAAGTACCTTATACATACTCATCATTTCTCCCAACAATATAAACTTTAAATAGGGTTCTTCTAGAATCAACCATGTAAGAAAGTTATTTTCTGATGTTTTGTATCTCACTATTGGATCCGTCTTCAATCTTCTCTTCCCTAAATATGGATCTAGTAGGGAGATCCAATACATCTTAAAATAACTTTCTTACATAATTGATTCCAAAAGAACTTTGTTTATTATTACATTGTGAAAAAACTAATCCCAAAACTAAATTACAAGCTTTGGCCTCAAAAGCATACACAAGATAAAGAATGGGGAGACATGACTGGAGTGAAGACAACCAAAGAACCCAATCTTGAATGTGAAGAGTCAGCATGTCGAAAAACAAACTCGATCAACGGCATGTAGAATCTATGAAGCGAAAGTTTTTAAGCACACCTAAGCATGATCCCATTTGAAAAAGGCCACCAAATCAAGAACGAAAGAGGACCTTGTGGATCAAAGAACAAAACAAGTTGGAGAAGTAGCTACAACTCTTGATAACAGAGTAACCGTAGAAAGCATATAAATGCCACAAAACAAACTCCAACAGATCACAAAACAATACCCTAATCTGGACCCGAGTTACCAAAAGAACTTGAAAGGCCATTTGGATGAAATGAAGCGAGTTGGGAGGGCCATGGCAAATACCATCATGAAAATGAAGAGTCATCTCAAAATGCAAAGGGATGTCATAGAAGTGAATCGTTGTAGGAAGAGAGGCAGGAGGACAGTTGGCAACCATGTGGTCCCAACAATAGAAAATGCCAGGAACCCTGAATATGTAGGAAACAAAGATTGAGAAAATATGCCCTTCTTTTCATTCATATATATTATTAAAAATTAAAAATTATAATAATAATCAATTAAACTTATAAAACTTTTATAGAATTTATAAAAAGTTTAATAATGTTTATAAAATTTAAATAAATTTTATTTATACAACTTTATAATAAAACTTATAAACAAAAAAATTTAAATAATGTTTACAAACTTTATTAATTAAATTTTTATAAGTTTTACCCCCAGTCGTCAACGAATACGTCACAATGGTGATGTCAACAGTTGTGATGTAGAATGAATGTGCGTGCAGAGGAGGTACAGTGCAAATGGATGTATCAATGATAGTGGGAATATACCAGCAAGGAAGTTGTGAGTGAACAGAAGAAGTTGCCAACTGCAGATACTTGGTGCATGGTTTGGCAGAGGTCTGCACAAGCAGCAGTACATTGTTGCAACAGGGTTTGATGATGGCAACAGAATCCATGATTTCAAATGGCATCAATGGACGATCGGAAGACAATCAACAGCAGCAGAAATAAAGTTATCAAGTGGCTGTCAGCAATGGCAGCAACAAGGACAAACAGTCAGCGTGTTGAGGATGCACAAGGGTGTTGTCAAGAAGACCACATGGGGTAGGTATCAAGGAGCAGATATGATCGCAAAAACAATATTTGGATCTGTCCCAGCAATTTTTTCAGAAAACATTGCACAAACGAAGGATGAGGTGCAGTAGGATTTGTCGGCAGCAGTGCTAACAATGGTGGTAGGTATACCAGCCACATGAAGATGGCAGTGGGGGCTATCAGGTTACTAGGGCCTCTTGGCCCCCAATAAATTTTTATATTTTAATCTTAATCAATGTTTTCTTAATGCCCTGCACCCTGTAACTCGGTAAAACCAGAAACCTTTCGGATCTGATATCTCAGGCCTCAGGTATCTGTTTTCAACAAAACAAACGTCTACCCCTGCTAATTGACCGCTCTAGACATAATGGAGCTATCCGCTTTAGCCCAGCAAATCCTACCAAAAACTTGTGGAAAGAGTCTTTAATTACCGTAATCTGGCACAAGTCAGAAAGCGAGAGACAAACACCCAAACTTGAATCGGATCGGACAAGGATTATTTAGAAACTCAAAGGGCCATGGTAGCAAGGCTACAACTCTCAAAATGAGAATGCCCAGGCTTCTTGATGCAGGAGAGTCCGAACAAAGAAACCTCTTGAATCATTTTTGAAGATGAGCGTGCCTAGTGAAGGATAGCAGTTCATGAGCAGAAAAAGGAAACGACACAAGCATGCTAGTATAGATAGATGAATCGCGTGCAAAAAGACTTAGAAAGACTTGAGGCATAAGCGTATGGGAAGGGTCAAGCTCACTAAATGACAAAATTGTTTGACCAGAGATGCCACGTCATCTGGAGCTGCCAATTTTGAAAACAACGAACAGGGGGAAATGCAATAAATATGCAAAACCGTTAGCTGAGAAATTGGCGGACAATTCAAATTTAAAATCTTAACCGCCAACTGCATTTAATAAGGTAGCTGGAATAAAAGCGGGATAGGATCTTTGAGATCCTTCAAAGAGGGGCTATAATTGAAAAGATCAGCAAACCTTAGGCGAGAGGGGGGAGCTGGCAGAATAGAGCATAGAAACTCTATCAAGATTTAGCCTAAAGAAGGAGCTAAGGAAGATAAGGCTCGAAGAAGCGCCCTGAGTAGAGTTAGAAGGATAGGTGGCCATAGGTTGCCTGGTTCAACATCTTTGTAAGACAGCAAGGCTGTGATTTAACTCCTAGAAGCTACATGTATTCTGTTGGCACAAATAATAGAATGAGCCAAGTTCTATGAGTTTTGAAAGAATGAGATGCATACAGAAAATAACTTTCTAATATCAAATGAGTATATGTGTGGTAAAGCAAAAAAAAAAAATTGTATATGATGTAATATAATGTTTTATTATTATTTTTTTCCTATTTTCACAATACCATCCATACCGATCTCAAGGCACAATGAAAATTCTAAACTCATTCTTCCTGAAACTATCAAATGAACACTATTCTTAACAGATAAGAGTATGTGTCACGCTCTCATTAACATGTCAGTGGCAAAACCAACTGGAAGATCATAACACGAGCAACTGAAAATTGATTGGCTATTATCTACTATGGATGATAAGACATCTCAAATGCTTTAGGTTTAGGTAATTCGAACCAAACAAATGTGTGATTAAAAAGTTTACAAATAAAAATAACCAATGTCAACGAAAATTCAGAAGAGCAAAGACTCTAAAAACTTAACATGAAAACTACACCCAAAAAAATTAGAGCAGATTGTTGACTTTGAGGTAGGTTAATTTTCAGGAGACTTATTCACTTGAATTTATGTGGTTTTCATTTCATAGTTATGCTAGATTAAAGAATATAAAACCCTAAACACAAACAAAAGAGGGTGGAGGCAAGCACAGAGTTAGAATAGTTTGATTGGAATGATCTATTTTATACACGGGACCAGCTAGCTTGGTTCTTTTCTTTTTTTTAAATCTAATTAACAATGTTTCTCTACGGCTGGTGTAGAAACATAACTTCTTCCAATGTTAGGCATCAATAGCTCTATGCATAAGTGATCAACGGTCTCAGAGATACATCTGGCTTTATAGTCAAGGCAGAGTGAGGATATGGAGGCAGTTAATATTACAAGGCCAGGTTCAGGGCTTCCAACTAAAGCTCTTTGTGGCACCTCAGTCCATATCAAGCTGAAAAAGGTTTAACATAAGGTGCACCTCCACTCAGCTAGACAACACCGTAACAGTGCTGGACTATGCAGCTGTCAACGTCAGAAGCATTAGGAATGCAATTCGCCTTCTAAACTTCAATATACAGGGTTCTTCCATGTGGTAGAGGCCTGAATTCTCTCTTCCAAGGACATGAACCTTCCCACATATTATATTTTATGTTATGTGCAGGCAGAAAGTATATGCACACAGAATGTTATGTGCAAGCAGAATGTTAAGCACAGTTTTCTTTGGATTGGCTTTGACAATTGAATTATTTTCTTACCCCTCTCGACTAAGTTTCAATTTTTAGCCTTTATCTAGAGTATTTAGCTCACAAATTTAGAAATTAATATTCGAGTCTAGCTGATATGTTCTTTAAATGTTTGATAGTTGTTCACAAATGTGATTAGTTCTTTCTAGCAAAAGATTGTGGATCATGCACCTGCATTATTCACTTGTTCAATTCTCTAATAATGCACTTTGGGAATCCAAACAAAGTGGTCAGACTCCCTAGTTTTTTATTTTTATTTTTATGTTCTAAGTTGAATGGTGCATTGAGGAGTTGCGAAGAGTTAGATACACTTTTAAGTCTTAAGATAAGAAAACAGCAGATGATATTGAAAATACGCTAAGAGATCTCAAAGAGGTATCTACAATCTGCCATCCCCAAATAAAAGCATTGCAAACACATTAGGGTTGATATCAAACCAAGAATTGCAGAGGGAAGCATGTGCTCTATAAACAGAAAAGGGCTTTGTCCTTACTGAAGAAAGTGAGCAGGAAGAGGAGTGTATTAATTAGGTTATTGATTTAGTCCCACAAATGTGTGAATATATTTTTGAACTTAAGACAACACAATCACAAAATGGAGCTTCGATCCCTGCTGATTTTCGCTGTCCTCTATCGCCAGAACTTATGGCATACCTAGTAATTAAAGGCTCTGATACCAAAATGAAATGATCGTTTTTACCAAATTTAAAACTTTGATAATAATTAAAGCATTTTTATTATATCAGCTATTACAAATATTATAATGCAATCCATTATAAGTAAAAAGCAAGATTATACTCAATACTCAAACAATTACACATTTCAAATATTAATTCCTCTATATGAACTCAAGATTCAAATACACATCTACTGCAAGTTTCTTGGAAGGCTCTTCAACTCTCTCTCAATGGAAGATAGCAGGCAAGGTCCTAGTCTAGCAATACGAAGACTGAGGAATCAGAGAGTCTATCTTTCCGAATATTGCACACTGTTAGCCCTAGCCAGGGCACTCACGGGTGTACTTTTTACCCCATGTTGGGGTACACAAAACCCATCTCAATCACTCTCCTATTTCACTCCTAGGTCTCCTATGAGAGTCTTCCCTTTTATTTCGTCCATATCCTTTTCTAAGAATTACTTACACTATTTATTACATTGAAAACCCGTTATAACCAACATGTCTTTTCACATCTCATCAAATTTACATTATTATATTTCTTTTAATCATAATTACCCATACATTCGGGCATTTTATCTAACAATGTTTATTTCAAAATTTTTAACCCCCTTTTTACTTTCAACTTATGTGATTTCCATGTATTATCACTTTGTGGATAATTAGTCATATAACACCAAAAGCCTTCAAAGAGGGAAGATATGATCCATAAGGATCAAATAAACATGCTTCATCATCCAACCAAAAACCCATAAGAAACAATCATGATCAGACCTCAGAGCTAAGTATCTTTTGTACCATGACAAAACCGCCAATTAAGGCAAGATGGCAGTTGCATAATTGTCATTGGCAGTTGTAGAAGTGTCATGGTGGTTGCAGAATCAATGGTGGAAGTTGCAGAATCGATAGTGGAAGCTGCAGAATTTCCACCATGTAAAGTAGCAGTTGCGGAATTGACAATCGTGGTTGCTGAATTGGCAATGTGTAAAGTGGTGGTTTTGTCCTACTTCAAGAGGCAGTTTTGCATGTGGAAGATGAACATCAGAGCCATGAACTGAAAAAATATATTTTTGCATTCTGAGTATTTTGGGAGTCCTTTAGTACACAAAAGGACACTCCCAGCACGGTATAAATAAGAGGCATGAATCCAAATGTAAGCAATAGGAATGTTACAATCAGAGATAGTGGTTTCAGCTGGTTGTAGGAGGAGAAAGGAGGTGCAGAGAGTAGTCTAAGTGGGCATAACAGTAGGACAGTGATTGTACTAGCTCTATCTGAGCTCTTTGTAAATTGATTTTAGCCAAAAGAAAATAAGAAAGTTGAGCTACTGCCAAGTCCAGCTGGTTTTCCCCACACAGGTTTTCAGGTTAATTCTTTTGTCAGCTTTTGAATGTGGTTATTTCTTACTGTTATTCATTCTTATTTCATTCCGATTCTACAACTAGAAATCAATAAAACCTTCATAGCTCTTATTCCTAAAGCTACTGAAGTGGATGAAATTTCTGGTTTCAGACCTATAGCTTTGTGTAATGTTTTGTATATAATAGTCACCAATGTGATGGCAGAAAGGCTGAAACCTCTTCTTGGCAAAATCATATCTCCAGAACAAGGGGGATACATCCCAGGGCATCAAATTCATGATGAGATTGTGTAAGCCCAAGAAGCCTTACACTCCGTGGACATTCAGAAATCTCCTATGTTTATTAGGTTGGATCTTTCCAAAGCCTATGATCGAGTGGATTGGGATTTTCTATGTAAAGTTTTGGCTCAGTTTGACTTTTGGGGGGAGTGGATTGAATGGGTGAGAGCCTGTTTGTCTTCAATGTCCTTTTTTGTCCTTGTTAATGGCACGCCTCCTCAGATTTTCTCAGCTTCTAGGGGGATACATCAGGGGGATCCTCTATCTCCCTTTTTATTCATTATCTTGGCAGAGTGCCTTGGCAAATTGGTGACTACAGCTTGCCAGGAAAACAAGATCAGGGGTATTAAATTGGCCAAAGAAGCTCATCCTCTCACTCATCTGCAGTTTGTGGATGACTCTATGCTTCTTGACAAAGCCACTTGCTTTGAGGCTCAGCAATTGCAGAAGCTTCTTCAGGTTTTTTCTAGAGCTATTGGTTAGTTGGTTAACCATGCCAAGTCTAGTATCATTTTCTTTAATTGCTCTAGTAGACAAGAGGGACAAATTATTAACATCTTTCAGTTCAGAAGAGGCTCTCTTCTGCTTGCAACTGAACAGATCAGAGAGTGGCATTGGCTTACAATCAAAGTAGATATGAAACTTCATAAATGGACTAATAAATGGCTATCCTCAAGGGGAAGAATGATATTGGTTAAGGCAGTCCTCCAAGCCTTGCCAAAACATGTGTCTATCATCTTGAGCATTCCAATTAGAATTTTGAAACAATTGGGCTCTTTTTTTCAGAAATTCATGTGGAGTGGCTTGTAGGAAAAAAGAAAGTGGTCTCTAGTTAAGTAGTAGACTCTTTGTCAACCTAAGCAAGAGGGTGGCTTAGGATTCAAATCCTCTTCCAAGCACAATAAGGCATTAGCAACTAAACTCTACTAGAGATTGCTAATGGCTCCAACTGATTTGTGGGCTGCTAATATTAGAGCCAAATATGTGGAAAATAATCCCCCCTGAGAGAATCATTCAGTTGTCTTTTCCCCCCAAAGGATCACCCATTATTGCAATTCTAAAAGTGGGAGAACTTATAAAAAAGCATTTGTTTTGGATTGTCAATAATGGTCAAAGTGCTAACTTTTGGACTGATTCGTGGGATGGGTATCCACCAATCATCAACTAGTATCCAGAGTTAAATACAGCCATGGAAGCGTCGCATGAAAAGGATTGGATTGAGGTTGCTAACTACTGTACGTCCACTATTCATCCATGGGAGATTGGGAAGTGCTAGATTCCTACTCTAGAATGGCCAATTCAAATTGGGCAGGGGCAACAAGCATGGATTAATAATATTTTTTTGGCCCGTCCTGTTTCAACTTCCCCATTGCTTGATTCCTTAGCTTGGGGGAAAAGTTCTACAGGGGCCTATACGGTTTCTTCGGGGTATGTTGCTATAAGTAGGGGTGCTTCTCATTCTCTTAAAGATATCTTTAGCCATATATGGTTGCCTATTGTTTGGCCCAAGGTCAGCTTTTTTGTGTGGTTGGTTTTAAGAAGAGTCTTAACTAAAGATAGCCTCATGAGACGTGGCTTTTATAGTCCCTTCCGTTGTGCTTTGTGCCTAGACAATGAGAAAACCATAAATTATTTGTTTTTCTAATGCCCATTGGCGGTCTACTTTTGGCAGCTTCTATGCAAATTGTTTAACCTTCCCGGAAAAAGTATCCAGTTATTTGAGTAGCTGATTAGAAAATGGCATAGCCACCTACCCAAGGGTCAAAACCTTCTTTCGGCTTTGCTTTGGAACATTTGGAAGGAACGAAACAACAAAATTTTCCATCAGGACAACAGGGACATTAATTATATTTGGGAGAAGATTAAAATTAATGTTACAGAATTTATCAAGCATAAGATTGGTTTACCTCAAATTCTTACACCGGAATGGGAGAACTTGTGCAAACATCTCTCTTTGCAACCCAGGGCTTCAACAATGAATGCTTGGTGACCTAAAAAGAAAAATCGGATGGATAGACATTAGACAGCCCCTCTAATTGGCTATGATAAGTTGAATATTGATGGTGCTTCACGAGGCAACCCGGGTTAGGCTAGTATGGGAGGCATTGGTAAATCCTTTGATCAGTTTGTAGCCTCCTTCATTGAAAAGTTGGGATATATTTCTAATAACTTAGCGGAAATCAAAGCAGTCTATAGAGGGATGCAAGAGGCTTTGAAAATTGGGTGGCAAAACTCCAAATTGAATCTGATTCTAAGGTAATTGTGAGTTTGTTATGTGATCCTGAGGGAGGTCATAGTAAAAATTGGCAGATAGCAAGAGAGTTGGCGAAAATTCACAAGTTGCAAGACAAGTTCCAGGTGGTCCAATTCATCCATGTTCCCAGAGAAAGCAACAAAGTAGCGGATGGATTGGCCAATTGGGCTCTTGACAATCACAACCTCACTTGTTATAGTCCGCTTCCTCTGTGGTGGTCGACCAAGATGCAAGGGGATTTGAAAAAGATTCTAGATTATGAGTCGTACTAATGAATGCTAATATGTATCCTTTTATGTATACAACCCAGGCTTGGACTAATAGCTTTCAAGCCTAGCATACTAGAATATGTACACTTTGAGTTCTCTATAATATAATTGGGTTTTTTTTTACGGAAAAAAAACCCTTCTTGGCACTAATTCTAACACAAAATGCATTTTAACATTCATCATTTGAAGTAAAATTCAAGTAAGACAGCATACAGATTCTATGATTTCCAATTAAGCATTTCAACTTGAAGAGATTACAGATCAACAACAAAGCCCAATTTTAAACTCTAATCCTAGTATTAAAGATTAAATTTAATCTAAAAACTGAAAAACATCTTGGGAATGGAAGCATAGTCCCCCTTGATAATTAGGTTTTAACCTAGTGAAAGGTAAATAGAATTCTACTGAAAGAAACTAGCCAATTGAAAGGCCTATTCAGAGAATGGATTGCAGTGCATGCAAAGAGCTTCAAAACCCATGTACAATTGGAAGAAAAAATGGGAATTGTAAATGAGTTTGAATTCCACTACAATGAAGAAGTTAATGATGGAGGTACAGAGCAACACTGTTGTGTAATTGGGCACCACATAAGCTATAGGATGTTTGTCCCTACATTCATCTTTAGTCTTAGCATTATTATTACATTATATCATATTTTGGGTGCCTAGAGTTAGGGAAGGAAAAATGTATTTTTTACCATTTCAACTTTTGATCCATACCGACAGCCACCATTGTGTGAGATTGTAAGTTATAGATGGATTCGCAGGTGCAAACGACTCTCGGGTGAGCTGGTGCCCCCATTTTTACAGTTTTATCAGTTATTTTACTTTATATTTGCAGTTTTGTTTTCTATTGTTATTTGAAACACAGCAAAATTGTAGCCATTGCCAGGTCTCCCAGAATTCAGTTGTGCTTCTCTCGGTGGTCACATATATGGATGAGGTTCCTGTGGAATCTATGGACTCTAGTCACTCTACTTATTTGGACATATGAGATCGATTTTCAGGAGTGATTTTGTGTGAAGTGTGCCCAGGAACACCTCTTGTTGATGAAACTGGATTTTAGTGAGAAGAAATCAGTGGCCTTGACGACCTCATCATCCAACCAACTTAGAACATGGAATCTTTTGACTGGCGATTGCTTCATCAAGGGGCCAAAAGAATTATTGGTGCCTTCCACTATCATGAGCATACCAGGCCAACACTAGGACAGATATATACCTTGATGCATTGCCCTTGCAAGGGATTAACAGAGATTCTTGACTTTCGAAAGGTTTAACTTCTTAATAAAACATACGTTCTACATGATTTCAGTCTCCATGAAAAGCTCGTTCTTTAAGGATTCAAGTAACACGTGATTTAGTATACTTGCACCAAGTAGCTAAGAAGTTATATGCTGATGAAGCTAACTGTTCCTGTGCCAAAAATCGAAAAAAAAAAACAGTATGTTGTCCTGCAAGAGCATAAATTTTACCCATAGATCTCCGATTAGCCTGAAACATGTTCCTTTGGAAAGTAGAGATCTGTCATTTCCCACAACATATGATACGACCTATTTTGAGATTATATGACTTTTCAGTACTTTGTCCACCAGATTCTATAAGTGCCCCATCAATTTTAAATGCATCATTCTCACGATTTTAGCACTGCGCTATGAGTTTTGGAAAACGTATTTTGGAGTACGCTAAAAACCTTCGCACTGCAGAAACTTTTGGTAACTCACGCAGTGCACCTGATATAGATACAAAGATTAATGCGGCCAAAAAACACATAGAAATCATAATTTGAGTAAAAGAATATGCCCAAGCATAAAAGTCTTGGTTCAGTATGGTGTGCTTCACCCAGTAATGGCAGGAATTCAAGAAAAGTTATTTTAAACAGCTCACCCAGTAGGTTGTTTTTGCTTTCATATTTTCCCTTCAATTGTGAAGAAGGAATATGTTTTGTGGAATGTCAAAAGGGATGTGTTCAAGTGAGAAATCATCGGGGCTTTCATAGTAGAGACCCGTGTTCAAATCCCAGGAGACATACTACATGATAGTCCTACTAATTACAAATGTTGAATGTTGTAATTAGGTAATTTTGGATGTGGCATACCCCAATGGACGAGGCCAGATGTAAGTCCTGGGTGAATTTGACAGAAGAGATACCCCTCAGCCATGGCATCTACGAAGAAAAGCACACCGAAAGGGGAATTTACCAAATCAAAATATATATATTTATGTTTGTGGAATCTTTTTAGCGTGTCTGACGGATAGAGCCCAGCGCTAGAGAGAGGCCTTGGTTCCAAAACCATTCATTAGTTGCAATGCTACAGAGGTATTTGAGGCACCTCGGACGCAAAGACCTTTATGGGTTATCTTTGGCTTCCAGATAGTGTTATTCACCGGCTTATGGTTCTTTCCTTCCTCTTCCAGATTCTACAAGTTACGTTTTTTTATTTTTAGCCATTTAATTTGAAGTTTGATAGGCAGAAGTTTGCTATTCTGCAATGGTATCATTCCTGGCAGGTGTAGGACAAACCATCTAAGCCAACAAGGTTTGTGTTTTCATGCTTTTGGCATAAATTATCAGCAGGACTAATCTGTTTCATATAGCAAATATTTCCTTGATGACATTACCTGTCGAAAATAGTGATATTCCAACTCTAAGACTCTGTTTATAAATTTTGGGAACCCCGAGCCATATATGGTACCCAATTGTGTGACTGCATGCCCTGGCATTGAGGATCATTTGACCACCCTGAGTTCTGTCAGGTAGAAAAAAATTTGAGTCCTGTGTATTAGATAATTTTATTGATAAGCAGGTTCAGAGATCATAGAGCCCAGATAAAGCCACTAAGTCCTTTGTTGTGGGAAAGCTCCCTATGGGTTTTGGATATCATTGGTATAATATCGCAGGTAGCTATCAGCACATACCCTGAGGCGATGATTTTCACCTGGTAAGTTATCTTGGTCATCTGGCACAGAGGATGAGCTGTTACGAGTTCACATTGGTTGGGTGGTAAAGCAATCCTCCCTTCAATATAAACATCATCAGATGGAATGTTGTGTGTAAATTGCTGACTCCCTACTCTTTTAAATTTACTTGCTTACTGAATTGCGAAAGAAGAAGAGAACATTAGATAGAGTTGTAGTGCTGATTGCTAATTATTGGCTCCAAAGCTAGAAATTTCAGATCCGAAGTGGATGATGTTGCTCACTGGATAAGAAATAAAAAAAAATTATACAAGCGGTGCTATTTATTTATTAACAAATCCAAAGCTTTATAAGGTAAATTGCATGAATGAATGGTGTTTTGTGGTACCTGTGTAGGACGCATGGCCTCATGAAGAAATCACAAAGCATGTTTGAGTACTAATCTCTTGGATGCTTATGAATTATAAATATTTATAAGGGTAGATATTAGCACAGAGCTATTTTTTCTTGTAATTGCACAGACTATTTGCATCCCAATGGAATGGTGCACTCATGAACAACTAATTAAGTTGCGCGTGTTGTTTCAAATACCATGTGTGGTCAAATTAAAGGAATGGTGAATGCCTAGTTGTTTGAATGTCAAACTGAGTTTTCAAGGATTGCACTAAATGAAGGAAGGATTACCGCATGGTTCTACACGCATACAAAATTGGCATGAAATAAACAGTTGTTAATTGCAATATAATTAACTGAGATCATAAAAGATTGCATTGTGTTTGAAATTGAGACAGTTGATAATCACGGGAATAAAATCATATATACAGGTTTCAAAGCAATTAGTTAAGCTACTGCTATTAATTGTCATCAACCACTTTGGCATTTGTTGAAAACATTTTGGTTGAGGTGGGACAGGTCCTAAAAGACTTGATTAAAAGGTATTACAGCATAAGATTCATTGCCTGTGCCCAAACCCGTTAATTGCAACTTCAAGGTAACATAATAGCTATCATGCACCCCTTACATAGCAAAAATACTGTTAAGAGACGAGATCTGTTCACCCTCATTCGTTTGTGGTAAACTCTCAGAATCATTGCCTTACACCATTTATGGAAAGGAAGATTTTATGTGTTGGTGAGATCAGATCTCTTTTCTTCTGTTAATTTTATTACAGGAAAATACTTCTATGAAACAACTGCAGGGAAAATGAGCACAGCATCAGCAGGATCCATGCACACAATGTACTATATTTATCTATTCCGGATACAAGTTTAGCAGCATGTTTACAACAAAAACGAATATGCAATAATGGAATAGTGAGATACCTACTAGAAAATCAATGTTATGTATACTGCAATACATGGATACATTGAGAAATATCTTGGAGGAGTCCTCAGGAGGTACTGTAATAGGGGACTATTGTTGTATGGACAGACTTCCTGTATATTTCATAAATTTGTAAAAATAATATTATGTTATTTTCCATGGGCCAGCTAGGATTTGAAGCAAGGACCTTCCCATTTCTACACTCGGTATGCTGGGTGCTCGTACACTTGAGCTACCAGTCCTTTTGTGCTTTGGGGTGTGGCTTGTTTTCTTCCAACACCCCACTCTTAAGTACATAATGCATTATTTTTCTACATACTTAATAAAATTTCAGCAACATGTTTACTACAAAAACAAATTTGGAATATTACATAACATAAAGGTTATTGAGAAAATAGTCTGATGATGCCTAAAATTATATGGTTACCTCACCACAAGAAGTAATCAAAATAAACTTTGGTAGTGCTGCCAAAGGCAATCCAAGCCACAGTGGGAGAGGAAGAACTTTCAAGGATGCAAAGTGCTAGCAAATTTTGATTTATGCATTGGGTGTTGTAGGCAAGGAAACAAACACAAGCTCAAGCTCAAGCTATGCTTAAAGGCATTTAGATTGCGATCATTCGGGGTTGGAAGAAGATGGTGGTAGAAGACTCAAATTGTCATAAATCCATGAAGGATGACAAGGTTATAGCTTGGACATTGGAATCTATAATCAAGAAGGCAAGATGGTTATCAAGAAAATTTAACAGTATCACCTTCCAATATATCCTGAAAGAAGGCAATAAGGTCATTGATCTGGCAGCAAATTAGGGTGTAGGCCTTTTTGATTTGGAAGGGATCCCAGATCAATTCTAGCTCCCACCCTATCCTAAGGACTCCCAAAGTCTCTTGGTGGGTGATATCTCCCTTGGTCCCTCATAGCATCTTCTCACACCCTTGTCTTAATGTTTATCTTGACATTATTATTTCTTAATGGGGGCTTTTATCATTTATTTTTTCTCCTCCAAGCATGTTCCCCTTGCCCTCTCATCATGTTAGTGACATACTTATTATGTTGCATGCCTTGTGAGTTGGCATTCAATTTTTACCTTTCCCTTTTTTAAATGTCCTCCGTCCTCTGGCTCCTGAAATCTTTTCCCTGGAGCAGTACCAAAAAAGAACCAGAGCTGAAGTGAAGATCATTGCTGCTCATGTACACGCAGATCATTTGCTGATCATTGCTGCTCATGTACAGGCGGATCATTTGTTGATCACTGCTGCTCATGTACAGGCAGATCATTGCTGATCATTTGCATCATATATAAATAATGAGCTTGAGAATCCTCATCTGATAATTTGACTAGAGTGGGATGGAAATGCACTAAGGAGCTGGATGTAGAACATAAGTAGTCCATTTGCAGAAGGAATGTGTTTGAAATGGCAAGCAACCTGTCGGGCTGATATTTTCTCTAATTCTGGTGGTATCTTTCTGCTTAACAAGAATCAAAAAAATATAGAGGCAGTGCCACAAGAAGTATTTTCACTTTTATATGTTGTTAGAAGGACTCAGAACCATCCCCCAGGAGAATATTGAATAGGTTAACCACTTCGACATTCAGTTCTCAGAGAGGCTAAGAAAATCATACCCAATTGCTGCACTATTCAGGAATTTGATTAGGAGTATGCGAGGGAAATTGTGCAAACTATTAAATAAGTTGAGGACTGCTGTAAGTATGACTATGTTGCAAAATACTGATAATCCTTTTATGACCAAAGCTCTGTAAAAAATACCGTTGGTGGTCTATATATTTACCCAAAACAGCAAGACCTTCATATATAATTTTTCTCTGTTAGCTGTGGGGCTAGAGATTTTTGTTTGGCAGAGATGAGAGTTCTGGGTAGATGATTTTCATTGTATTTCTATTTTATGCATTTCGTGGGATAAGCGGTAATGAAATGGGGGAGAGTAAGTAAGAATGGATCTTTGACTTCACAATTGGCCTGGCAAGTGAGATTTATGAGTGAATTCAAGACAACTTCTCTTCTTAGGAAGGCTCTGCTCCTCTGTGGACTCTCTACAATTCACTGCTTACCAATAACACTGAATAATTAGTATGTCAGATACATCTCATGTTTCTCGGTATGATCTAAGAGGAAGAGTGATAGCAATTGAGTGAAAGAAAGAAATTATATTAATGTCCACAGATGACTAAAAGTAGGTTAATGGGACTGAAGGAAACAACCAATAGCACCTATGGTTCATTATGGTAGGTGTATGAAGAGAATTTCATATTTCCTTTTCATTTGTGTGGGTATGTGATATGTGGAGTGCTAGTTAACTGCTCTTGCCTCTAAAAATGATTTTTGTAGAAGTTCCCTGGTATCTACAGCATCTAAGGCTTGCCTTCAGATGTGCATTTTTGATATACCTCTAGTAGATGTAACTAAGAGCAGCGAATGTTTTGAGCTAGTGGATTGAGAAGAGATGACATTAGGGAGTAGTTGGTAAGTTTGTGGGGTAGCTTTCTCTCCTCTCTTCTAACTCTTGTTCTGTTGTACGGAACTTATACCATAATCTGAGAAAATAAGAGATGGATGGAGCTCACTTGAAAGAGAGTTCTCTGTAAGATTAGACGGAAAAAAATCCTACTGCATTTTCTATTTTTGTCTCTCTCAAACTCAAAGGATTTAATGTGTGTGTTTCTGCATCTTTTCTCATGCATATGGGTACTGGGAGCTGAAGAAGAATGAATCAGAAAAGATTTGATTGTAATGTTAAGAGGTTGAGAATTATTTTTTTAAATCCTTTTGCTTTCCTTTGCTTTCATAATTAAAGAGATTGACAGATGAACTTGAAAGATCTTCAGAATGAAAGGCATGGTGTGATATTGTGAGAGTAGGTGCTGCCCTCTTTGGTCAGTTCTGTTTCAGTTTTGACAACTTCTTCTTTGTTATTGAAAGAGTGTATAAGGAGAGGGTAGCAGCATGGTTTTTATGTCTCATGGTTGCTCTAATTTGTCTGATAATGATTAAATTTCAAGGGTGTCCTTGTGATAGTCTGACTGGTTATGTTGAATTTATGGCATCTAATGCTTCGGTTGGGTATAACAGCTTTTCCATTTTTTAATTCATTTTCACTCTTATTGAATCAAGTTAGTGAAGTAAATACTTCCAAATTGTTGGCATCTTGCCAACCTTTTCTTTCTGAAGGTCTAGAGTCCAAGCTAGTGAAGTAAATACTTCCAAGTGTTGACATCTTGCCAACCTTTCCTTTCTAAAGGTCTAGGGTCCCTGACCCTAGGTATATTGAGCTTAAAAAAAAGAGACGGCTCTTCCATTTTTAAATTCATTTTCACTCTTACTGAATCAAGTTAGTGAAGTAAATACTTCCAAATTGTTGGCATCTTGCCAACCTTTTCTTTCTGAAGGTCTAGAGTCCAAGCTAGTGAAGTAAATACTTCCAAGTGTTGACATCTTGCCAACCTTTCCTTTCTAAAGGTCTAGGGTCCCTGACCCTAGGTATATTGAGCTTAAAAAAAAGAGACGGCTCTTCCATTTTTAAATTCATTTTCACTCTTATTGAATCAAGTTAGTGAAGCAAATACTTCCAAATTGTTGGCATCTTGCCAACCTTTTCTTTCTGAAGGTCTAGGGTCCAAACTGGTGAAGTAAAGTTGACATCTGGACAACCTTTCCTTTCTAAAGGCCTAGGGTCCCTGAACCCTAGGTATATTGATTTAATAAAAAAAAGAGGTTCCTACTATAAATTCCATGTTATGTAATACCGTGATATATGGACATGTTAAAGAAAAATTTGGAGTCATCCTCAGGAGATACTGTAATAGAGGAATATTAATACATGGACAAAATACCTGTAAATTTGTGAAAAATATTACAATGTTATTTTACTCGAACCAGCTAGGACTCAAACCTGGGACCTTCCCATGACTATGCTCAGCGTGCTAGGGTGCTCTTCCACTTGAGCTACTGACCCCTTTGTGGTTCGGGGTGTGGCTTGTTTTCTTCCAACACTAGCCTTAAACCACACTTTTGGACCTGGGTCTTAAGGCTGACTCCAATACCATGTTACTTTTAATGGACAAGCTAGGAAACGATCCTAGGTCCTTCTCATGACAATGCTCAGCATGCTGGGATGCTCTTCCACTTGAGCTGCTGGCCCCTTTGTAATTCAGGCTGTGGCTTGTTTTCTTCCAACATAAGAATGTCACCTTTTTCCTAAATAAAAAAATAGAATTCAGAAAGCATTATGAGTGTATGCTAAATGATTAACGTATGACGATTTTTTCCTTGATAAAGTGTCATGGGCAATTCCAATTTTCACTTGCCGATAGAGCATTTGACTAAGATTTACATTCTTACTTCTAAATTAATGTCGATTGTGTGAATTATGAATATCATAGAAAATAATATTTATTTCATTTACAAAATTTGAACATTTTTTTCATGTTTGGACATCTATAATTTTTACATGAAAAAGATCAATCCTAGCAAGTTAGATGCTATGTATTTTACTATCTATTTGTTTCATTTTACCATCTTGAAAATTCAAAACAGGCTCCTAGTGCATTCCTTGCAGATGCTTCTTTATCAAGATGTACAGCTCTTCTGAAATTACATCCTCTTCAAAACCTAGAAAACACAGGGGGACTATCATACAGGGAGTTTTCCATTTTCCCTTCAAAAGACATTGGATACTTCACCTGATATTTGGCAGTGTTTTGCCTGTTATTGCATGGCCAAAAGAATGAATGGTCGTCATTGTATTCTATAAAAGCAATTGTGCCCAGAAGTGTGACTTCTTGGCAGGATTTTTGTACAATTCTCTCTATATTTTTTGCGACAAAATTTTGGTTCTTTTTCTTCAATAAATAACCTAAGGTTTTCATCATCGGTCTTTGTTCTCTTCCATTATATTATGTACATAATCCTAGGAATAATATTTTTCTCTTCTTGTAGAATTTGAACAATCATCTTGAAGAATAACTAAACAGTCATCTTAAAGATGAACTAAACAGTCACATAGTTTGCTATTTATATGTATTCTTCCATCTCATTTCAATAAATGAATACAATTTTGGTTTGCACCAATTGCATTTTCAATTTACACAGTTCATTCTTAGCCTGACATTGATATCAAAGCACAAGATCATTCATTTTTTTCTCATCCTCCAATATACTTCTCCCACTACAATCTCTTATCCCCAGTTGTATCAATCTCTATGCAGGCCGTATGGTTCTGCTACAACAGACACGAATAGAGCCTTCAACCTCAATATATCAACCCCTGATTTTGACCAAACAAAGGAGAGGCCTATGAGGATTGGCCTTGAACGTGAGGGTTCAGGAGAGCTTCAACGAACATGCTCTAAATAATGAGACATTCTAAGGGATTGCATCTCACCCAAATAAAAGGCAAAGGCTTTGTGCTGACAACAAGGGGACCTGTAATTGAGATTGAGTGGGGATGAAAGGGAGACTGTAATGGTTTACAGCTGCTACAGAAATAATTATTGAAGCAATGGAATTGTGCATTGCTGGAAAGACCAATCTGCTACAACCCTGTTACTCTTCCCAAGCACTGGTCAAACCTTCTCTGCCATCCCCTGACATTGGAATCTCCCACACGACAGTTCAAAAGCTAAGTTCTATTTTGCTTTTTTGGAAATTTATATTTTTAATGCTTTTTATTTGAAAATACGTATATGTTTTTTTTTAAGGATTAATGACTTATTCAAATATTTAAAAATATGTCATTTTGGTGCAAGCAAAGACAAAATCAAAACAAATTTTACGAATGCAGTGTTTGGTATATGTAATGCCTCTAGTTCACGTTTACAAATAAAGTCATCACATTTGAACTACTACATCCAATACCTAACATAGTTGCAACAATGGCATTTGAGGCTTTGACCCGATAAATCATCAAGGAGAAATAAGGACAATGTTCATTTTCTATTTCCTTCCGTCACCCATTCATCTCTATAGTTAGAGGTAAATCCTGACAATAAGAAATTCCAAGAATATAAGGAAGTTACACCCAACGCCCAAGGATTTCTCTCTAAGGAGGTGTCATTGATAGGAAAAATCTTTTCCATGCACTACCTATGTGCCATGTACCACTCTGCTCTCACATGCTTTAACGTCTATTTCATGTACCATCGAGTATATCGAAAGGATGAGCTTCTTCCACATATCGACCGGTAGATAGGCAGGACGAACATATTGAGAGGTTTGATATATCAGTTTGGTGGTACATAAAAAAAGAAACCTATTAGAGTGATAAATTACCAATCCATTTCCCCTTAATAACAAAGTGCATTCAATCAAAACAATAATTGGCATAACACTAATCGGGAAGGACACTCGGTTAAAATGATCCAGACAAGTTGAGAATACTCTCATCTTTAAGCTAAGTAGCCGATACGGGTACAGGTACAAGTATCGGGGACGTGGATACGAGGGATTTTTTTGGGGGGGTTTGGGTACGGTTGGGTAGGACCGTACAAAAATATATATATATAATTAAAAATATAAAAATATAGCCATATAAGCAAAATTAACCACATAATATGCATAGAGGAAACATAATAAGTTAAATAACCACAAAAAATACTAATAATTCGATGCCAAATATCATAATATTCAATTGTCAAATGTAGATTAGTCTTATTACAAGTACATAGTGCAAATGTTACAATGTATGGACAAAAATAAAGACAAAAGAAAATGCATTCTCTACAGTTTGGTGAAGATTCCAATGAGATGATCTGGTGTTAAATCAACTTAAGACCATGGCCTATTCTCTTCTTTGAGCTTTTTCACAAGTTGAGCTTTCATATTATACCTATGCAAATGATCTTATTGTATGTACTACACAAAAGAGTCTTGGAGAACCATATTTTTGGGACATAAAGGATAAGCAAAAAAAGACATTATTGATTTCAACCTCTCCCTCATCTTGATCATGTTACAGAAATTTATTCCCTTTATTTTGGCAAGGCTGAAACATGATCAAATAACTGGAAGACTTGCTGACTTGCTCTAGAAAACCTTCATAGTTGTTATATACAGCACTAATAAAGAAGATACAGATGAATCGACTAAGGCTCACGTTTTGAAAACACAGCCAGCCATTGAAATAACAAGAGTGAACAAATATGCAATGGGAGGTAAAAATGCAATGAAAGGTAAATGTGTTGTTATCTTTTGATAAAATGAGTGTGATTCATGCTTTTAGGGTTGCAAATGCACTTTTAAATGTTTTTTCAAGTCCATATTTGACTTTGGCCGGCAAAATAAGGAGGAAAAAATTAAAAAATATGCTTTTTTTCGGGGGTACGCCATCCCTATTCCCAGGTACACCCCGGTGCTTGTGGGTACGCCCAGGTACATCCTCAGACATACCCAATCATACTTGCAGGGGCTTGGACGTACCTTGGGCATAAGGCTACCGTACCGCCCCTCGTACCCGTACCCAAACGTACCGTACCCATACCAGTTGGAGCTTACAGGCATATCCGATAACGTCGTCTTTACGAGTTGTGATTCGACATTTGTGATGGAAACACACAACAAGCTAAACCGATAGCAAAAACAAAATCAAAAACTTGAAAGCATAAAAATTCTAAAGCATTGGCCTTGATAAGGGTCTCAATTGATAGAGAAATTTTTCATCACATATAAGGATGCAACACACCATAGGAAGCACTAAACAAGTTAAACAATTTGTATGATTCTTATTCAAAATTGGAATACATACAATTGAAATTGAAATTGAAATTGTTTAGCCTTGAGTTGAAAAATGGCGATGTAATTGTTTGTTTCAAAAGATAATATCGGCATGATAAAGGTTTTTAAATTCTTCAAATTTTGCATGCCTCCTAAAATCATTATAGTTGATTCATGGAGTATAATTATTATATTAAGGTGACTATGGCATGTATCTCCACTAAACATTAAGGGAGAGTGTTGGAAAATTTAATGTTAAGTGGTGTCATTATTGAGCCCTTAACATAGTACATCGATAAATAAGAAATGTTTTATTATTATTTAACATTGGTTAAATTATCGTGTAAATAAAATAATAAAACAAATTATTAAATATGATTGTTATGTTCCTCGAGGAAAGGTTGGACCTGTTGGTTACAACGGTCAACCTCATACTTAATACAAAAAGGGTTTTACCCCTTGGTGAAAACACAACAATAAACACTATTATTTTGTGAATAATGCAAGATAAATTATTATATACGAGCTCTGTGAAGGTTTTGTGAATTGCTCTGAGAGAAGTGAGAGGTTGAAGGAATGTATTGGATAATTGAGTTTCTCGATAAATGACCATGTTTTTTATCTCTGTTGACATTTTCCACGTTAAACATCTATGTCAAATGTGTGTACTTTTGCTAATTGATTTCACATCTAGATCTATCTTGTGTATTCTATATATTCCATGTTTTAATATGATACCAAAGCAAGGAGATGTGCTATGATTAATTAACAAGGTTGATTGCACTTATTTGTGAGAGCTCTCTAGTTGTGTTTCAAGTCTATACTCGGCGTCATACGCCCATGACAAATTCGTTAAGCTTCTTTCCTCAATCAATTTTTTTCTCTGGCATTATGGTTCCTACGAAACACTCTTAAGACAAATATAAACAAAACTAATCCCATTTCAAACAACCAGACGCAACCAACATCAATTTTTCACCTAGACATGATGGTACAACCCCATGTGGTGCTTTGAAGCTAAGAAAATCAGTAAAAAAATATTGTAATGGTTCTACATCTTGTTCCTGGTGCTTTAAGGTTGAATGTTCAGTGTTTTTGACCTGCAAACACTCCTACAAAACCTGTAAAGGACCCCTGAAGCTTATGAATTTTTTTCTTCCTCATCTGGGCACCATTGTATGGTAGTACCAACTTTGAAAATCATAAAAATTTGTGTTTGGACGGCAAAATCAGTTTTTGAAGCTTTTGGATGCTTCATTGTAAGGTTTGAAAGTAGCATAGCAAGTTTCAAAACCTATAATAACTTCTTCCAACCATAGTGTTGCTCCTATGTTCTCCTCCAACACCATTATTGCTACAAGTTGCGTTGAAAGGTATTTTCAATAGTTTTCAAAAGTATTTAATAAATAGTTTTTAAATTAAATCTCATATATTTCATGCAACGTTGGAGGGGGCCCCACCTTCTTTATTTGCTTTTACCCAAACAGTAAAATCATTTAATATTTTTTTATATGCATCGAGTTATTGTTTTTTTTATTTTTAAAAATAAAAAATCAATTGAATAAGTTTTAAAATTGAAATTATGCTTATAAGTTCCAACTAGTCTAGTAGAAGACCTGGTAAAGCTTATTTTGCTCAAACTTGCAAAAAGCGAGGTCTAGTGTTCAAAACTTGCTAACTCTATTTCTATTTGGTCAAAATTGTTTTAGTCAATTTCATTTTTATAAATAACTAATTAGAAAATCATTTTTGGTTTCCATGTTCTTGCTCACATCCAAAACTCTTGTCTATTTACGACTCTTTCGACACTTGACCTAGACAATCCTTTGTCAAACATGGTCATGTGACCAGTCATTTTCTAGACTTTTGCACATTTTGGACCCATTAATGTGGTTCATTTGTCATTTGAAACCTCTTTATATAGTTTTTTCAACGTTTTTAATAATTGTGTTTACATAGCTATTTTGTGTGACACTTGCGACACATTTTTTTGTCGCAATCTTTTGTAATTTTTTCATATTGTTTCGTATAAATTTGAACAATTATTGTTTGTATACACTATAAATTTGTTTTATTATCAAATAGAGTATAAAAACACATTAAATAAAGTTGGTTTTTATAGCTTTTATAGTGGTGTCATTTTCAAAGAGAAATTATAGCTTCTCCTAATTTTGTGCTAGACAAATCTCAAATGCTTAATGGGTCTAACTATAATATTTGAAAATTTTGTATTAAAGACGAGTTTGACTCGAAAATTGTGAAATATTGTGGTCAGGATTGAAAAAACTCCTGTCAAAGAGAGATGTCTTAGCTGAGCTTACCAATATGTTTCAACAGAAATCACAGGAAGCTATGTCGATTATTTTACGGAGTGTTAAGGATGAATTCCTACTCCATATCGACAATCAGGAGTCTCCCAATGATGCTTGAAAACTCCTTGAGTCTATGCACAAGAGCACTCGTCTCTCTAAGATAATTAAGCTTATTCTTGAATTGCTAACTACATCTATGAAAGGTGATGAAAAGTTGTTAATTTTCTTGACAAAATTAAAAACATTAAATCTCAATTAAATGGTTGCAATTGTAATTTAATTCAAGATGAGTTATATTTTATTATTCGGTTAAACCTTCATGAAAAAATTCACAAATTTATTTCAATTCTTAATTCAAAATACCAAACAGAGCAAGATATCCCTATCCTCACTACCCTTTCTGCTCTTCTTATTCAAGAACAGCAAGTGATGTCAAACTTTGATTCTAAAAAGGAATGTTACTCAAGCACTTCTCACACTTAATCTTGTTTCTGAAAACAATAGAAATCAAAAATCTAATCCTAGCTCTACCAATGGCAAAAATGGGAATAGTAAATCTACTAATAAGACTCATAAAGTTAAGTTTAATGAAAATTATAATGTATGGTAAATTTGGTCATAAAATAAAAGATTGTTATAAAAACAAATAGAGCTAATAATAAAACCTCTAAAAATAAAAATGAGAAAAAAGTTCTAACTAGAATCATCAGAAAAATCAAAACCATAATCAAAACAATAATTAATAACAAAATTCTAATGTTATTGTTTTATATGCTGTCTTGTTTGCTTCTAATGAAAATGAATAAATTTTAAATAGTGGTGCATCGCATCATATGACTTGTTCATCTAATATTTTATCCGACACTAGAGATATATCTAAAAAAAACTTCATTTAAGAGAATTCATTTTTAAAAGATATTAAGCAAGGAAAAACAAAATTTGCAAATGTTGTTATAAAATATATTTTTTATATTCCTAAACTTAAGAAAATTTTGTTATCTTATTCTCAACTTATGAATGATAATTTCATTATAACATTGCTTAAGTTTAAATGTCTATTAGAAATCAGTATATTTTTCTCTGATTGTTGAAGGAATTCAACATAATGGTTTATACATTTTTTCTACTTCTGCATGTTGTTTTTCATCACACAATAGAAATGAATCTTAATTATGACAAAAAAGATTAGAAAATGTTAATTTTACAAGTTTATATGATATGGCATCTCATAATCTTGAAGTTGGTCTTCCGTCTATTTCTTTTCATCATGAAACTTGTGATGGTTGCTTACGTGGTAAGCGACATACTAACCCCTTTCACAAAAATAATGATGCGAATTCCTCACATCCTTTAGAACTTATTCATAGTAATATTATAAAACCACTTAAAGTTGCATCTCTTAATGGTTCTTTATATGAAGTTATTTTTATCGATGATCATACTAGAATGATTTGGTCGTATTTTTTAAATTAAAACGCTGAAGTATTATCTAAATTCAAAGAAATTAAAGTTGTTGAAAAGGCTTCTAATTTTTCTAATAAGAGATTAAGATTTGATAATAGTAATGAATATATTAATAAAATTTGATTCATTTTGCATTAATTGTGGTATTTAAAAAGAGTTAACTATATATTCTCCACAACAAAATGGTATTGCTGAAAGAAAAAACCACATCATTATTGAAATGGCTAAAACAATGTTGCATTCTGCAAATGTTCTCAAATTATTATGAGTTAAAACCATGAATATTGTCGTGCATATTCTAAATAGAGTCTCTACTAAAACTTTGTATATTTCTATTCATTTAGAAATGTGATCTAATAAGAAACCCAGTGTTGCTCATTTATGATCTTTAGTAGTCTTGTTTTCATCTTTATTCATAAAGCAAAAAAAATGAAACTTGATCCTACCTCTTATTCATTCATCCTTGGACGTTATGGATATCAAACTTAAACATTAAGAGTGTATGAACCGCCTAAAAGACAAATCATTGAGAATAAGAATGTTCTGATCCTTGAAAAATATTTTTGTGAGCCCTCTATGGAACCTCTTCAATGTTCTCATTTTGATGAACCTAACTCTCATGTTTCTCTTTATGAATAAACAAATGCTCTAAAAGAAGTTGATCCAATTTTGGATAACTTATAAAGTCTGAGGAACCTTCTGAATTTTATGTTCAATCTATACGACCTAAATGGGTTAAATCCCTAATCTAATCATCAAATCATGATAATCTTAATAAATTGACTAAGAATCAACATTCTTATCAAATTTTAATGACTATATATGAATGTCAACCTCAATCTTTTGAAGAAGCTATTCAAGATAGATGGAAAATTGATATGCAAGCTGAGTATAATGCCTTAATTAAAAATCAAACTTGGGATCTTGTCCCATCTCCACCTAAAAGGCATATTGTTGGTTGTAGATGGATTTATAAAATCAAATATAATTCAATTGGTAAAATTAACAAATTTGAAATAAGATTAATTGCTCACGATTTTACTCAAAATCCCTAGATTGACTATGTTAAAACCTTTGTTCATGTAACAAAAATGAGTACTGTTAGATTAATTATTGCTCTTACGACTCAAAATGGTTAGATTATACACCAAATAAATGTTAAAAATATTATTTTAATCGGTGATTTACAAGAAGAAATTCATATAACTCAACCTAAAGGTCTCATTGACTCAAAAAAAATTATGTTTGTACGTTAAAAAAATTACTTTGTGGTTTAAAACAAGCTCTTCAAGCTTGGTTTTTTAAAATCACTAATTTTTTAAACAATTGTTTTCTCTAACTGTTATCCTGATAATAATCTCTTTATTAAAGTTGAAAGTCATTTGATTTTAATTGTATTATATGTTGATGATCTTCTTATTACTGGTATCTAACTAGTTTAATTTTTAAATATAAAGATAAACTAAGTTAAACTTTTGAAATGACTAACGTAGGGATTATTCATCATTTATTAAGAATGACTATTTCAGAATAAAAATTCAATTGTTGTATCACAATCTCAATATGCTCATAATCTACTTGTTAAGTTTAATATGTTTATCTATAAGCCTACATCTAAACCTACTGAAGTTGTTGAGCTTGATCTAAAATATGTATGTGACAAAGCTAACCCCACACTTTACAGACAACTTGTTGGTAGTTTGATTTATCTAACTATAACTAGCACAAATATTTTATATGTTGTAGATGTTTCCAGATTCATACAAAATCTATACTTAGATCATTGAAAATTAACAAAATAAATACTTTGATATATCAAAAAAACTGTAAATTTTGTTTATTTTATTCTTCCATTGATAATGCTAACTCATATGGTTATTATGATCGCTGATCATGTTGGTGATAATATAGATTGCAAATCTACTTCAACATATATGTTTAAGTTTGGTGCAAGTGCTATCATTTGGAGTAGCAAAAAGCAACCTACTGTGTATATCTCTTCTACAAAAGCAGAGTATATAAATGTTATGGAAGTTGCTAAAGAAATCGTATGGCTACGAAAATTGTTAGAACTTCATTTGGATGTTTTTCACAGTACTAATTTTCTTTGTGATAACCAAAGTTGTATAATTTTTACGAAAAATTCAGTACAACCCCAACAAACTAAGCGTATTGAAGGTCATCTGCATTTTATCCAAGAGAAAGTCTTCAATAGTGATATTGATCTATAGTTTTGTCCGACAGATGAATAAGTGACAGATATCTTCACAAAGCCACTTGATGCTGCAAATTTTGTCAGTTTCGTACAATGTTGGGCCTCTCAGAGTTGCCATTGAGAACTGTGCATGATAATGTTGCTTTCTAACAACCATGTGTTTCCTTCTTTATAATTATTCTCATTGTAAAGCATTGTAATAAGTCACTATATGTGATTTTGGTAAACTTTATAATTTTTGAATTTATAGTGTACCCAATACTTATAAGCATATTTTGTAATCAAGGTTCTTATGTTATAAAAAGCTTCAAAAATGCTTAGTTGATTATTTATGATAAATTGTGAGATGCAGTCGCACGATCATGCTAGGTTAATACTTATTCCAAATAGTTTATAGATTATGATTCATTTTGTTTCAAAAAGTGATATCGGCATGATAAAAGTATTTAAATCTTTCAAATTTTATATGCTTCATTAAATTATTATAGTTGTTTCATGGTGTATAATCTTTTATTAAGGTAACTATGGTATGTATCCCCACTTAACATTAAGGAGAAGTGTTGGAACATTTAATGTTAAATAATGTCATTATTGGGCTCTTAACATATTACATGGGTAAATAATAAATGTTTTATTATTATATAACACGGGTTAAATCATTGTGTAAATAAAATAATAAAACATATTATTAAATATGGCCATAGCATTCATCAGGGAGGTTGGACCTATTAGTTACAATGGTCCACCTCATACCTCAATATAAAAAGGGTTTTACCCCTTGGTGAAAACACAACAATGAACACAATAATTTGTAAACAGTGTGAGATAAATTATTATATGCGAGTTCTGTGAAGGTTTTGTGCATTGCTCTAAGAGACGAAGTGAGAGGTTGAAAGAATGTATTAAGTACTTGAGTTTCTCGATAAATGAATAGTCGTCATGTTTTTTTACCTCAGTTCACATTTTCTACGTTAAACATTTGTGTGAAATGTGTGCCTTTGCTAATTGATTTTACATCTAGATCTATTTTGTGCATTCTATATATTCCATGTTTTAATAATACCTTCCTCATTTGAAATGAAACTTCTTGTCCTTGCTGCTAATTCAACAAAGCCACTCCATTTTGTTGGATGATGGAGAGGTAAACATCAAAATAAAATGTGATAATGCAATTGTCTTGACTAGGTTTGACGAAGGAAAGTTGCTGAAAATCAAAGATGAGCCTTCAATTTCAAGAAATTTTGCTCATCTCATTAAAGAAGGAATGTCAACAAGTCTTTTGTGGCATGTTATATTTAGACATACCAACTATAACAACATTCGAACAAAGCAAAATAATGTTGTATGTTTGCCAACTCTGCCCAAAAATATTGAAAAATGTGAAGCATGCATCCTAGCTAAACAAGAAAGAAAACCATTTCAAAAATCAAAGTTGAAAGGTTATTGCAATTGATTCACTTTATTTGTGTACTCTACCAATTATTTCTATTGGTGATCATAAATAATTCATAGTGTTCATTGATCATTATAACAAAATGACCTAGATCTATTTTCTAAAGCAAAAATCATAAGCTTTTAAAACTTTTCAAAAGTTTCACACAATGGTTAAAACTGAAGCACAATCCCATATTGGGGCACTGAAGAATGATAATGGTGGGGAATTCACATCAAAAAATTTTGAAGTCTATCCCAAAAAAATGAGATCAATCATCTTCTCAGAGTCCCTTACACTTCTCAACAAAAAGAGTAGTTGAGAGGATGAACAAAACTGTGATGAACATGGTTTGGACAATGTTATATTTCAAATGAGTAAATTAGCATTTATGGGCAAACACAGCCCAAACAACATTCTATCTTTGCAATAGGTCACCATAAGCCACTCTTCAAATGAAGACTCCACATGATATTTGATGTGGTCATCTTCCTTCAATGCAACATCTTCGAGTTTTCGGATCCACATGCTTTGCATTGATTCCCAAGGAGAAAAGGAGTAAGTTGGACCACAAGGGTCAAAAATGCATCCTTTTAGGATATTCAAAATTCCTCAAAGGCCCACAAACTATGTGATGAAAAAAACAAGAAGTTTTTCATTGCAAGAGATGTTTCTGTGAAACCACAAAGGACAACTAGCATTGATCGACAATTGAGTCGACTTGAGAAATTTGCAAAATTTGATGTTTTCAAGGAGAATGGTATGGAGATTCCAAACAGTGAGAGTGAGGGGGCACATGTAATTGGGAATTAGGGTAATCTAAATTGTCTCCTATAATTGAAAAAGGAACTCTTTGAAGAAGTTTAACTTCATTAGAAGATGAACACATTTCTAGAACATGAGTTAGAAGATGGAGGAGTTTCAAATCAAGAAACTAAGACCAGTTGTTTCACAAGAAACATAGAAAAAGATGTCAAAATGGGCTACACAAACGTTGAAAGATGTCAAACATAATTTAGTGGGAAAAACAAGTACTCAAATTACACACACAGCGTCACAACGAACAGACAAATTTCTAGAACATATTCAAGATAAGCTAGAAAAGTTTACCTCAGAAGTCCATCTAGAAGAAGTCAATATTGCTTTTGATTCATAACCAAATTCCTTCAAACAAACCGAAAATCTTGATGCATGGAGAAAAGCAATGAAAATTGAATATGATGCTTTGGTCAAGAATGGAACTTGAAATTTAATTGATCCTTCACTCAATTGTAAACCCACTGGTTGCAAGGAGGTCTTTCAAAGCAAATATAAAGCAGGTGGCTCACTTGACAAACAAAAAGCAAGGATTGTCACAAAGGGATATGCTCAAAAAGAAGGGATAGACTATAAGGAGACCTTTGCACCAATAGCAAAATGGTCCACTTTTCGGACTTTGTTGGCTTTAGCAACACAAAACAGATGGAAATTTCATCACATGGATGTGAATATTACTTTTCTAAATAGTGATCTCAAATAAACAATTTACATGAATCAGCCAAAAGGTTTTGCAGTTGATGGCCAAGAACACAAAGTATGCAAGTTGGAAAAGTTGTTTTATGGATTGAAACAATCCCTATGAGCGTGACATGAAAATCTCACTAAGCACTTCTTGATCATGAACTTCAAGTGTTTTGAATTTTAAGATGCAACTCTATTCATCAAAACAATTGTATATGTGGATGATCTGCTCCTCACAGAAAATAATGAAAGGTTTTGAAATGACATATTTAGGTCACTTTCATTACTATTTGGGTATTGAAGTGATTCAAAAATCTGAATACATTTTCATCACAACATAAATACATTGGTGAAACTCTGAGCACTTTTAGAATGACAAACTGTAAACCACTCAATATGCCCATGGAATAAAATTTGAAGTTGACATCAAATGATACTACAAACTTTAAAGATGCAACTTATTATAGACAGCCCATTGGAAGTTTGATCCTAGACTAGGTATTTATTTTGTTGTTGGTGTCCTTTCGAGATTCATGCAACCAATTAAAAGTCATTGGGTAGTAGCAAAAAGAGTTCTTCACTAGCTAAAGGGAACACAGAATTTTAAGCTAAAATAATCCAGGGCAACAGACTTCAAACTAGTTGGATATTCAGATTCAGACTATGCAGGGGATTTTGAAGATGGGAAATCTACTTCATAGATTTTTTTATGAATTTAGGAACATTAGTCATCACTTGGAAGTCAAAGAAGCAGTCAGTGCTAGCAATAGATTCATAAATAGCCAAAAATCGACGATAAATCACGATTTATCACGAGCAAGTCTCAGAAAGATTTTTCTTTATGAAAATCATGAGTCAAGTAATTACGATTACTCGGTGATTTTCGCTAAGTAATAATTGTGACTACTCGGCAAAAATTGTCGCGTAATCTCCCTCAACTCACCAACCACATGAATAAAATCTAGGGCAAAAAATAATTTGATTTTATCATTTTACGACGAGATTTATGTGCTTTTTTTCCAGCTATGGTTTGATGACTCATTTATAGCAAAATTTGAGTCAGGGTTTATACTATATTCAATCATTCCTTTTGTTATATCATGTGCTCATGCTGTTGATAGATCTATCATCTGACATTTGATAATCAATTATTAAACAATTATAATTGTATATCAGTGATTCAAGGTCTATCCATTGTTTGTAACTTTGTGTCAAGGCTTCCACAATTATCTAGAGTCTTAGCAATGAAATTTGAATATCAGTGTTTCATTCATAGTACATACTGATACATGCAACCCTGAATCTATGCATCTAGTGGCCAGTACAGTCACTTCAAGGCTTCCATTTGCTATGCCAAATACAGACTCACGATACAGTCACTTCAAGGCTTCAAGTTCAAGCCCTCAAGTGACTGTCATGTCTGATACAATCATACATAAATGAATGAAAGACATATTCAAGTTTGATATATACTTATGGCATTCTCTACATTCATTTCTCATGTCAATTAGCAATGTTTTACATGTTATTTAAATTTATTTTATGAATTTATATGTTTTTTAAAGTAGCAATAAAGTCGACGATTAATGCCAAGTAATTGCCGAGAAAGTCCCAAGTCCCAAGTCAAATTTTAGCTTGTCGAGTATGAGTTTTTGAACTATGGTGCCAACAATTTCTTCAACAGAAGCAGAATATATGGCAATTTCAGAGGCAACTAGTGAAATAATATGGCTCAAAAAGATTCTTGCAGGGTTATAAGAAAAACAAGTTTCATCAACACCACTCATGGTCAATAACACTTATGCAATCCAAATGGCAATAAATCTAGAGTTTCACGACCGAACCAATCACATCAACACCAAATTCCATTTGATTTAGCATTATGTGAAAGATGACCGTGTCAAACTGATACATTGTCCAACTACAGAGCAACCAACGGATACCCTGACAAAAGTGATATGAAAAAAGAAATTTGAAAAATTCAGAGGCATGTTTGGTCTCACTATAACCCCTATAGATTAAGGGGAGGATGTAATATTATGTACACAATCCTGGGAGTAATATTTTTGTCTTGTAGAATCTGAACAATCATCTTGAAGATGCACTGAACACTCACATCGTTTATTATTTATATGTATTCTTCCATCTCATTTAGATGAATGAATACAATTTTGGTTTGCACCAACTTCATTTTCAATTTACGTAGTCCATTCCTGCCCTGACATCTTCCATAATTCATGATAAGTTATGTTACAAGTCTAGATGATATCTACCATAAAAGAACACCAAGCTTGATTTTCCTTCACCATTGAAGGTCAAGCTGATTATTTGTCTCTCTCCTATAATGTTTCAAACTTTAATATGGAGACATGAAAATTAGTAGTGTGCATAGAGAATTTCAACATCCCAACAGACCTGTCTCAAGAAAAGATTCCACAGCTGCAGCAAATCTTGTGTTGTTTAAGGAGTTCAATACAACCGATCTTACCTGGAAAAAACTTAAAAGTTACTAATTCTCAACACAAAAGCTTTCTCATGTATATAAAGTAGTTGTTGTCCTTTCTAAGTTTATACAACCTATATCATGCTCACCTCTTGATATGAACAAAAAATGTATCCACATGATAATACCGCAAAAGTGGCCAGCAAGGATGGATTTTGTTTTGAGATGCAGACGCTGAGTCCTGTCCCCAACTGCAAAATAAAGAAAAGAAAAAGTACCAAAACCATTTTAAGTTAGTTATGTATAAAGTGCTATAATATTACTCATGTACTAGTATGAAAGAAAGACAATATGGACTACTTTAAACATGTGCTTGTTCTTTCTATAACCCCTTTCAACCACCAGCTTTTGGCTCTCTCAAAACAGAGAGCTCATTCCGAAAGAAGCACACTTCCTACTTCACAAGCACACGAGAAATATTAGGATAACATTTTGACTTGTGATATCATAACATTTTGACTGTCTGATATCTTGCCCTAATTTGTAAGAGCGCCACATTTAATGTTCATGTAGGTCTATAGTTTAGTGATGCTACGAATTTTACCTACTTGAGAAAGAAATAAATGGCATTAATATTCACATATTACCAATAATTGACCCTGGAAAAGAGAGACTCTAACCTAACTATCAACATAAATTAAAGAAAAAAAAAATCACTAATTAAGCAATATATAATATATATTGGTACAAAATATAAACAGTGAGATTCGACAACTTGGCATTAAAAAAAGGGAAAGGTGGTAGAAATATGAAGCTTCCACAAAAGGAGTATTAAATAACTACCAAATATCCAAAAGAAAGAAAACTGCCTAAGCCCAAATGTCATCTAGAGAAAGTGCTCTACTAAGTAATTCTCAGGGGTAACAAAGTACTTCCAAAGTATAAATAGTGAGGTTGGAAGCCTAGACAACAAAAAAAAATGAAAAGTGAGAGAAATATGAAGTTTCCACCGAAGGAGTATTAAATAACTAACAAACATCCAAAAGAATTAGAACTGTCTAGCCTAATCACCAAGAACCTATCAGAGAATGGTCAGCTAGAAAGAGGCATCGTGCAAGAGGGCTCTACTAGAAAATTCTCAGTGGTAGCAAAGTACTGAAAAAGACCTTATAGAAGGGATGAAGGAGCTCGCACCAAGTCCATGTCAATGACACTGGGATAAGCAGATCTGACACTGCACAAGGTCTCTTAAATATATGGCTGTCATCCTAAGTATGCGTGATATCCAAAGGCTGCTTCATACAACCACCACCAGTAATAGACTGAAAGGATGACTGATGCATCTAGTAGATCCAGAAGAATTCCGAAAAAACTCTGATAAACAAGTCAAAACACTTATAATCTAGGTATCTAACAATAAATCAGACAAGGAACCCCTTGAATCTTTGAACAGGCAATGGTATCTCCAGTACTCTCAACATGATTTGTGTATGAAAAGATAGTATGTCCTTGTATCTCAATCTCCTAGAAAGAATCAAGTTTTTTAATTCCATTTGTTCCACTGAATATGGTGATGAGAACAAATTCTGAGTTGGCCAGGATGGAACCTTAGATCATGTCCCCAATGTTGGCAAACATAGTCTGGAAAAACAATAATAGCATCTAAAACATGGAGACAATGCCTAACGTAGAAGGGTAACTTTGGCTAAGAAGCTATGTTGTGGCAATTTTGTTTGAATTTAATTCTAGTTAATATCATATCTAGTAGTTGCATTGATCTCTACCTTAGGAGGGATGAGATGAGGGGGTATCCAAAGAGAACCCATATGAAGGAAGGCAGTCAATGGAATTACCAACTGTCCATATCGATAATGAGACCTTAGAAAACATGTAAGGTAACACTAAAGTAAAAGAATCCACATTAGCATATCTTGATAGACAACTGATAAATTGATACACTGAAGAGTCAACATTTAACAAACCTCCTAATATATATGAATCACGTGGTACATGATAACCAATCACAACCTTTAATTATATTATTATCACTATTATCTTTTTTGGCTAATTTTTAAGAATTGCTTAAAATGGTGAGAAAAAATAGTGTGTATTTAATTTCCTGTAGGGATGTCGCCACCAGCATCATTTCGGGCTATTTCCTCAAGTTGATGGCTTCCCAACACAATACAACATGATAAAGCTGCCATATATTCCAAATTGCTTCAGAGGATCTGCAACTTGATATTTCAGATGACAAATTTCTACCTGAGATAAGGCACTTGTCTTCTCATGTTTTTATTCATAAATTCATTGGGATCTAGCCATAGATTCTTTCATGCATTGGATTATAAATAAATGGAAACAAAGAATAAACCCAAGGTCAGAATTCTGACAAAGGGCTTCTTTCCGGTAATCTTTGGCTCCCCAAAGACCAGGAAGAGATTTTCACACAAGGGCCTTGATTTTATAGAAACTCTGTGCTTTCTCAGTGCCCATGGACTCCATATTTCAATCCAGAAACTTAGTTTCTTGTCAATATAAACTATATGGGTGCAAATTTTTGGACTCCCACCAGAATTCTTGAAAGATTGAATTATCTGTATTTCGAAGACCATCCTTCAAAGCCCTTATAGGCCACACATGCAAGAATGTGCATCAGATTAGATCTGTCCAGACCAATACCAAAGGCAATCAGGCTAAACACTTCTATGGGTGCCTGAATTCAGAATCTACACTACGAATGTCTTCCAAACCACAGCTATGGCCGTGTCATCAGAAAGGGCATTTTGATAGGGACTGCCCAAAATAGATAGTTATGAATAAAAACAAAACTCAAACCAGATCAGGAAGGGGGAAGGTTTGCAGGTCAAAAGAGTGGAGAGGTTTGGGTATGAGGAACAGTAAGTTTATGAACATGACCTTGGCATGTAAAAAAGATAGTGATGGGCCATGAAGTAAAATAGTCACAGCTAAGTATTTAGACTCATCCGTGCCATGAATAATTTTTCTCAGTCCAATCTTCCTTATGGCTCTGCTACTTGAAACTTTATGAGAACATGTATTGACATAATTTTTCCTTGGCTAAAATGGAATATTAAAGATGGATCAAGAACGTATTTAAGATGGTTATTTGAAGATGCTTTCTAAATGGAGACTGATCCATCCTCCTTCCCTTGCTAACGCAGTTAGTTAAAATAGGGTAAAGGTGCCCAGAGTTAAAGTGGGAGATGCCACCACCTACTACTGTTAAGATGAACTTTGATGAGGCTGCATAAGGTAATTTGTAGCCAACTGCTAGGGGTGAGGTTTAAGAGATAGCACAGGTCAGCCTGTACTGATTTTTGGACTTTAGTTTCGTATGGATACTAATAACTTAATAAGTAATAACCAAGGAGAATAGATGGGCCTTCACAAGATTTAAAATTTGCCATACATAAAGGGTGGAAGGATATATGTGTAGGAGGAGAGTCAAAAGTTTTAATCAATGCAATGATTAAGAATGCAGGGCACGGAAACTAAATACCATCATCCAAGATATGGATTGTTCAGTTCTTTGAGCAGATCAAATTCTTGCATATCAAGCAAAAAGAGAATCGAGTAAAAGATTTGGGGAACGGCCTTATTAGAATCTCATAACACAAACAGAATCTCACAACACTACTACAATTTTTCTTGAAAACCATTTCCAAAAAGATTTCCTTTGCTGTTTGGTTAAGGACTGTCAAATGGCTTAAGATATAATATGACTGGTGGTATGTACAGGATAATATTTAAAATACAAATATTTACCTAAAACATATAACATAAAAAAGAAGAATTTAAAAGAAAGAAAGAGGAGAAACAAATAGAGATATAAGATTTTTGCATGGACTTGGAAATCATGGGAAAAGGAACATGATAAATGAGGGTCTCTTGGCGATTATCACTTTAGTCCCTTTTAGTCATTGGTGGGGCTTCATAAATCCCCAGAAAAGGACTTATGAAAAATTAAGGTTGGGATTTAATCGTATGGAGCAAACATTATTTGGGATGAGCATTGGTAAGCTCACCCACCACCCTCTCTTCTCAACTGTTCTCTCATACCATTTTGTCTGCCTGAAAAAATATTGCACTTGGTCATTATTCCAAAGGAGCATTTATAATTCGAAAATGTGTGACTGCAAGGTTTTTCTCTCAACTTACCTCTACAAACTGGTAAGATCTTCTCATTCCCACACCTTGAATCTCTGTCTTATGTTGTTGGATTTCTCTTTTACAATTGTTGGAGGTGGGGAAAATACGGTTTGGTTTAAATGCTTGAGCTGGTATTTATGGGTGGCTTGGCTCTTCTCTGTTAACTTCTTCGTATTAACTATTTTCCATTGGCCTCTTTTAGGCTCTCCTTTTGTGAAAATTGGTTTTTGATGTCCAGATGTTTTAGGCCTTCCCCAATGCTTCTGTGTGGTTGACAGCCTCCTCAACTAGTTTTTTTAACTTCAAAAGTTTGGATTGGGTTTTTGTTGAGTGTTGTTGGGTGAGGGAATGGAAAGCACCCTATCCAAGCGACAAAGCTGGACTGAGCTCCTGAATAAGGCTTGAGAAAGCTGGGTATTTGAAGTTAAAGACTACCTGAATGACCTAAGATACACCCCCACCCCTCTACATGATATCTATGAATTGGTTGTTTCTACATTCAGCTTTGGGTTCTGATTGATTCACTAACTCTCTCACCCCTTTGTGCTTGGTTTGCATGCTTGGGTTTTGATTGAGCTTACCTGAGTTAAGTCTGCAATAATCTTTTTAGGGCGTGCTCTGATAAATTGATGGCCTGCTGTTTGGCTTAAAGGGTGTTGACTGAAGCTGCAGAAAAGAATAAAGGCCTCACTTCTAAAATTAGAAGGCCCTGCCCCATATCTTAACAAATCCCTCTCGGTGTTTGGCTTCTTTGTGCCTTCTCAGATATAATGGCCTATGCAGCTGGCACAGGGGGAGAGATGCCTAGGGGTGGGGTGATAAAAATTGGAAGAAAGGCTGTGAAGGAAGGTTCGTCTCACCAGACTTGGAAGGAGCCGGGCCTTCAAGGAAAATAAAGAAAAGCAAAGGTGGCAAGAACATGAAGAGGGCTCCTACCATGACCACTTCCTTTCTGGAAATGGAATTTTCTGATTTGACCAATGGTAAAGTTCAAGAACCCTTGGCGCAAGATTTGGATGAAGCATATGTATGAGCCTGTAAAAAAAAAGGACCTAAAAGAGGATGATTAGACAGGGAACTTTATAAAATGATGTTGGACCCTAAAGCAACACATGAAAGAGGGAACATTTTTTATGTGGCTTCAAGCCTCTCTGATGCAGATATACTGTCAAATACTAGAGGCATCTTTCTGCTGCATGAAGACATTGATAAACTGGAAGATTCAATGGCAACCAGCCATAACAACCTCCATACTCACATACTAGAGGTGTGGGACAGTATAAGGCTCATGTTATGTAGGTAAGTTTTAAATCAACACCAAGCAACCAATTTGGTGTATGAGATTGTTTTTCCATTTGCCTTATATATATATATATATATATATATATATATATAGTTCAACAAGGTGTTTTTATACCCTACCCACATTGGATTCGAACCAGTGCCTCCTCTATCAAGTACACATGCATTCACCATCAGATCCACTCCGATTGTACATCAGTTCGAAACTACCCAACAATTGAAAATAAATCCCTTTGCAGTTTTGATCTGCCCCTTTCCTCCCAACTGCAGTCATGGAGAAAGACTATAAATGCGGTGCTCTCGATGACGATGAAGAGGCAGGACCTATGATTCCTGACAATGCAAACGCTTGAGTGAGTTTGAGATGGCATACTGATTAGGGATGGAGAAGACTTAAAAATAAGCTTTTTCAAATAAATGTAGAGCACCGAATTTCAGTCCAAAAGGGTAGCAATGCACTCCAGGTGGCATATTTTTTGACCCTCCTCTTTATGCAAGAGAAACTAATAGAAAACAATAAGACATGGGATATTAAGACAGAGAAACTAATAGAAAACAAATTGATATTCATGGTGTGCTCCTCAATTTTTTATTTTTTATTTTTCTCTACACATGGGATCTATTGACAGAGATGCAAGAGCAGAGGGAGACTCAGGAATTAATTGAGTGAGAGCTATGTGAAATCTGATTTTTGCTTTCTATGTGAAGAGTGAGTGAAAATGAGGAAATGTAAGTGACAAGGCAAAATGAGGGTTAAGAGGAAATGTGGTTGTGATTACTATATTAAGTCTTTTTTGTCCTTCTGTTCCTATAATTTCTGAATGATTGGAAAAGGAGATAGATGAAATAAGAGAGATAAGTTTTATAGTCTGAGTTTGCTCTTCAGTATGATTGACGGTATAACTGAGAAGGCAATGGGAGGTAATAGTGAGAGAAAAGTGAATGTTAACTCCTTCCTCTGGTCTCTAATTTATTTCCTTTATTCCATCTGTGTAGTTTAGTTCCACGCTCTTCAGTATTCACAAGGGAGTCCAATTTTCTTCACCTTGATAAGAATTTAGGCATGGAAAGAGTGGAGCAGAACTAGCAAAGCGATATCGTTGTTTTAAATGAAGTGAATGTTATATTAATGTCACCGAAGAAGGTATCCAAAGAATCTAACCACTCAGCTGCAAGGGAGATATCAAGACCATTTAATGGAGGTACATTCATGGATATCCATAGAGAATGTCTCCAAATTGACCTTGTCACACTTCCAAAAACATGGAGTTGTTGATGAAGTTTATTCGCAGATTGGCCAAGGAAATTGAAATTATATTTAATGCCAAGTCAATGAAATCTCAATAAAATTGTGTGCTTCCAAAACCAATAAGAACTGATATTTTGGTGTTCTTGATTTTCCTTATACTTTTAAAGTTCTATTATCATGGACACTGGTTGTTAAAATTGCCAGAGATAAATTCACAAATTTCATTTGTAGATTCTTAACACTTTCGTAAATTATATGGAGTGGCGGCAGAAACAATTTCTATGCATTGCATCCACCGCCATACCAATTGCACACATTGAAGTTATTCTTTCTACATTTGCATTAGCCGGCACATTGAGCCCCTCACCACCACTCCTTACTTCTATGGTTACCCACAATTGGTTGACCTATTTTGCACCATGTGCAACTACTTTTGCACCAGTGTCTCCACAAATTTCTCCCCATATTCATACACCCCATCCTGGTTTCTTTGTTAAAATTATAAATAGTTATTAGTTAATGCTAAACTAATGGGCGGTTATCAAACCTTACCCACTGATGCAACCACTTCTAATTAATAAAAATACAGACACACAAGGGAATGCTAAACTAATGGGCGGTTATCAAACCTTCCCCACTGATGTAACCACTTTCTAATTAATAAAAAGACAGACACACAAGAGTCTAAGTGTGTTGTATGCCTTCCATTTCTCTTCATTCTTTCAGCATTCATTTTCTAACATTGGTATCAAAGCCACGTTTGAGGAAGCCCTGGGAGAAGGGTATGAACAACATGCTGCAGGTTTGAGGAAGCCCTGGTAAGCAGGGTACAAGCTATGCATAGTACCATTGAAGAGGTTTTCCAAATTAGAGGCAGCAGGTCACGGAATAGAACAACAGAAACAAAATCATGATTTACAGTCGTAGGGGTCATGGGAAGATGTGAACCAGATAGCAGATTGCTAGGGCACATGATTTGGTGAATAAACACAAAGGAAGATACTATGAAAAGTTCACAGAATATAAATGCGAGCAGCACCAAGAAGCAGAAGGAAAATGTGAATTTTATTGAAGGAAAACACAGTTTGATCATACTAGAAAGAAATGCAATTTGAATGAAGACTGAACATGCCGCAATGGGAGCCTAGCAGTTTTACACTGCAAAAACATTACGAAGGGATACAATCACGGGAGGTCTATGGCATGACACTATAAATTGTGGAGGGCGATGGTCATCTAGGGCACGGCAGAAGGCACGAGGAATCAAAATACAACTTGAAGAATTTGAAGAGGCATGTAAGTAATTTATATTTTTTAGAAAGTTTATCATGTATTTTTAGAACCTGTCTTTTCAGCAAACTGTAATTTTTTCAAAACCACACTTTTTAGGTTTTGATTTGAGGAAGCCCTGGTAAGCAGGGTACAAACTACGCACAGTACCATTGAAGAGGTTTTCCAAATCAAAGGCAACAGGTCACAGAGCAAAACAGCAAAAACAAAATTGTGATTTACAGTCATAGGGGTTGTGGGAAGATTTGAACCAGATAGCAGATTGCTAGGGCATGTGATTTGGTGATTAAACACAAAGGAAGATACTATGAACAGTTCACAGAAATCTAAATGCAAGCAGCACCAGGAAGCAGAAGGAAAATGTGAATTTCATTAAAGGAAAACATAGTTTGATCATACTAGAAAGAAATGCAATTTGAATGACCACTGAACACGCCACAAATGGGAGCCTAGCAGTTTTACATTGCAAAAACGCGATGAAGGGATACAGTCACGGGAGGTCTAGGGCATGAGACTATAAATCATGAAGGCCGATGGTCATCTAGGGCACAGAAGAAGGCACAGGAGCTCAAAATACAACTTGAGAAATTTGATGAGGCATGTAAGTAATTTATATTTTTTAGAAAGTTTATCATGTATTTTCAGAAACTGTCTTTTCAGCAAACTGTACTTTTTTCAAAACCATACTTTTTAGGTTTTTATTTTTGGGTCAAAAAAGTGTTAGACAATCGTATTTTTTATGGTGAATTAATTTATGGGTCACAGGTCAGAAAAGTGTATTTTTTCTATTGCATTGATTTATGAGTTAGCATTGTACTTTACTTTTTTATGAATAAAATTCCGAATAAGAAACTATAAGATAAGATAGATATATTAATGTCCAACGAATGACCACAAAAGTAGGTCAAAGGCCCTGGTAGATATAGTTTGTCTCCTGGTGCAGGACCTAGTATGGGTCTATAATGTCCCCTTTTTCCTAGTCATCACATTTTCGATGAGATTGGCCTATCATTGACCTTCGTAGGCCAAGACAGGGTGATTAGAGGGTCGCTTCGGCAGTTACCTAGCCTTTCGAGGGGTTTTCTCTACCACATTCAGTTGTTTCCCATGGGCGTATTGGTGTTTCGAAACCTAGAGAATCTATATAAATTTATGTTATAAAGTTACTTTATGAATTATAACTTTATTTTATTAAAAAAGGAAATTAAAAATAAATAAAAGAAATAAAGTTATTTATTTCTAGAAGTTTCTAGCCCCTACCAAAAGTGGAGACATAAAAAGTATATAAGGAGGTGTTGGGCTCATTTCTTAGCATCCAAGTTTATGTTTTGATATTGATTTGTGGTTGAGGAGACCTAGGGTTTCTACAGAATAGCCATTGAGGACGAAAACCCTCTTGGTTGTGTGACTTTGAGGTTGTAAAATATCAACAGAATTGTTACCAGTTGTGGGCTTCACTTTTGAGGCTCAACTTGTGCTTCATTGAGATCATTTGCAGGTTGGAAGAATAAGGGTTTCATTGCAAAATCTGAAGATTTATTACAGCTATGGTATTTGGTTCGATCCTCTCGTTCTAGGTGCAATTTGAAGCAATGAAGATATTCATTTGAAGCTGCCTAGTGTGGAGAAGATTTGCTTGGCAATGGAGGTCGATTTTGGTAAGGGTATGATGATTTATGGTTGACTGTAATTTTTGTTTCAGACTTCTCTATTGGTTCGATTTGCTTTGATGAAGCCATATTTCCAACATCCAACCATTTGAGGAGGAGCAACTGGGATAGAAGAAGATATTAAGAGCAGTTTGGGGGTCTATATCATTGCAATTTATTTATATTTCATCCTCCAACAAAGTTCAGGTCTGCAACTTAGTGAGGGGTCGATTTTGGTCTTAGAGGCTTCCAAAAAATATCATACACACCACAAAAGGAGCGGCCAGCCTCAAGAAACCTCCCCATTCAGTTTGGTGGCATTTGGTGCATGATTTGTGACAATATTAGGGTCTGATCTGATCTCTGCAAGTCTGAAGACAACTCAGAAATTTACATCATTTGGAGGCATTCATCATTCCGTGTTGAAGGGGACTCATCTACACCATTTGTAATCAGGTTCCTCTTATCTTATTGCTTGCATGTGATAATTTGCCCTTTATTGTAAGTCTGAAGCACATTTATATCAGACTGATTTGTACTCAGAAAATTGAATTAAAAGGCATTGAGTTGGCTACAATTTGCATTGTTTATTATTGCTATATTGTCTACTTTGTTTGTTTATCAATCTATTGTTCAAGACTAGTAAAAATATATGCAAAACACATTGAAAATCAATTAGACCAGCAAACTGAAAATACGGACCAGCAAGTGTTTGACAAAATTCCCAAGCATCAAACTCAGAAAAATTTGACAAATTTCAGTCACTATTGGTTGGGGATTTTACAGTGGTATCAGAGCTAAGATCTTGCCATCCTAGTGGGTTCATTCTTGCATGCAGCCACACAAAGTTAGGCCTCACAGGTACTATACACGCAGAAGAGCGGAACTGGAAAGAAATATACAGCAAGGTCCTATGGGTGATAAAGGACAAGACAGCCCACCTAGGAATGAAGGTAAAAATAATACAGGTGTTGATGGCAGAAAAATGGATGTGCTAATTGACTTAGTAACACAAATGATAGCTAAGATAGATCAACGACAGAATACCAACACACAGAATCAGAATACAGCTGAACACAGTAGGGTGAATGGCAATGATACTAATCCGAGGAGAGATGACCAGCAGGGTGAGACCTCTAGAGCTTCAGCTTCTAGACCTCTTTTCCCTACTTTCACGCAAAGGAAATACATACACCGCCACAGATGGATGCAACAGTCACTTATTGTGAGGAGTCTAGAGATGCATACCGTGAGTATTGTACCTTGCCATTTGATTTGAGGGACCAATGGCCATTTGATGAATACATGAACTCCAGGAACTGAAGGAATGCACTTCGTAATGATCCACGCAACTTTCCTAGGAGTGACTTTCAGCATGCCCTTGGTAAGGTGAACATGCCAACATATGATGGCAACTCTTCAGCACGTTCATGGGTCCAAAAGTTGGACAACTATTTGTCATTGAGACCGATGCCAGAGGAGGAGGCAATTAAGTTTGCCACATTGCATTTAGAAGGGTCAGCTCACGAGTGGTGGTACATTGGACTTGTGACACTTGGTCATCATCACATTCATTCCTATGCAGAGTTTACAAATCGATTGATAGAAAGATTTGATGTGAGAGATGCTGAGATTAGGTTCAGAGAGTTGGCACAGCTGAGGCAACAGGGTTCATTGGAATCTTACATTGAGGAGTTCCAGCGTATTTCAGTGATGGTACCTAATATCAGTGAGAGGAGGATAGTCGTCTTATTCATGGAGAGACTTATGGAGCCTTTGAAGGGTTGGTTGAAAGCATTTGACCCACCTACATTACAGGAGGCTATGCAGAAGGCACGTAGTATGGAGTTTGTTGCACCTAGGAGTAGACCTACACCTAGAGATAGAAACGTTCCTTCTTCTAGTAGAGAGTTCTCAGCAGGTTAAGGACATAGAGAAGAAGGCAACAACACCAGCTATCAGTGAGGGTTTACGAGAGGAACTAAGGAGGAAGAAGTTATGTTTTTGGTGCCAGCAACCTTTCAGTTGGGATCACGATTGTGCAGCTAGGCCTAAGGGCAAGGCTAATCACATCATGTGGGTGGAGGATTCTGATACTGAGCAGCAGGAGACTACAGGCGAGGATCAAGGAGATGGGGATCATATTGATGGTAGTTTGGCTCCGCTTGCATACTTTGCCAATTCAGACATTGAGACTACATTCAGATTTAGATTTACAGTGAATGGACAGTGATGTATTGCTATGTTGGATACAAGTGCGACACATAATTTCATCAGTAATGGTTTTGTGGGTAGAGGTAGACAAGAGGCAGAGAGATTTGATGGATTCAGAGTTCGTGTTGCCAATGGATACACTTTATAATGCACCAGGAAAGTAAGCAATCTCACCTTGACACTGAACGATTATGAGTTACAGACAGATTTCTAAATTGTCCAGATGGGAGACATGGATGTAGTTTTGGGCATGAAATGGCTCCAGGATTTAGGAGTTCACTCTCAATGTGCCTAGGAATGAAATGAAGTTTGAGGTCGATAAACGTAAGTATACATTGAGAGGCATTACAGGTGGGAGTTTGCATGCTATTACTTATGATGGGAGATTGGATAGGAAGGAGACAGGGCTAGATTGGATTGGCAATCCATTGTTTGAGATGGGTGACACTTGGATACAGGAAAATCCACTTTTTGAGTTTGGTGTTGACCATCTTTTTTATTGCAGTTCAGAGTTGAGTATTGACGATAGTTCTCCTAGTTCGGTTTGCAGGCAGGGCATGCGGCTGAGTTCCATGAGGATTTCATATTAAAGACTGCTTATAGTTTTACATTTGATCCTCATGTTCAGGACTTGTTTGGGATGCAGTGCACAGCGGCAGATGTGTTGGACGCTTTGTATGCTAGTTTTCCCTGTGCAGTGATGGGAGGCAAATGTCATCAGTTTTGTGAGTTGCTTCCCTTTGAGGCTTATATACCTGCAGCACCCGACAGTGAGATTGGTTTGTTTCAGCAGGTACATGTTGGCATTCAGGTGATGACACTTCAGAAGTTCTTTGGTGATGATGGGGATGTTAGGCAGTTTTATCCATGGGATCCAGGGGGTATGATTATTGCAGTTATTTATAGCTTGGAAATGACATTGCTTGGGGACAAGCAATTTCAGGAGGGGCAGACTGTAATGTCCCCTTTTTCTTAGTCATCACATTTTCGATAAGATTGGCCTATCATTAACCTTCGTAGGCCAAGACAGGATGATTAGAAGGTCACTTCGGCAGTTACCTGGCCTTTCGAGGGGTTTTCTCTACCACATTCAGTTGTTTTCCATGGGCGTATTGGCGTTTCGACACCTAGAGAGAGCATCTTTATAACTTTATGTTATAAAGTTACTTTATGAATTATAACTTTATTTTATAATAAAGTTATTTTATTAAAAAAGGAAATTAAAAATAAATAAAAGAAATAAAGTTATTTATTTCTAGAAGTTTCTAGCCCCCACCAAAAGTGGAGACATAAAAAGTATATAAGGAGGTGTTGGGCTCATTTCTTAGCATCCAAGTTTATGTTTTGATATTGATTTGTGGTTGAGGAGACCCAGGGTTTCTACAAAATAGCCATTGAGGATGAAAACCCTCTTGGTTGTGTGACTTTGAGGTTGTGAACTATCAACCGAATTGTTACCAGTTGTGGGCTTCACTTTTGAGGCTCAACTTGTGCTTCATTGAGATCATTTGCAGATTGGAAGAATAAGGGTTTCATTGCAAAATCTGAAGATTTATTACAGCTATGGTATTTGGTTCGATCCTCTCGTTCTAGGTGCAATTTGAAGCAATGAAGACATCCATTTGAGGCTGCCTAGTGTGGAGAAGATTTGCTTGGCAATGGAGGTCGATTTTGGTAAGGGTATGATGATTTATGGTTGACTGTAATTTTTGTTTCAGACTTCTCCATTGGTTCGATTTGCTTTGATGAAGCCATATTTCCAACATCCAACCATTTGAGGAGGAGCGGCTGGGATAGAGGAAGATATTAAGGGCAGTTTAGGGGTCTATATCATTGCAATTTATTTATATTTCATCCTCCAACAAAGTTCAGGTCTGCAACTTAGTGAGGGGTCGATTTTAATCTTAGAGGCTTCCAAAAAATATCATACACACCACAAAAGGAGCGGCCAGCCTCAAGGAACCTTCCCATTCAGTTTGGTGGCATTTGGTGCATGATTTGTGACAATATTAGAGTCTGATCTGATCTCTGCAAGTCTAAAGACAACTCAGAAATTTACATCATTTGGAGGCATTCATCATCCGTGTTGAAAGGGACTCATCTACAACATTTGTAATCAGGTTCCCCTTATCCTATTGCTTGTATGTGATCATTTGCCCTTTATTGTAAGTCTGAAGCACATTTATATCCGACTGATTTGTACTCAGAAAATTGAATTAAAAGGCATTGTGTTGGCTACAATTTGCATTGTTTATTATTACTATATTGTCTACTTTGTTTGTTTATCAATCTATTGTTCAAGACTAGTAAAAATCTCTGCAAACCACATTGAAAATCAATTAGACCAGCAAATTGAAAATACAGACCAGCAAGTGTTTGACAAAATTCCCAAGCATCAAACTCAGAAAAATTTGACAAATTTCAGTCACTATTGGTTGGGGATTTTACAGTGGTATCAGAGCTAAGATCTTGCCATCCTAGTGGGTTCATTCTTGCATGCAACCACACGAAGTTAGGCCTCACAGGTACTATACACGCAAAAGGGCGGAATTGGAAAGAAATATACAACAGAGTCCTATGGGTGATAAAGGACAAGGCAGCCCACCTAGGAATGAAGGTAGAAATAATACAGGTGTTGATGGCAGGAAAATGGATGTGCTAATTGACTTAGTAACACAGATGATAGCTAAGATGGATCAGCGACAGACTACCAACACACAGAATCAGAATACAGCTGAACACAGTAGGGTGAATGGCAATGATACTAATTCCAAAAGAGATGACCAGCAAGGTGAGACCTCTAGAGCTTCAGCTTCTAGACCTCTTTTCCCTACCTTCACGCAAAGGGAGGAAATACATACACCGCCACAAATGGATGCAGCAATTACTTATTGTGAGGAGTCTAGAGATGCATACCGTGAGTATTGTACCTTGCCATTTGATTTGAGGGACCAATGGCCATTTGATGAATACATGAACTCCAAGAACCGAAGGAATGCACTTCGTAATGATCCACGCAACTTTCCTAGGAGTGACTTTCAGCATGCCCTTGGTAAGGTGAACATGCCAACATATGATGGCAACTCTTCAGCACGTTCATGGGTCCAAAAGTTGGACAACTATTTGTCATTGAGACCGATGCCAGAGGAGGCAATTAAGTTTGCCACATTGCATTTAGAAGGGTCAACTCACGAGTGGTGGTATCATGGACTTGTGACACTTGGTCATCATCACATTCATTCCTATGCAGAGTTTACAAATCGATTGATAGAAATATTTGATGTGAGAGATGCTGAGATTAGGTTCAGAGAGTTGGCACAGCTGACGCAACAGGGTTCATTGGAATCTTACATTGAGGAGTTCCAGCATATTTCAGTGATGGTACCTAATATCAATGAGAGGAGGATAGTCGTCCTATTCATGGAGGGACTTATGGAGCCTTTGAAGGGTTGGTTGAAAGCATTTGACCCACCTACATTACAAGAGGCTATGCGGAAGGCACGTAGTATGGAGTTTGCTGCACCTAGGAGTAGACCTACACCTAGAGATAGAAACGTTTCTTCTTCTAGTAGAGAGAGTTCTCAGCAGGTTAAGGACATAGAGAAGAAGGCAACAACACCAGCTATCAGTGAGGGTTTACGAGAGGAACTAAGGAGGAAGAAGTTATGTTTTTGGTGCCAGCAACCTTACAGTTGGGATCACGATTGTGCAGCTAGGCCTAAGGGCAAGGCTAATCATATCATGTGGGTGGAGGATTCTGATACTGAGCAACAGGAGACTACAGGCGAGGATCAAGGAGATGGGGATCATATTGATGGTAGTTTGACTCCGCTTGCATACTTTGCCAATTCAGACATTGAGACTACATTCAGATTTAGAGGTACAGTGAATGGACAGCGATGTATTGCTATGTTGGATACAGGTGCGACACATAATTTCATCAGCAATGGTTTTGTGGGTAGAGGCAGACTAGAGGCAAAGAGATTTGATGTATTCAGAGTTCGTGTTGCCGATGGATACACTTTATCATGCACCAAGAAAGTAAGCAATCTCACCTTGACACTGAACAATTATGAGTTACAGACAGATTTCTACATTGTCCAGATGGGAGACATGGATGTAGTTTTGGGCATGAAATGGCTCCAGGATTTAGGAGAGTTCACTCTCAATGTCCCTAGGAATGAAATGAAGTTTGAGGTCGATAAACGTAAGTATACATTGAGAGGCATTACAGGTGGGAGTTTGCATGCTCTTACTTATGATGGGAGATTGGATAGGAAGGAGACAGGGCTAGATTGGATTGGCAATCCATTGTTTGAGATGGGTGACACTTGGATATAGGAAAATCCACTTTTTGAGTTTGGTGTTGACCATCTTTTTTATTGCAGTTCAGAGTTGAGTATTGACGATAGTTCTCCTAGTGCATTCGGTTTGCAGGCAGGGCATGCGGCTGAGTTCCATGAGGATTTCATATTAAGGACTGATTATAGTTTTACATTTGATCCTCATGTTCAGGACTTGTTTGGGATGCAGTGCACAGCGGCAGATGTGTTGGACGCTTTGTATGCTAGTTTTCCGTGTGCAGTGATGGGAGGCAAATGTCATCAGTTTTGTGAGTTGCTTCCCTTTGAGGCTTATATACCTGCAGCACCCGACAGTGAGATTGGTTTGTTTCAGCAGGTACATATTGGCATTCAGGTGATGACACTTCAGAAGTTGTTTGGTGATGATGGGGATGTTAGGCAGTTTTATCCATGGGATCCAGGCGGTATGATTATTGCAGTTATTTATAGCTTGGAAATGACATTGCTTGGTGACAAGCAATTTCAGGACGGGCAAACTGTAATGTCCCCTTTTTCCTAGTCATCACATTTTCGATGAGATTGGCCTATCATTGACCTTCGTAGGCCAAGACAGGATGATTAGAGGGTCACTTCGGCAGTTACCTGGCCTTTCGAGGGGTTTTCTTTACCACATTTAGTTGTTTTCCATGGACGTATTGGCGTTTCGACACCTAGAGAGAGCATCTTTATAACTTTATGTTATAAAGTTACTTTATGAATTATAACTTTATTTTATAATAAAGTTATTTTATTAAAAAAGGAAATTAAAAATAAGTAAAAGAAATAAAGTTATTTATTTCTAGAAGTTTCTAGCCCCCACCAAAAGTGGAGACATAAAAAGTATATAAGGAGGTGTTGGGCTCATTTCTTAGCATCCAAGTTTATGTTTTGATATTGATTTGTGGTTGAAGAGACCCAGGGTTTCTACAAAATAGCCATTGAGGATGAAAACCCTCTTGGTTGTCTGACTTTGAGGTTGTGAAATATCAACCGAATTGTTCCCAGTTGTGGGCTTCACTTTTGAGGCTCAACTTGTGCTTCACTGAGATCATTTGCAGGTTGGAAGAATAAGGGTTTCATTGCAAAATCTGAAGATTTATTACAGCTATGGTATTTGGTTCGATCCTCTCGTTCTAGATGCAATTTGAAGCAATGAAGACATTCATTTGAGGCTGCCTAGTGTGGAGAAGATTTGCTTGGCAATGGAGGTCGATTTTGGTAAGGGTATGATGATTTATGGTTGACTGTAATTTTTGTTTCAGACTTCTCCATTGGTTCGATTTGCTTTGATGAAGCCATATTTCCAACATCCAACCATTTGAGGAGCGGCTGGGATAGAGGAAGATATTAAGGGCAGTTTGGGGGTCTATATCATTGCAATTTATTTATATTTCATCCTCCAACAAAGTTCAAGTCTGCAACTTAGTGAGGGGTCGATTTTGGTCTTAGAGGCTTCCAAAAAATATCATACACACCACAAAAGGAGCAGCCAGCCTCAAGGAACCTTCCCATTCAGTTTGGTGGCATTTGGTGCATGATTTGTGACAATATTAGGGTCTGATCTGATCTCTGCAAGTCTGAAGACAACTCAGAAATTTACATCATTTGGAGGCATTCATCATTCCATGTTGAAGGGGACTCATCTACACCATTTGTAATCAGGTTCCTCTTATCTTATTGCTTGTATGTGATCATTTGCCCTTTATTGTAAGTCTAAAGCACATTTATATCAGACTGATTTGTACTCAGAAAATTGAATTAAAAGGCATTGAGTTGGCTACAATTTGCATTGTTTATTATTGCTATATTGTCTACTTTGTTTGTTTATCAATCTATTGTTCAAGACTAGTAAAAATCTCTGCAAAACACATTGAAAATCAATTAGACCAGCAAACTGAAAATACAGACCAGCAAGTGTTTGACAAAATTCCCAAGCATCAAACTCAGAAAAAATTGACAAATTTCTGTCACTATTGGTTGGGGATTTTATAGGGTCTAGCTATGATGGCGAGGGGAACTGTGGATGGTATCTCTGGGCCGAACTGATCTAGAATAAGAAGCAGAGTTGGACTCACAGTTGCGCTTATTGCCTCTCACTGAAGGTAGTATTGAAAAGAAGGAAGTGATCCGCCAAGTAGAATCTGGTTTGGAATGTGGCTTGTGTGCTCAAGAAGCCTCAGAGCCTCCTATATGTATAAGACCAGGGACTTCTGATCCTCATACCTAAAGAAATCAAAAAGAGCCTATGCCCTCTTAAATAGGCAATAGAACCTCCCTCTGATCTCATAGTAAATGGGGCAGCAGAAGATGAAGTGTCTCTATCTCAGTCTCCTGGAGACAACAGCAGGCAAATCCTATCAAAACGATCAAGGTGGCGATCCATCTTGCACTGGAGTCTGTGAGAACCTACTCTGAGCTGGCCAAAGGGGATGCGAAGGGCATGCATCCAGTGACGAAGAGTATACTGAGGATAGATAATGAGACCATCACTCAATTCCAGAAATTGCTCAGCATAAAAGGCCATTTTAGGGCGTAGCCACCCCTAAGTGTTCACCTTGATAAATATCCTCTCTGATGATCTTGTTCATTGACTATCTAGTAGGAAGGTGGTCGAGTGCGTCCAAGGAATACTGGAAAGGAGGAAGACGATCCATTTGAATGCCCACTTCCCTAGGAGGTCAAAAACCTCAGCGTACCAACCGCAACCACATTGAGGAGAATCTGAACAAGCAATAGCCTCTAAAGAGCAATACGCCAAGTACGGGTATCTGTCCCACCCCTCAACGAAATCGGCGAAGCCTCAGATGCAGTGTAGGAAAGAGATCAGGTCAAACATGGTCTCCAATCTAAAAGGACGGGCTCCAAACTCAGCCAAAATAATGTGTTGGGGGACATTATGCTTGCACTTGATAAATTGGCAAAGGAGAAGTGTCTGGACTCTCTCTGCAAAATCCCAGTAAGGAGGGCCCTCAAACTACAGAGCCGTAAAGAATAGTGGGTCTGATGAGGGAGTCCATGAGGGACATTTTAGAGATGTCCCAGAAGTGGTGGCGAAAGCATTGTCTCTCAAGTAGGGCTAACGATCCATAACCCTTATTATTACGAGGTTGGAGGGCTTGTCTCAAACTGAAATGTGGGCCAGAAAACTAAATGCCCAAGTAGGTATATGTGTTGGTGATCTCGATCTCCTCGCCATTAAAGAAGTGGAGGTGCGAGGTCTTCAAACCATTTAAGACCATAACCTTGGTTTTACCCAAGTTAACCGTCAACTGCCGAAGGTCACAGAACAAGGCTAAAGTATTCAGGTGTCTCTACAAACCATTCAGAGAGGAGGCCAAGACGACCACATCATCAGCAAACAAAAGGATGGAAATCAAAACCTGGTGAAAAGTAGGCACCCATCGTTGTCCTAGATATGCTCATGGAGGAAGGACTCAAGCTTATCTATGTATATCCCAAAGAGAGTTGGAGACAGAAGACACCCCTGTTTGACCCCAATGGTACTCCTAATGAAATCCGATTCCCCGTGAGTTGTGCGGAGGCAACCCAAAACAGTCTCGTATAGACACATGATAGCAGTGAGAAGGCTCTCGTAAATGCCAATATCTTTGAGTCTCTGCAAAAGTGCCACACGCGAAACTGAGTCAAAAGCTTTCCAAAAGTCTACAAAGCAACAATAAACTTTTGACGAGTGATGGCAAGCCTCCTCAATGATATCACAGAGAGTAAAGATATGATCAATAGTGTGGTGAGCCTGACGAAAACCTGCTTGGCCCCTAGCTCTAAGGTGCCTGCGCTCTAACTCCTCGGAAAGCTGCATATGGAGAACTGTAGCATAAAGTTTGGAGAATGTATGTGTTGGTGTCCTAGACTGCACCCTAGCTAAGTAAGGAGATTGTTCAAGTCCTCCTACACAAATCTAGTCCAACATGGGAATGACCCTAGGTTGTGGGTCACCTAAACTTGGGTCAAACCTCCGAAGAAGGCCGGCTTCCTTCTGGATCTATCACCTAAGCTAACAATTGCTTAAAAAAGGAAAGAGAGAGTAACAACAATATATGAAAGCATATAAAATGAGGTGATGCACCAGTAATTGGAACACTTATACTTTGCACAAAACACACTATAAGACACATTCAAGACCAAAGAAGATCAGTCCCACATAAGTATTTCACAATAAGGCATTGACCAGCTATTAAACTAGCATGAGAGGGCAGATATCCACTTCCAAGTGAATCAATAAACTATATATTGCACTTAAAATGACCTGTAAGGATTACAAAGCACTTAATGAAGGTTTGGAAACTTAGACATAGACAAGAAAAGCATATATTCACTTAACCACAGTACATGGATTCATAGAACACACTTCAATTCAGTTTGTAAAAAAAGATGGAATTCAGTTTTTATTGCATCAAAAGGTGTTACAATACAAATTTTGGCATAACCTGAGCAAGCCAAAGCATAAGAGTCTATTTCTCTAAAAAATCTTAGAGATTTCTTGTCTAAAAAAAATTTCCAGAGAGAGCTACAATGTCGAATAAGATGGAACATATATAGAAAAGGGGAAGAAGAGAGGGGAAGTTGTAACGGATTAGCACCAATTGTTCTTATCTATCCGCTAGGTTTCCTCCTTGGAATTCCATGCCACCTTCTACTTGATTTGCTGACGAGGACAAACTTCTCATATCTCGAAACTGACAACTTCATGCCACATCTACCTTGGACGGCCATAGGTACTTGTTTATCGAAAATGTGACCATATCAAAAGATGAGACACTTCCCCATAATCGCATTTATGTCTGTATTTGCTCCAACTTGAACATAGGTCCACCATAGATCGAAAACCAACCCAATCTATCGATTTTCACATAGTCACAATATCCATGAAAGTCTGATCAACATTTAGTCTTGCTTGATCTCTGTATTAAGCCCAAAAAGACCTATTTTACCTCTAAACCATGTGAGAGCCGAGAAGCTACTGCACGTGAGGATCTTCAATCTGGAAGAGCAATGAACACATCAATGGAGCAATCCTGCAACAGGGTCGACAAGTTCTAAATTATCAACCAGAGGTCATGTCTAAACTTTAATGGCAACAGAGCTTTATCCTTGACCATCTTGCTTGTATGACTGCATCTGCTGTTGACCGAGCTCTAATGGCGACATGGCTCTTTGAAACCTTCGTTCATCTAGGTTGACAACTGGTTCGTCGACCTCCACTGAAAGCTTTTGGATTTGCCCTTTGTTTATTGGTTGTTGATTGCCAACTCAGACCTATTAATTTGTGCCAAACTGTGTTCTCCTTATTGGTTCCCAAGATACGCTGACTCCTTGACTTTAACTCGCACCGTTAGATGTAGATGTACGAATGAATGTGAGCCTTTCATCTGGATCCTCTAACTCTTTGACTTTAACTCGCACCATTAGATCTAGATGTACAAATGAACGTGCACCGTAGATCTACCTGGGACCCACCATTTGAACTCAAATGGCTAATTTACCAGGCCCAAATTTGACATTTGCATGCCTGTATTTGATGTCCACGCACCCATATTTGACGTCTGCGCGACCGTCATTGGGATTTTTGAACCCCAATGGTTAATTACCAAGGCTTAAATTTGATGCTCGCACGACCGTCTTCATCTGCTTGTTCTACTTTGAAGGCTTATATCTTGAGATAGAGAATTCATCGAGACATGAAATTTGCAGAAGATGATCCTGGCATGAAGGGCATCAGGGCCATGCATTTCTTTTGGCCTGAGAGGATTTCTAAGTGAACTTATAAAATGTGCAAGTAAACCAACCTGTTCATTTCTGCGTGACGTGCAAGACAGTCTGGCTCACTTAGGCTTGTGCTATGAGCTTTTGCTTGATCCTTGAAAGCTCCAATGATTTTCTGAGGCTTGTGCAAACTCACCCATGACCTTGAACTGCTCGGACACCATGAAGACGTGCTCGGATCTTTCTCTCAAAGATCAATCAGATTACACTTTAAGATAACTTAAAGTGTTTCAAAAGCTTTGTAAGCACAATGTGATCTTTGGACCACTCATTCCATCTAGAACATCTGTTCAGCTCATCCATTTTGAATTAGGCAAAAGATCCTTATGTGGGCCAAATTTGGTCAACAGTATGACCCACCATAATTGTCTTGTAGTTGTTGGGATCCGAACTGGGGCCCAATTTGTGGATGGGGTGAATGGTTTGATGCGACCAAGTGGCGGAAAACCAAAGCATAGATTTCCATATCACAAAACTGTACTTTTTTGTTGCATTAACTATCAGTCAAAATTGTACTTTCCCTATTATATTGTTTTCTAAGTGTAAATGACCAAAATACAAAATCGAGTTCTGCCAAAAGCACAAAAATTAACTGGCCATAACTATGTGTGGAGTCATAAGATTTTGACAATTGCAAGATATCGTGATTGTAACAAAATCATTCTCGGCATTGAACCAAAACTTGTTACAAACTTTGTGGATTGTGGCAAACATCATAATCTGACCTTGTTATTGAAATTATATGTTAGATGACATGATTCCTGAGTTTCAGAATTCCACTATGGCTAGTGCATTGTGGACCAGTTTGAAAAATACATACCAAACTTTGTAGAAAGACCAAGTTTTATACCTAAAAAAACTGTTATTTTCTACAAAGATGTAGAAGGATGAGTCTTTGCCAAAACATCTACTTTGAATGAATGATCTTCGAGACAAACTATCAGCCATCAACAAAAAGGTGGATGATGATGATGATGATATGGTGAAGTTGATTATGAACAATTTGCCATCCTCTTATGAATCTTTCGTGAAGGCTCTACACTTGATGGTAGAAAGTAACACCCTGACGTTTGATCAGGTTAGTACTTATTTGATGCAAAAAGAACCTCGATATAAATGAGACCAATGTTGGACAAGCAAAGAGTGCATTAGCTGCTCAATCAAAAGGGAACTGGAAAAATATCTCTATTGATTCATCTTCTAAATATCAAGAAAAGTTTTTTACTCTCATAAGGTTGGGCATCTCAAAAAAGATTGTCGGAAGAGAGAGTAAGCACTTTCCCAACAAAACACTGAAGTGACAAATGTGGCAACAGTGGACGAAGAACGGGATTTTATTGTGCCCTTGTGGCATTATACTTGGAAAAATAGTATTACTAGTTGGTTCGTTGATTCTGGGGCATCTTGACATTTCACATGTTGTAAGGATTGGTACGTTAAATTTACTGCAAGTACAAACCTTTAAGATTCAATTTTATTAAATGATGGTCAATCATATGCAATAGAGGGGATAGGATACACTAGCATAGTATTGAATAATGCTAGCAAAATCAAAGGAATGTTAGGTATGTTCCTAGCATAAATAAAAATCTCTTATTTATTAGTTAGCTAATAGAGAATCCCAACATTGCTAAATATTTCTCTGGGAAACAGTGTATTGTGTCTAATGTCAAAAAGGACGGAGTGGTTTCCCTGGGCATTTGGGCAAGGTGGCTGGTATAGGCTATTGACCCTGCCATAGTCAATGTACATGGACATGTGGAGGGAGACTCCACCATGCAAGATGTGCAGAAGAATGTCATTTCTTATAGGCTTGTTGACCTTGATCCAGTCAACTTACATGCACTAGTGGTGGAGGGAATTTCCACTATAAAAGACGTGCAAGAGGATGCAATTCCTCAATATTAGTTACATGCACAGGCAGTTGTGCAGGTGGATGATATACCAAAGTCACCGACATTGGCTCATCTTATTGCAAAAGGCTTTTCCCAACATGAGGGAATAGATGAGAAGATAGTTTCTTCTCATATTGTGGAGTTGGTATTTACTCCCATTGTTACTAAGCAACTGGTTTTTACTCCTACTGCAAAGATGATCACATTTATGTTGCTTCTCTCCAATGTAGCTCAATTTGGTTTCTTGAAAGGATATTTGGACGAGGAGGTCTTCATGGTACTTCCTGATGGTTTTCTAGTTAATCGTGATCATTCGGTTGGCATGATGATTAAGTCCCTATACAAACTTAAGTAGGCTCCACAAGCCCAATATACTTTGTTTGATTAGCATCTCCAAGATTCGAGATTCAGAACTATGGTGGTCATGCTGAAGTTATTAGCCAATGATGATTCATCACAGGTCAATGAATCACCCTACAACAAATTGGTGGACAGTTTGACACACCTTATGTCCACACAACCGGATCTTTGTTTTGTTGTTGGTCATAATATAGGTTTTTTGCTACATTGAAACACATACATTGGACAACAGCAAAATGTTAAGAGGACTGTAGATTTCATGTTGACATCTTTAGAATAGTCTATAAATGTAATGACTAAACTCTTTGGTCTCATTATGTTTGTAAAATTTTGGGACAAACTTGGAGTAGTCTTTGGTTTACTCATTAAGGGAGGGTGTTAAAAGTTAAAATTAACTATTAGTTAATGCTTAACTAATGGGTGGTTATCAAACCTGCCCAACTAATGTAACCACTGTTTGTGGTTAATAAAAAGACAAACACACAAGAGTCTAAGTAGTATGCCTTCCATTTCTTTTCATTCTTTCAGCATTCATTTACTAACATTCTTGATATTTGCATTGTTTGGCCCAAAAGACTGAATACTTTGGGATAAGACTAAGATTTGTAACAATTTGGGAAATTCAAGAGCTCCACATTCTTGCAATTGTTCAATATATTGTCTGTAAAAATCTGTATATTCTAGTTATTTGTGGGTTTAGCCTGTAAAAATTATGTTTGTAGTATTTTGAGCGTCTATTTTCCTAAAATAATTAGTCCAAAGGCGGCATTTTTGCATGTTATGGGCTTTTTTCAAAACAAAACAATTTACCTTTTTTCTTGCATACTTTAACTATGATGGTCTCAGTTTCATACTTTACTTGCATCTTAATGGCAACAATCACCAACCTCAAGCCAACAACCAAGACCTTAAGGTCAAGTCTTAAGAAGGTTCAGATGAAGGCATGGGGGTTTAGAGCCTAATTGTTGTGATTGAAACCTTGTTTATGGAATAAGGTTGTCAAGAAAGAGTGGACTGTGGTCCTTATACTCCGTGGCAACACCTTTCCTTGCAAGCATTAATGTTGTTAGTAGATTGGGCTCTTCTTTGTATGTGATTTGAGTTGATGATCGAAAGAGTAACTCTTTATTGGTATCCAAACTGTAAGTTATTACCATTGATTTCATGGAGCAAAGAGTAAAGACACTTTACCAAGACTATGGTTTGAGATACAACTGGGTACTTTGTTTCTGCTATGGTGAAGGACTTACAAATGTTAGTTAGATGATGGGAACATTTAACACAAGTATCTATATTACATAGATTGTTGTGAGTGAACATTGAACAAATTCTTCCCGGAATAAAGCGGAGACTGCCCTAATGAGTACCAAACCCTTTTTCAGTTCTTTGTGACATAAACAACCTTATGGTTGGTTTTAAAACTGTTGTAGCATTGTCACTTCTCTTGATTAAAATCTTGTTATTACTTTCTGCTGAATTTGGAGGTAAGTACTTCATGAAGGTTAGAGTGGCAAATGGTTGTAGAGATCCGTACACAAAGTAATAAACCTCTTACCCTAGTGGGCCCCAGTGAGCTCTGCTTATAAATGCCATAAGCAAGTGAAATCAACTAATGGACATGAGTTCGTTAAGTTGTTGGAATTCAGTACATGTGCACCCCATTTAATGTTGAAATCCGAGTATCATAATCCTAAAAAGCCAAAAAAAATTGTGGGTTGTTTTTTGGTGTTGTGACACAAATCTGCCATATTATTTTCAAATTCAAGATCATTCACAAGGAGCCATAAGCCATGTCTAAAGCATCTCAAAGCAAGTCAAAAGCTATCATTATCAAGTATCAAAGTCACATCTCTAGCTACGTACACATAGTCAAGGAGCACAATCGCACAATCACTATAGGTGGGAGAACTACGTGAGCGTGACTTCCCTCCTTGGAATATTCGAAACATAAACAGTGGTCAATCATCAAGGGGGTGATTGGGGTCAGCTCAGCGCATTACACTGCTCTTTTTTGCATGTTTTCAAGCTTTCAAAATGCTCTTAGGGTTTCAAAAGACAAAAGAAAGAAAATAGTGAATTATGCGCTACATAATTTGAATCACAATATCTCAACCTACTCAACAAACTCAAGCACACAAGGCGCAATAATCAAATTTTCGTCACAATCAATTGGGACAAGTCCGCAATCAACGGACTCAAGCACTGTACATTATTTTCCACCTACAACGGTCATGTCTAAGAATATTCTCAGAGCCTGTCTCTAATTTGTTACTGTCAAATTCTTGCTTTCTTTGTTTTTTACCAATCAGTCAACAAGGACAAGTCAACGATCAACGGACTCGAGCACCCTACGTTGCAGTTTAGCTAGGGCAGACCTGTCCAGGAGCAATTCATATTTTGTTCATGATCCTGAACATGCACAGTGACATGTTAAGTTGATTTCTACTTGCATACATCTGAAACAGTCAATATAGATCCCGATTTGAGCTAAGTACATTTTTTCTTAGTGTTTTCCAAAAATAGCAATTTTTCCATATTTGTCAACTTTTAAAATCAGAATTGTTACTTATTGTACATCTTTGGCATTTTAATATCTATCAAGTTTTACACCTATTAGTTACAACACAATTTATTGTCTTATCAAAAATAAGGTAAAATAGTTCTTATCATTGCATGTTATTATAAATGCTTACATTTGAGTGTTAGGGAGTAGTAATGGAGAATAATAGTTGTGGAGCTAAATAAAATAGTCTTGGAAAGGTTTAAGGAGATATTATGCGGATATATGCACTTGTTCTTCAAACACTAGAATTAGCTCATGTTTGGAGCTATCAAACCCATCAAACTTCTTCATGCAAAGCAGGGGATTATTACTACTCCATGTATTTGTTGAATAACAATTTATCTTGCTTTGCCAGTGACTAAACAGATTGGTTTTCACAAGCTTATTGATTTGAATGAAAAATATTATTCGGTCCCAACATCATATGCAGTGGTGCTAGGATGCAAGTTGAAGTTGAAATAATTTTTATTTTGGTTAATGTTCAGAAATTGATTGAAGTCCATGCTTCTTGGCCTCAATTGCCGAGTTAAGTATATGATTGGGTTTAATATTTTCTAGTTTTAATTCTTATTTTTTTGTTTGCTTTAAGATCACGCATATTATGTAGCAACTTTTTTTTATCTATAATAGTAAGTCTTAAAAGAGTTTTCTTCAATTGTTACAGTTTCCTGGATATAATGGAGGCTTGTGATTATACATGATAAAGTGCACCATGTGGAGTATAGCTTCATATTTGCACTTTTCAAGACATCCTTGCTTTGTGGTTTCGTTTAGTGGTAGAACTTAAGGGAATTTGCAAATTACATATATTGTAAACTACCACAAACCACTACTTGGGATGGATGTTACTGTAATTTGTCAAGAACACTGCTAGTTGACATGTGAACATGTTCAATTGAACAATGTGATCATCAAAAAATTACACAATTATTTCCAATATAATATATATATATATATCAAAAAATTACACAATTATTTCCAAAATAATATATATATATATATATATATATATATATATATATTGCAAGAGAGTTAACATAAGTCTATACGTCTAAAGGATGCACAAAATGAAAACCAACTAGCAAAAGTAAGGCCACCACAAGCCCACCAAGAGTATCAAAGTAAAACCAGCACTAAAACACAACATAAAAGGAGGCAATAACAACAACCGAAGCAACACACGTCCAAATCACCAAACAAAGCCACACACCCAAGTCCCAATAACCTAACTATCAATAATAAGTAGCACCTAAGTTTTACTAGTATCAACAATCATATCATTATCCTGAGCAACTTGGGCAGGTCCCTTTGCGTGTGACTCAAGTCCTTGTTGATTACCATTACTTCCGCCTCCAATAGCTAACTCACTGTCAACCTCCACTTGAGAAAGAAGGTGATTCATTCTGGATTCTTGAATCTACTCCAATAACTTGTCCCTATCACTTTTACTCCCATTATCGATGAAGCTTTGAAGCAAAGTATACATAACCGTAACCAAGGGAATTTTTGAGTAACTAAAGAGTAACCGACAGAGCTAGTTAATTAACCAAGAATAATCGACAAATGAAAAAAAGCTTAAATTTATCAAAAAAAAAAAAAATTTAGAAATTGTAAAAGCAAAATAGATCAAATGAGTATGTAAAATGTTGGGAAAGTGTTTTCTATTATATTTGAATATAAATAAAGTAAAAAAACGCATAAACATGCGAATACAAGTATGCCGATATCAAGTTGTCAACAACAAACTAATATAGTGATACTTATACAAGAATCTATAGGTACAAATTAGAAGAATCTATATTTTTCTCCTCCTTGCTCCAAATCTTGTGTGAATGCAATGAGGGGGTGTGTTTCAATTTATAAGACAAATCTCTGCATTTTTTAGTGTTTTGCATCCATTTGTAGGTAGGACACATGTTGGACAAGTCCAGACGTGTCCAACACGCATATAGGCCTCCTGATGAGTACTCCCCAGGTACTCACAATTACTCGCGAGTACCCGATGAGTACTCGGCGTGAAGCTAAAAACCAACAATTTTAAATTTTTGGCAAGTTCAAGTGGCAGTTAACCATCTGAGCATTTGTCATATTCCCAATAAAGATAAAGAGATCACTGGCCTTAAATGAAGAGAGCGTTGAAATTAAGGAAAGGTTGTCGCTGGAATTAAGGACACGTCATTAAAATAGCATTAATTAATAATTATCATCATTAAGTATTTAGATCGTTATAATATTCATTAATTAATAATAGCGATGGGAAAAGTCGCCACATTTGGGAGAGTTGCCACTTTTGGGAGAAGCCCTGTCGTTTGACGAAAGGTCACAATCCTTGGAGAAGACACGTCGTTTGGTGAAACACTATGAAGGTATTTATATTTAGCATTTGGTGAGAAGGAAAGGCATAAAATCATCCTCATTCATCCATTTATGTATTAAATATATAACTTGTATAAGCAGTCGCTTTGCAATGGCTTTTAAGGACGTAAACCCTTAATTGCATAAACCTAGATACAAGGACGAAAACCCTTGTTATCGAACCCAAGGACGAAACCCCTTGTAGTGTAGCTTTGTAATATTCAAAGATAAACAATTAATCCAATTTGACTTTATTATTATTTAAATTATTATGTTATAAAATATTATTTTAAAAAGGAATTCTGAGAAAACAAAATTAATGTAAAATATTCCAATTTGGAATATTACAGTGGTATCAAAGCTGTTTTTCTTGCCAGTATGTGAACCATGCGGTCACTACATAAAGAAATTATGGACATTTTTGAGTCGTGCAACGTCCTTTCAGCAAAGATTTGAAAAGAAACCTCTTTTTCAAACTTTTTGGAGTTGAAAGAGTCATGGAATGGAAACAAACACTATGAGGAAGACGAGTTCGTGAATCATAGTTATGGCAACTCAGAATATGAAGAGAAATTCAATTTTCAAGAGGTCTTAGAAGAAATAAACTATGATGAATATCATTCAAATTATGGACAAAAAACAGAATTACAGGAAACCAATACGATTAAGTAAAGTGAAAAGTCCTTAGAGACTCCAGGTGCTTCACGCTCAAAAGATGAAGAGAAGACCCTTTCTCTTGGAAAGAAATCAGGGGAAACTTGTGACAAGTTTCCTAACAAAGATGCTGACAAGGAGTTACCTCTAACAAAACCAAATGATGTTAGTTATATTAACTCTAGAGACTCTGATAGTGTCAGGACAACCTTGAGAAAAAGAAACCTTGACGCATGTAACATGGCATCAATAGTTGTAGATGAAATAAACGAATCAAAAGGCTTACTAGGAATACAAGTACCCATGCCATTTTGCTCTGATTCAAATATCCATGTCCCTGGAAATAAGAAGTTTGATGTTGGTCTTCTGACTGGTGATATGAGCTTGAGACCAGAAGTCTCTTACCTTATTATGACAACAGAAATTTTAAGGTCTATACTCTTCAAAGGAGCAAACATTATCCATAACATTGAATGGGTTATATTTGATAAAGTGAATTATGTAAATGATGTTGAGCGAGGAATTGTTTGGAAGGAGGTTATTATAATGCTTTCAAAATATATCAATATCATACTTTTCCCTACAACAGTACCAAACACATTAAAGTTTGCAGATTGGATTGGACGAACTCAGAAGAAAAAAATGTCACAAAAACAATGCAAAGGCTTGTGCCACTTGACCACTATCTGTACTACTCAGGGGAGCTCTTTAAAGTTTGTGAGAGAGAAAAAGAAGACCCATTTGAAAATAGAAAGGAACGACAACATAATTACGTGAAAGATGGTCCATATGTGACACCAAAGGAAGTTGTGGCTAGAATTAATAAAGTTTTCTCCCATTCCTTTTCCACCTTTGTCATATAAGCATGATACTAAGCTATCGATACTGGCACTTGAGTGGTTGAAGGAGTCTTAAAGCATTGTAGTATGATTAAATCAGCGACACAAAGAAGAGTTAGGTCTTTTTGAACAGACATATGACAATCCTCATGAGGCTTTATCACGTATTAAATGTCACCTACTTACTCAACGCTCCTTCAAAAAGATGGCAAGATGGGATGATATTCTGACACTTCCTGTGCAAGAGCCATCCACCATTGAGTTTTACTCTTCTGACCTTGTTTGGATCAAGGTCGAGGGTTGGTGTCAGAATGTTGATGATGTTGCTCGCATTCCTTTCTCTAGAGTCGATGATTGTGAACGGAGAATCCTCCTGTATAGAATATCCCACAAAGTTCCGTGTTGAGGTAAGAAGGAAAAAACTAGATTGCAATTCATATAAGCCAAGGGTAGATGGTTATCTAGAGTATATTCTATATTGGTGTTGCTATGGCCTCAATGATCACAGGAAAGGAGGAACCTCACAGCCTAGTAAAAGGTGTATTAAACCATCAAAGAAAAACAGTAGTGTTGGGCGACCACATACAAAGACAGGTTGCATGTGTCATTTTATTGTGAAATGGTTGTATGCCCAGCCATCTGTTGCTCTTATTATATACAACCAATGCAAACATGTTGATAAGAAGGGTTCCCCTTGCCATGGACCACTTGATACCAAAGCCATCGAAACACTGGCAATGTATGTTCCTTACATCTCAGAAGAACTTCAACAACATATAACATCACTACTATATGCTGGATTTTCTGTTGAGAGGATAATACAAAATCATACAAAAACTGTGGAGAGGCAAGGTGGCCCATGCAATCATGACGCTTTTCTCCCCCCGTTATGATTGCACACTGGAGAGGAATATTAGACGATCTACGCATGAATTGGACTCAGATGATGCATTGAGCATTAAATCATGGATTGAAAGTCATTAAAATCAGGGTTTTTATCACCAGGAATCCTCTTATACTAATGCTTTCATTTTGGGAATCCAAACAGCATGGCAACTGCATCAAATGATTCGTTTCGGAAACGACAATCTTATAGCGGTTGATTCTAGTTTTGGAACTAAAATTTCAAGTATCCAGTTTACACACTTCTTGCTTTCGATTCAAACCAAATTGCAGTTCCCATAGCATGGATAATTGTTGCAAGTCTACAAAGTCACGATGTTTGCAAATGGATGGGGGCACTTCATGATAGAGTTTGTGCAAAGGATTCTACATGGAAATTGAATGGCTTCATTGTGGATGACGCATCAATAGAAATTACTACAATTAGGGATGTGTTTCAGTGCACAATTATGTTATGCCTTTGGCGTGTACGTCGTGTATGGCATAGAAATATTATAAAGAAGTGTGCCAATGTTGAGATGCAGCGTGGGATGTTGAAGCGCCTTGGGCACATCATGTATAATACATGGAATGAGTCAAATGTTGTCGACGCCATAAAAGATTTTATGGAATATTTTTATAGATCACAATGCCTTCTTGGAATACTTTAAGGCAAGATGGATGTAGAGAATAGAGATGTGGGTGACTGCAATGAGGATTCTACCTCTTGCAAGTCAAAAGGCATGTGGAGCTATTGAAGCATACCATTCTAGACTTAAATCCACACTATTAAATGCACTAGACATGGGCACAAATCAATGAGCTGATTGGTTGGTACACAAACTGACTACTGAGGTACATGCTTACTTTTGGGTTGACTAGTTTTCACTAGAAAATGATTTATGTGTATATATCAAAGATGAAAATTATGCTTCCACATCATGGTACAAGGCACTCTTTCTTGCAGACAGTGATGTTATTTTCAATGAGAAAATTCACTTTACAAAGGTTGTCAGCCAAAGTGATCATACAAGGATGTACATTGTTTGGAACCCTGGTTCAATGTTTACTATTCGTGAGTGTTCTTGGTCTTTGTCCGGGAATCTTTGTAAACATGTTATTAAGGCTAATATGGTTTGTCGCAATCATCAGATGGCTAGACCATCAATGGCTCTACAGACGTATCATCAGGCTTTGCTTAGCATATTGCAGGCTCCACCAAATGGATCAGTTGTTCTTGACCATGCTATCTCGCTAGGCATTCACATGCACCAAGATCTTAAAAGACTAGTCGAACCAGCAAACCATGGTTGTATTAACTGCTTACTCCAGTTAATGTTAAGTGGATTGGCAAGAAGAGTAGAACATCTAGACAGAAGGTGAGTGTTGTAGAGGGGAATAATAATACAGTATGTGGGGATAGAGTTACAACTGATGCTGAAGATGGGGCAATTAATAAAACTGACCTAGATGGAAATGTTACAACTGATGCTGAAGGGACAATTAATAAAAGTTCTCTGGAATGGAAATGTTACAACTGATGCTGAAAAAGGAGCAATAATTCTTGAACATCTCAATTTACAATTACTTGAGGGCAAGCAATTTGACGAAGGGAAGTCTGTCATATTCCCAATAAAGATAAAGAGATCATTGGCCCTAAATGAAGAGAGCGCTGGAATTAATGAAAGGTTGTCGCTGGAATTAAGAACAGGGTATCATTAAAACAGTATTAATTAATAATTATCATCATTAAGTATTTAATTTGATATAATATTCATTATTTAATAACAACGATGGGAAAAGTCGCCACATTTGGGAGAGTCGCCACATTTGGGAGAAGACATGTCGTTTGACGAAAGGTCACAATCCTTGGAGAAGACATGTCGTTTGGTGGAACACTATGAAGGTATTTATATTCAGCATTTGGTGAGAAGGAAAGGCATAAAATCATATTCATTCATCCAATTATGTATTAAATATATAACTTGTATAAGCAGTTGCTTTACAATGGCTTTTAAGGACGTAAACCCTTAATTGCGTAACCTAGATACAAGGACAAAAACCCTTGTTATCAAACCCAAGGACGAAACCCCTTGTGTAATTTTTTAATATTCAAAATCCATATTCAGAGATAAATAATTAATCCAATTTGACTTTATTATAATTTAGATTATTATGTTATAAAATATTATTTTAAAAAGGAATTCCGAGAAAACCAAATTAATGTAAAATAATCCGATTTGGAATATTACAGCATTTTCCTGATGAGTAACCGAATACCCGACGATTACTCGTCGGTTATGTAATATATGCTTTGAAGTTTGACCAAAAAATTATTTACATTCCCATCAATTAACTACTCAACATTATTCTGGAGCACACCCCCATACCCCCCAACTGGAAGCCCCACAACAAGATCTGAAGGTTGGGAGGAACTACCAGCGCACAAGGATGCTTTGTCTTTCCCCTACTCCCTAGAACCAACCAGATTCTCATAACTATTGTCAATTTTGTCTTGTGCCTGCTGGAAGTGTCAAAGTGAGGTTTGCTAAACAGAAAGCAATTCATCATTATTCTCAACAACTTCTTCCTTATCATGCAAGTGAACACAAGCAAGACAAAAGTTATGATTTTTCTCTATGGAGAAAAAAGAAACAAACTGAGTTCCTTTTCAAAGGAAATCCACTAGAAATAGTGGAAAAATACAAATATCTTGGGCTTGACTTTCACAACAAGCTTAGTTAAAAGCCCTGCAGGGCAAAAAGAATTCAAGAAGGGTGGAAGGTCTTATACTCACTGCAAAACAGATGCAGGAATGCAAAATTATGGGATTGGAGAACCAAGAGAACCTTGTTCGGCCTACTTGTCACACCAGTGGTCCTATACGGATGCGAAGTTTGGGGCAACAATGTGTCTAACCTAAATTGAAGACAGATAGAGAGAATCAAAAGCATTTAATCACAAGCAGCCTCAAAGTCAAAACTTCAATTCCATAAGAGATTCTATTAGCCAAAACAGGTACCTTTTCGTTGGAAGCATTGGCAATAACTCATACATTAAGTTATGTTAAAAAGGTAGTATGGAGAACTATCGATGGCCCAAAATGGTAATAGAAGCAAAGCTAAGCAGAAGAAAAAACACGTGGATGAAACAAAACAACAAATGGATGGATGAGTAAATGGGACATCAACATGCAAAAATTCCCATCTTTTCTCTACAGAGAAAAACGAAACAAATTGAGTTCCTTTTCGAAGGAAATCCACTAGAAGTAGTGGAAAAATACAAATATCTTCCCCTTGACTTTCACAACAAGCTTTGTTGGGAGCCCTGCGGGGCAAAAAGAATTCAAAGAGAGTGGAAGGCCTTGTACTCACTGCAAAACAGATGCAGGAATGCAAAATTATGGGATTGGAGAACCAAGATAACCTTGTTCGGCCTACTTGTCACACGAGTGGTCCTATACAGATACGAAGTTTGGGGCAGCAATGTGTCTAACCTAAATTGGAGACAGATAGAGAGAATCAAAAGTATTTAATCACAAGCAGCGTCAAATTCAAAACCTTTGTTCCACATGAGATTCTATTAGCCAGAACAAGTACCTTTCCATTGGAAGCATCGGCAATGACTCGGACATTAAGTTATTTTAAAAAGACGCAAAGTATGGAGAACCATTGATGGCCCAAAATGGTAATAGAAGCAAATCTAAGCAGATGAAAAAACATGTAGATGAAACAAAACAATAAATGTATAAGTAAATAGGACATCAACATGTAAGAATGCCCAAACACCAACGAGGAAATAAAAAAAAACGTGAGAGAAATTCAAGACAGCCATGTGGACAAAGCAACTAGGACAGAAGAAAGCATGCTACATCAATAAGTTTAACCCCACATGGGGGCATAGGGAAAATACATACATTGGGGTAGAAATCAAATGGAAAGCAAAGATGTTGATTGCATAGTTGAGGACTAGTTCACATCATCTTAGGTGTGAAACCGGCAAGTGGACAATACCCAAGGAAGAATGGGAAACAAGAACACGTTTATTTTCTAACAAGGGAGTAGTGGAGACAGAATGGCACTTCATTATGGAGTGTGCAGCCTATAGTGACATTTGTATCAAATACGAAGACAGCTTGAGGGTTGACAACTTAACTAACTTGTTTGAAGAGGAAAGATCAAACAGTACAGCAAGTTTTCTAATCAAGATCCATAGTAAAGGAGTTAGCGTCGAGAAGGGATCAAAAGTTTTGCAATAGTACTAGGGCAGCCCTTGTGTCAAGAAGTTGTGATATCACGAACAACTTTAATGCAACTCTCAGTCCCATAGGCTGCTTGGTCTCGTGGACATTATCAATATCTTTCATTCATCATCTTGATCATAATTAGAATAGCCATCTAAAATGGGGTCAGGATTAGAAGACTGATTGAAGAAGGCATCCTTCACAAGGCCCCACTCATATTCTTAGATATTGACATCTACAGCAGTCCAATGAAGAGTTTTCCAATCTGGGGGAGGGCTCAGTCTTGGAAATATGTTTGTATCTAACATAAAGTTGGACGTGATCTTCATCATGCCAAACCTCAGGAACTTATCCATCTCAATCTGCAACACCTTTCGTTGAAGACAGATCTACAAAGAAACAAGCCTCACGATAACTTCTATCAAGAAGTTAGCAAGTACCCTACCCTTAAACTCAAAAACCTCTAAGTTTCTTTGCTTCCACAGAAACCAAAGGATCTCAGTGGAGAAAACCAGCCAAAGTTTTTGAAGGAAAACATGAATTTTCTTTTTAGCACAAACATAACCAAAAGCAACATTAATCCAAGTGATATCACAAGAAAAAACACTAGACCAGATATTCAAACAGGTCTTCCAGACACAAGCAACATAAAATCAAGTAAAGAAAAGATGTTCATGTTTTCCACCTCACCAATAGCAAGCTTATTTTGAATAAGCAACAATCTAAAACAAGGCCTTTTAGGCTCAAACACGTAGACCAAATGACCTCAAATCTAAACTTCCAACTAAAGGACTCACACACAACCCACTTATTGTTCAAACTAAGTTAGATACTTTTGGTGATTGAGAGCTTATAGCATAACATCTTAGTAGTAAATTCCTCAAGGGGAGTACAATTGAGCCATTTGATACTTTCCTAGAACTCCTCATCCTCCACAATGGACATCGAGTTGGGGTTACGCAGAGACTTAATAAGCAATGTATATGTTCTTCTTTGCAAAGAAGGAAACTGAAATTTGTGTTTAAACTCAACCCACAAGGCCCATCCTCCTATAAGAAGTGATCACTGAAGGTCTTTAAGCCCTTGGAAAACCAAGCAAAAGTTGAGCAGCCTCTAATCAAGGCCAATGGACCATTATTAACCTTGAGATTCCACCCCATAGATCTATAACCTGGCATCTCAATCCAAGCCCATTGAATATAGGTTTCACCACAACCAGATATTTAACTATCTCCCATGCTTTCCAAATTGATTGTAATATAGGGGAACCAGCAACCTTAACAGAGAAAGATCCAACTAGAAGATTCGAAATGTGCAATCCTTTCCATTGTTGCTTACCTTTAGAAAATCCTCTCAACATGTTATATGTCTAACCAAAATTTTCCATGGCTCATTACTTTTGAAGGCTCTAATGATCCACTTAGTTGCAAGAGTGATACCTTGGATTCTTAAATCCTTCAAGCCTAGCCCACCCAACACTTTGGGCTTGCAGCAAATGTCCCAAGCAATAGCATGTCTTTTCATGTTCCCCTTGCCATCAGACCACAATAAATTCCTAATGATCTTATGGAGTTTGTTAAATTGGGTCTTATTGAATAGCTAACAGGAGTAGTAGATGTAAGATGAAAGATTTTTCTAACAAACTTGGATGCTACCAAGCAGAGAGAGAAGATGTCCATACCATTTAAAGATCTTAATCACTTTCACAAGCAGCCACTCCCACATTTTTTTAAAGGATGGAGACAACAACTAAGGAATACCCAGATATCTGACCAAGTATTTAGGACCTTTCAATAACCATCCAACTTCAGCAAGCCATTCAGGAGAGTTTTCATCCCACCCAATAATACAAGATTTGTGGTAAGCAACTTTAGAGCCTGAAGCAGAGCAATACATATCAAGTCTAGAGGTGATCTGTTGAAAATTGTCTCTATCTAGGACTGGAAAAAGAGTGGTATCATCCACAAACAACACATCCAAGAGATCAGACCTGTCAGGCAAGGAAAGAACTCTCAGAGGGGGACCCAAGGAGGCATCTCTTAACAAGTAGTGGAGAGCATCAGCTGCAATTACAAAGAGTGAGGGGACCAGGAGGCACCCTTGCCTAATGGAATGTTGAAGGTTAAGAGGTTCAGTAAGGATCCCATTGACTTCAATCACATCAAAGGCATCTTTAAACAAAATATTGATCATTATACAGAACCTGCATTAAAAACCAAAAGCATGGAGCATATTGTCTATGAAAAGCCACTCAATTTTGTCATAGGCCTTTTCAAAATCTAGGAGGATCATCCCCGACTTCTAATTAGAGTCAAAAGACCATTGCATGCCTTCCCAACTAGATATAAGGTTGTCAAGAATATACCTCCTTTCAACAAAACCATTTTGGGTATTAGAAATGATGTGGGGAAACAGGAAGGATATTCTCCTAGTGAGCATCTTTGCAAGGATTTTGTAGCAGACATTCAACAGGGTTATCGGCCTCCAATTTCTGACCTAAGTTGGATCACCATCTTTAGGGATTAGCTTAATAACTCCCCTGTTGATATCAGGACCAAGCAATCCAACCTCCAAGGCTTCTCTATAAACTCTAAAGCATTCCTAGGCAATCCATTCCTTAATCATCTTATAAAATTCGATGGAGAAGCCAGCAATGCCAGTAGCCTTATCATTCTTGAGGGAGTCAATGGCAAACAAGACTTCATCTAAAGAGAAGTCGCTATCAAGGGAAGCGCCTGCTCTGGGGGAACCTTTTTAGGAATGCTATTGGCACAAATCCTTCTATTCATCTCAATCTGTTGGTTAGAGCCATCGAGGAGAAAAAACTATCGTAGGATGCAAAGAAAGCATTCTTTATTTCACTTATATCTTCTGTAACAACTCCTCTAATATAAATTTGCTGAATTTTTTGTTTACAATGCTTAGTTTTGAGTAGTCTGAAGAAGTATTTAGTGCCCTTATCTCCCAGTTTTAACCAATTAAGTCTGGATCCAATTTGAGCCCCTCTAACAATGTATTGTTGTGTCATTTTGATATTAGGTTTGAGGGCCACCAAATTGCAAAGGAGTTTTCCATTTGAAGGGTCATCCTAAAGAGCATTTTCAACATTAATCAATTTTTCCTACGAGGCTCTAAAGAATTTTCTCCTTTTAGCCTTGATTTGCCCATAGCTTCTCATAAATTACTTGCTCAGATCCATACAATTATCCCAAGTATCAATGCTGGAAGGAGAATCACTTATCATTTTAGCAATGTTCCATGAAACTTTTTTTCCATCTCTGCTTTCTCTATCTTAAAAGTGAGACACAATGAGCTTATGCAATCCTTTCCAATCAGCCCCATTACTATCATCATCAGTTTTGAGAGACACAATGGTCTCAATGGGGTGGTGGTCAGAAATACTAAAAGGAAGAACATTGACCAGGTTACCCTCAGTACCCTACTGGACACTAAAAAAATCCTTGTGAAGGTAGAATCTATCTAATCTAGAGTTAAGTCTCTTGTTTTTCATTTGATTATTACACCAAGTGAACCAGATCCCTTTGCTAGAGGATTTACTCTTACCAAGGGGTGTCCTCCAGCTTATGAATGTGTTTCAGCTTTGACCAGACGAAAAGCTCACTGTCTTTCCAAGATAGGGGCTCACCACCCTACTTGTCGTCTCTCTCCTCAATCATATTGAAGTCTCCTCCCACAATCCATGGGAGATCTTTTAGGTTTGAGGCAACCTAGTTCCAAAGCTTTGTTGTCTCTCTATAGTCATTAGGGGCATAAACATTGCAAATCCCATATCATTGATTCTGGTGAGAAAAAATAACCCATACAGTGCTCTAGCAAGGTGAGGAACCATGTTCCACAATAGCATCAAATCACTCAGGGTTAATGAAAATAAAAGCATCACCTTTACCTCTAGAGTGGTTAGTTGAGAAGTGAACACACTTTGGCCACACATAATTCAACACCATATCAAGTTTGGATCTGACTTCCTTGACTTCTTGTAGTAAAAGTAAGTCAACCCGATCTCTCAAATGTCTAAATTGTCTAACAATGGGCCTTCTATCAAATGATTCAGAGCCTCTAATATTCCAACTGACAACTTTCATGAATGATGGAAAGAGATTTACTTAGTCTGTCTAGGGGCCTAGGCCCGCCTTTATTTTGATATAACCTATTAAAACACTGTGGAACCTTATTTTCTTTATCTTTGCTTTTCCTTTTAAAGTCTTCAAGGTTACCTTGAAGCGCTCCTTTAAACTTTTGCCAATCTTCAACACTAATAGAGCGCTGAAAGATCGAACAATTCATCTCAATCTTAAACCTCTTAACCCCAACTTTAGTTTTAGCTTGTGATTGTTGGCCATTAAAATCCAACAGGGTAAATGGATCTTTCTTTGTTAAGGGCACATCTTTCCCACTAACCACATCTAGCAAGTGTGAAATATCCATGGAAGCAGCGCTTCCATCAAGTAACCCAATTTCAAGGACAGACGAGAGATCCGAGGTGAAGATCTCTCTGTACACAATGGTGAGGCTAAAATGACAACTACTCATCATAAGATCTCTCTTCAAGAAGAAAACTACCATTTTGATGAGCATCCTTTTGTCTTTCCCCACATACCGTTAACACAGGCTCAAGTGTTGATGTAGGAAGGGCACCTCCATCAACGAAAGCATCATAAACCGCAGGACAAGGTGGAATTGTGGGAAGGACAACTGAAGGGGAATCAAGGGGAGGTGGGGGAGGGGGACGCTCAAGAGGGGAGGAGGGGGAAGCATCAAACCCACTAGCCATATCAAAATCATAGGGAACAATAGGGAATGTCCTTAAGGGAGCTAGTACAATCACTTTGTTAGATTCATATTGCACGTTATCTTTCATCACAACATCAGTTTTGGTCAAATTCATAGAGCTACCAGACTCAACAACTTTAGTTTGGGGATCAACTTCCCCTCATCATGGATATTGTTAACCGACCTAGTCACGAAAGGGCAATTATTTTTTCAATGCCCATCTTTTTTTACAAAAATAACAAGCATTGAGGCCTCCCAAACCATTAATTAGGCAAGACAAATAATAGTCTTTAATTTTGAAAATTAGTGTTTCAAGTAACGCTTAAAACGGTTCCAAGGAGATTAGAATGCTTGCATGCATGTGCACCAAAGATCTTCTAGTGTCTTCTATTCTTAACACTTCCCCAACGATTTGAGAGCTTGAGGGAGAAAATTCAAAGTTTGAATCGAGACATTCTTTATATCAATCTATCTAGGGGAAGTCTTAAAAACAATGTCTATGCAATAAAGATTAGGGTTCCAGCGGATTGCCCTAAAAATTGATTGACCAAGATTCCACAGAGTTTTGCTAATGGCTCCTTTGGATATTATAATTTTTAAATATAACCATGAAAACCCCTCTCTGAATCATTCTCCAAAAGCTAACATATAGACCCATCTTTTTTCTCCAAACAAAATACAGTCAATTATCAAAAAAAATCTAGATGATAGAGAATCTCTATTCAGACATACAAAAAAAATTCCAATATTCTTAAGCCAAATTTCCTCCAAATGTAAATCTCTTTCCATGGCTTCATTGGGACACACAATGAGGGTTTTTAGCAAGTTAGGGAACTTACCAATTTGTTCTTTGTTTTACTTGTCGTCTCTGCAGTCCTCCAAGCCAAATCCATTGTAGTTAAACGTTGCTCCTTCTGAGTGCTTAGGATTTTCTTCCAATCTCAGGACCTCACCGAACAATTTTTTACCCTCTTTGTTCACAGCCTTCTAGAATTTCCAAAGTCATATTAGTGCCTTCGTCAGAGAAATTTTAATTAGGATCCTTGTCCTTAAAAACTTCATTAATATGTTCTCCATATTGCAATTCCTTCCCAAATTTCACATAAGCACGAGTGTCGTCAGCTCCGGCCTCCATAAAATGGGGGGTTGAAATAAAAAGTTATACCCAGCTCTCAAACACTAAAGTAAACTACCTAAGCACAGAATCCAAGACAACACAACAAAACACATTAAAAGAGAAAGATAACAATCAAAAATAAAGCAAGGAAACCAAGCACAAACAAAAAGGGAAACCACAAAGGCTACAAACCAAGATTGACCACGGAAAGCAAAGCAAAAGCAAAACCAAGGTGACAAAGAAGACTAAGGTGATCAAGCGAGGAGCTTGAAGCATCACTAATGGAGGAAGACTTTTCATCTCCCCATTAGCAGAGCTCCAAGCTTTTTGAGCAAGCACTTCAATTATTGATTGATCAAATAATGTTTTGCTTAATGTGATACTAGTTTTCTATATTGTGTCATCTTTGTCAAATAGTCAAATTCTTTTCTATATTGTATCATCATTTTCAAACAATCAAATTCTTTGAAAGTAATGGGAGCTTTCATAGCATAGTATAATTAAACTTTTATTTGTGTGCGACTTTTCACTATGTTGGGGTGTTTTTAATGCTCTAGACAACACTTTGATAACTCCTTTCCATGAGTAGTCATTTCTCTAACTTTTTAACTCATTACATTGGCAAATAATCACAAGGCAAGGGGACCCACAAAGCACACAAGCACCACTAAGCATTTGTTAGTATGGGGGGGACGATGATTTTAAGAAAATTTGTGTTTGGTCTTTTCTCCCTTTAACCTCTTTCCCAATTGGAAAAGCTTTTTTGTGTGTGTATGCCTTATAATCCTTCCTTACAATTATCACAAAACTGGGATATTCCACAACCAACAAATTGTTTGTAAGTAATGGAAGCTTCCATAGCGTAGTATTATTAATATATTTATTTTTGTGGCATTTTTCCTCAAGTTATTGGCACCATCCTTCTTGAGGTTGCTGGCACGGATTTGTGAGTCTATCTCAATCTAAATTGAGTCATAGTTCATTTCTCTTTCCAATCATGCACCTTGATCAATTCCAATCATCACAACCAAGTTATTAGATTGCACCCCAGGAATAACAAGGTACAATATTTGGGATTGACCACAATGATCGCAAATAATTCCTCCAGCGCCAACATGACCAAAATTACCTTTAGAGACACCATCTGAGTTTGATTTAACCCACTTGCCTTCTGGGGCTATACGTCTACATTTTCTATATAGTATTAACCATAGTTTAAAAACTCGTACTCGACAGCCCAATATTTTAACCCGTACTTGAGATCTAGCAATTACTCGGCAACTTTAACACTACTTTAAAAAATATATGAACTCATAAAATAAATTGAAATATGTTAAAAATTATTTAAAAGCGTAGAGAAAATATATCTAAAGAAATATACAAAATTATAAAATATATATCATTGTTATACATTAAAACATGTATATATAAACTATCTAAAAACTAAAACTAAAATTTATATAATTTACAACCTCTAATTTAAAAAAAAATGTAAAATACAATTAGAAAATAAACTATATTTAAAAACATTGTACTTTAAAATAAAACTAAAAGTATAACATATAATTTTAAAAATATATAATATATAATTAAAATTTAAAATTTAAACCTTAAACTAATAAAAAAAATCCAAATATAAAATAGTTCGAATGGTTCGAACTTCAAAATAAAACTTAGAAAAACAATTGAAATTTTGAAGTGCCACTACGTATCCCCTGATGGTTGTAATATTATAATCGGGAGCATTGTGATGTGCTTTAGTTGTATTCAGAATGATGACCCTAAATGGCAAACTGTAAAACAACCAAAATAGTTGTCACAAGTGGTAAAAGCCCTCAATCACAAAATAAAAGCCCTAAATCGTGAGCTAGAGCCAGAGCGGAAATCACAAGCCAAAGGCAGAGCGGAAGTAGCAGAGCCAAAGCCGAAAATCACAATGTAAACAGATGCAAATGATGTTTTTTTTTACTTTTCATATGTTTGCCCTATAACAAAGTAGGTGCACAAAACCCATGGTTAACAACGACTAACCATGATTAGCTACTCACTGTTAATTGCGGGTTTTGGGCCCCTACTCGGCAGCAGTTAAGTGCAGCTGCTAATCGTTTGCCCAAAAATTGCAGGCTTTCCGCGGGTTCCTGCCAAGTTTTAATATAGAGATATTAACTTTTTTAGCCACCCCATTGTTGGACAATGTAGACCCTTAACATTATTGCTACAAGCTTGCTCGTATTTCACTAACACTTTATCTCACACAAATATTGAATTCCCCATACAGAGTCTCATCCAACATAGATGTCATTCCATACTATGTTGACCAACCAAATTTAGCCGCTACTAAATGACATTCAAAAATGTGCTTGTAACCGAACATAACACTTAGGGTTCAAAAAATTCCAATCACACTTAATGCAATTCAGCTAGAATCTTCTTATCTTGAACCCAATCTTTTGCAATGCACCTACAATCATCTCACTTTAAAGGTATCTCTTTGTACATTCTTACAAAATACCATCTCTTTTTTAATTTGGTTTCAATGTGCATAATGCAAGCCACAATGCACATGTTAGTTGTCACCCATCTTTTGTAAAAACAATTGCCTCTAATCAAGGAAATTCAGACTAAGGTGTTCTATTGAATTAAAAAACTGATCACAACTTCCCCCATCTCAATTGCTCTAAGAATGTGTAGATCCTTCCCAACTGAAATTTGACTCAGCATCGCTTAAAAGAAGTTGAGATACAAACCTATGCCCCTCTTCCACCCACAGCATTTATAGCATAGTCACTAGTACATAAGATAATATGTTACAGGAAAACCACATCCCTTTCTCATTATAAATTGTAAATGATCTCCCCATGATGTAGTTGCGATAGGCATTGCGAGTGAATGAATGCCCTTGGCCGCACAGCCCTTAGAGTCACATAGTGGAAATCAAACTCTTTGTTAATCTAAGCATCTCAAGAAGATTTACAACAACTGTGACTTTCCTGATAAATTACACACTCGTAGCTTTTTATCTCAGGCTTTATTGGACTCAGTTGTAGACTTTGCAACTACACTAAGACTATGCAGGAGCGTTTTACACTTGCCCTTCTTTTGGAACTTCTCTCTATGTTCCTATCGTAAGACACCTACTTGTAGCTTCAAACTACAGCAGATCCCCTTGAGAGTTTTCCTACCTCCCAACCTAAACTCTCCTTTGTTTCTTTTATATGCGCACTAGCCAATATAATCTCTAGCAGCTCCCAGCAACTTACAACCTCTATTTATTTATGGGACCAAGAACCCTATCGACAAGAACCCTTTTTCCTTTATGGGTCAACCAACCTTTCTACAAAGCAAGGACTCCATTTTAAAAGACTCATGTGAACGTCCTAAGCGTCGTCTATTCTGGAGTGTCTCAAATCACAAGTGCGATTCTCAATCAATAAGAATGTCACAACCATACTGGTGTGAGGCTCAAAAACCTCTCAATCAAACCACTCATTAATTTTTTGCCACTTTGGATCCTCTGAGGTTGCATGATCTCCTTGTCTCTAATCTCAGTTTGCAATTGGTCTGATCACATGTGTTTTCTTGTTGGTCACGTTTTGCATTCACTTCCACAACCACCCCCTACTCTCTAGTGGTGTCGCATTTTCACAATGTTGCATCTTTTATATGTGACCCTGTTGTTGTTGTTGCCTTTGCGGTCTCGATCTGCCTTATGTGACCTTTGTAACCCCTGTTGCGTTCTCCACATGCTCCATTCCGCCATATTGTACTGCCTCAGTGAATCCCTATGACATGTGGCACCTTCTAAGTGCAGCATTATCGCTTTGATTGTTACATGCCACATGGCATCTTATCACACTATCTCAGCTTTGTGACACATAGGGCCTCCTCACAACATCGCTAAATTGCACAACAATCCCTCCTCTCTTCACTTATGTGACCTTTCCCTTTGTGCGGATGCATGGAGGTATAAACTCCACTTTAATGTGTATCGCACTTAGCTGCTGCACTTTCATCATTTCATAGCCTCATCCCCTTGCGGGATTTGATGCATGGCTCACTGTGGACTTTGCAAGGTCGTGCCACTTGGCACAATAGCACACCATCCTCCAATTTTTGTCGTGACTCGGTTGTCAGTGCACAATTTTTGTCGCGACTCGGTTGTCATTGCACGGATGTAAGCTCTTATCAAATCCGCCTATATCACAACCATCATGTCTGCTTTGCTTTATTGCCACACCATTTTTTTTTGTTCCTTGATTGCAAGCTGGCGGGATTGTGACACACAGCATCATCCTGCACTTCCTCATCACACTGCATTGTCCACTCTTTTCTGCCTAAACACTTAACCATTTTTCAACATTCAGGATCACCTTTGTTGCACAACATTAAGCCTTTGAGTAGATATCTTTGCTGTGCTGTATTGGGTTGTGGTCGTGAATCACTCAAGCAATTTCCTCCCCTACAATCACTATGTGCTTTCCTCTGCCTCCACCATTAAACCTGCGACTCCAAGCTGCCAAAACCCCTAAGTCGAAAACCAAGCTCTGATTGGAACTTGACCTGACTATTTTTGGTGATACGGGATTGCTTGTATGGCTGGGATGCTCCTGCATCTCCGCATCCCAAGACTATTTGTAGGGGCTTGTACAGTTGTTAAGTGCAGTAGAGGATCATTGCTCCCGAGTTTCAACAACATTGCTAATAGGCTTATAATGTTGACATATACAGAGCGACAATGGCTAAACATGCAGACAGATATCGCATATAGTGTATAAACAATTCAAAACATTTGATATAGCATGAAGTGAGTGAAAATTTACAAGATATGTTCAAACGGAAAAAGAGGCATGATAACTCACCAAATCTGCAATATTGCTAATGCACTCTCCTTTAGCAGTCACATCTCCAATGTTTTCTCCTCGAGCAAAAGCTCTGTATATATGAGAGCGGGTCGATGTGGAAGTCACAGCGGCAATATTCTGCAATATATAGCTTATTTTTAAGCTACTCCAAATGTAAAAAATGATCAATCCAGAACAGATTTGAGATATTCAAAATTTCAGATTACAGTCTGACCTTAGCCAAATTAGCAGCGCAGGCAAATGGTAAAAACAAATGAGGAGCTGCTGCCGTAGCCAACTCCATCCCAGCACCAAATTCCATAAAGAGGTCACTAGTAAACCGAAGCTGTCATAAAGCATGTAATGCTTAGTGTGTATTGTATACAGTGATCAAGTATACAATCAATTACCTGTCATAAGAGCATCATCTTTGCACAAATTCTGCATCAAAAATAGACATTTAAAGCAACTTATATTTGAGGGACCACCATACATTTAAAAACAATTTCACCATACCTGCTTCAGATCACAGTCAAATTTTTTACCCTGACGTGCAAAGAGCATCTTACCAATCCGTCCTGCCCCATCCTGTATCAACAAAGTGTCTATTACTAACAGAATTGGAAATCTAATCACAGCAAACTAGCCGTAATTGGCCAGCACTTGCTATAGATACAACATATCCAGAAAAATGCCAAAACCTTCTTTGCTATTTGAAAATTCGTCAAAATCTCCAGAAGGAAACTTGAGATTAAGAGAAAACAGAAAGAACCAATAAATATACGACCACCTGTCTTTTTAACCATTTCTCATTAGAACTGAAATCAATTTCAGAACCTCCAACAACAAGCCTAGCGACATCCAAAATTTTCTAAATGTCTTATTGTTTAAGCTTCCTGCTTTGAACAAGGGGATAAAGAGATTATTAAAAAATTTATTCAAGTATGACAATTAAAGATGGTATTATTTGAAGAAACTAACCTAGCTAGAGCAGTCAAATTTGTATGGAACTCACAAACATACAGCTGAATATAAGAGGCAAACCAACTATGATTGCTGACATTTTAAAGAGCGACCCTGATAGTATCATAAAGTGTGACTTCGCAATTGGGGATCTTTAAGGCACACCATGCCTGTCAGGGCAAAACCTGAGATTATTTGAACTTCATCAAGTATCAGAAGCCAAGTTACATTATAGGGTTAAATAAACTCAAGCAAATAAAACTTTGCTCCAAGTTCTATTCATTCCACACACTCAATTTGAGATATGGTAAAAGCTGACTTATAGAAGACGCGACCAAATGACCCATGACACTTCTAATAGGGATAATTGGAAAAAGCTGCCTAAAGAACCTCCTAAGTCTATATAAACAATAATACCTCCTCCAAATAACATTGCCTAAAGAACCTCCTAAGTCTATATAAACAATATTACCTCCTCCAAATAACATAGTGCTGAGGGCACCTGAAACTAAAGTCCTCTTTTGTCTCCACTCCCTGAAGAGGACAAAGATGAAAAAATTCTATTACCTCGTGGAAGCATACCCTTAGCTGGCCAAAGGGAATCCATAGGCCATGCGACCAATGATGTTGAGGATAGATGGAGGGAAGATGGTGACCCCAACAATCCACAAAAAATGATCAAAAAAGAACGTCAACTTGAGGTTGTGAGGCTGCAAAGAGAGATCCAGGCGACACTGAATATATTGCCGATATATGTCCTCCCTGAGCGATCTATTAATCTCTCCCTTCACGGGAAGGAGGAGAAGAGGAGCATCCAAAGAGTAATTGAAGTAGAGAAAGTCAATATATGCAGATGCCAATGGACTTAAAAAGTTAACCAGTTTCGGAATAACAATATCACCATTATCCAAGAAGATCCGTGGAGGCATTCCTCTTCGAAGAACAAAGGGCTAAATCTGCATATCTCTTTTGACCAATGCTGAATTACCCGAAGACTTGAGTCTATGACGATAGAAACTAAGCTTGAAGACATTCTCTAGACAGAGACTAGGCAGAAAATTCAACTTGGACAATGCACATATCCAATCAATAGCCCTAAATTGGAGCCCCAAACCTTTGAACCATAAGAACAATGCGTTAAATGATTAATTTGAAGAGACGCATCTTTGAAGGGATATATTTGAAAGGACTAAAGCTCCAAAATAAAGGGAAGCACATCCTTTACAATGTTTCAACTTAGAGGTAGGCTTTAGATTCAAAGACAGAACCATAGATTGAAACCCCATGTCTAGGCGGTTGTGGGTTGTGCTCTCCATGGCTCACCCTTGTAAGAAAAAATCAGACCAATAAAGTGCGTTTGTGAATGTACTGAAGATGATAACTTTACTAAAGTTAATCACTAGCTGGAAAAGAGAGCAAGAGCATTTGTCTCGCTCTACGTGCCCTCAGGGAAATGATTGAGGAGGACCAATCATCACAAGAAAACAGTCCAATAATGATACAATCAATAAATGATAGAAGATACAACCCTTGTCAAAAGAGTATTGTGTCTAAGAAAGTCCTCAAGCTTGTCGACGTAGATCCCAAAGGGAGACAGTGAGAGAGGGCACCTCATTTTCACTCCGGTAGTGTACTCTTGAAAAATTAGAAGAGTTGGTGATAAAGAAGTCTGAGATACCAATAGCGCACAACCTTTGGATATAAAATCAAAAGCCTTTCTAAATCCCATAAAGCACAAAAAGAATGTAGAATACCACTCACAAGCCTCAATAATTCGAAGAATAAACTTGTGGTCAATAGTTTTAAAATGTTTCTTAAAGCCTGCCTATCAATTTGCACTAAATTTCCCATGCTCCAACTGCTTAGAAAGCCTCATGTCCGACACCATGGCAAAATGTTTCGTGAACGTATGCACAATCATTATAGTTTAGCAGTTATTCAAATCAGAAATATATACCTATTTTTGAACAAGATGAATGATGTGTTGTCACCAAGAGGGGATAAAGCCCAAGCAAGCAACATCATTAAATGAGAAACTTGACCAGAAGCTCCTCACAGTTTGTTGTTTTTCTAGAGCATAACTTCTTAATAGCTCTCCTAATGTCTCCTAGGAAAAAGAAACAATAGGAAGTAGTAAGAGGAGAAACTTGGACAACGATCAGGATTATCAAAAAGAGAACTACCATGGGAGACACAAGTTTTCAAGTCAATTATGAAGAGGGAAGTTTCTTTGGGAGATGGATATCCCAAAAGGTCTTGGGGGAATTATGGAGAAAGTCAAGGAGCCCATGTTGTCTATATGCAAGAAACTCACATTTCTCATGTTTACGAATATGATATTCTTTGTGAATTGGAGAGGCAAAAAGGGTCATGGGCTAGTACAAAGCAAAGCCTTAAATTCACGGATTTACATTTCTCACCATAGAATAGTTCACACAGTAAAAAGCATGGGGCTCAAGGTGACTTAGAATGGTGTATTTCACGGGGAAAGAAATCAAGGGCAACATCCCAAACAGAATGGATATGAAATGATATTTAGCTGACTGTAGAAATGGAATAATAGTCAGGCAAAAGCTAAGTGAGACAGGTAGCATAAGCATTGACAAACCAAATATCAAAATGAATCATGGTGTGCTGACTATTGGAGGAATCCAAAGGGGGTAAGGAGGAGCCCAGAAGAAGTAGAAAGTAAAATTCAAAATAACAAGCCATGAGATCGACAGAAGGTCAAGGGATGCAAAAAAAAAATACTTTATAGAGTCATTATGGACAATAAAGGAAGAAGCGGCAATAATAAAGAGAGCACTGATGAAATGAAAGCTTTTTAGTTCATTAATAAATGATGCAAATTTATAGTTACAAAGAGTAATAATCCCAAAAATATAATGTGACAATCTTTGTCAATTGAATGTGTCAATGTTGGCAAACCCTTTGCTAATGCATGACAAGAAGTGCCATTGACAACACATACTGAGTATCAAATTATTGTCATATGACAAATAAGTCAATATTGACAATTACAAAAAAAAAGATCGTCTGCTAAGGAGATGAACATATGATCATCAAGAAAAGAGAGTTAATATATTTGAAAAACATCATTAATAGATTTGAAAAACATGTTTTATATGAGGCACTAGTTGTCATGATAGTCAGGGATGGTCTTTGGTTTGGCTTGAGTCCCCTCTTGCCTATAATCCCCCATAGTTGTTTCCATCCTTATCTCGTATCCACTTTAAAATTATTTCTTTGTTTGCTTCTTTTTCCCAAACGTTTCCTTGTTGGCATGAGGATATTGCTTTTTCCCAAGCACCCCCTCAGCCCTATATTCCTTGCTTCTTTTTTCCCTCACCACTCACTCAGCTTCGAAGTTTCCTTTTTTCTTATCACTCGCTGGTACTTGTGAAGATCACATTGTTTCTACTTGTTGTCAAAACTTTCCTTTTCTACCTAGAACAATCAATTTGTAATGTCCTCTTTTTCAAATTAATAAATCAAGGGACCGAAGCCTATTTTTATGGCTAAGGGGAATCAATAAGGGGAAATTTTAATATTGATTCATTTAAGTTGCCCAAAATTACTTTATGTTATAAAATGGGAAAAGGACACTTTAAGTGTATTATTATTAAAAGGGACCAAAAAGCTATATTAATTACATAGCCAAAAATGAAATATTTTTAAAAGGCCAAAATGTAATAATATTATAATTGTCTAGAAGTGTTTTAAAAGCTAAGATGAATTGGAAAAGTGAAAGTAATAAAAGAACAAGGCAAAAAGGAATTCATTTTTCATTATTCACGATTGAATCCAGAATTTTTTCAACTTATACATCTGGGGATGAAAACCCTTGGCTGTTCGGAGATCTTGGAGGATGAAAACCTTCTTGGTTTCCAAGATTGGATTTGAGGATGAAAACCCTCTGGTCCATAAGCGGTTATTCCACGCAGGGATCACATTTGTGCTCAAAGATTTCAGTCATTTTCAGCTTGCTACTATATCGCTATAATGACTCTACACTAAATTATGGATGATTTCAGCTTGCAGAGGATTGGATCGAATTTTAATTGCAAGCAAATCATTGTTAATGCCAATTTTCAGAATTTATCATCATATATGGTTGTTGTTCATCATCAATATTCATTGTTTGGAGCGCTAAATTGAGGATAACCATTATTTGCTGTTGTTACTATAAAAATCAGACTTTATTAGGGTTTCTTCTACTGTTCAAGGGCCATTTCCAGCACCAAACCAGCATTCGCTGCCATAGAAGACCTGATCGCTGGAGTTTGAGAGCTGGCTATGTCAAAAAACAGCCCAAATGCTGCAATTAAAGGCTATCATACCACTCAGAAACCCTAGCGCCAACTGCTGCAGCCTGTCGTACCAAAAAAGATGCAGTTTGTGGATCCAAACCAGGTAAGAGTTTGGGAAAAATCAAGAGAAATTATGTATACTGCCCTTTACTGTCTTTTATGTATGCTTCACCTTGATGTTTGTACCTTCCGGAAATAAATAAAGTCTTGTTGTGTTTGTATGACAAGTTTACACTTGCATCAGCTGTTGTTTATGTCATTCCAGATTTGATTTAGAAATTAAAAATTAAAAATTCAGTATTATTCTCAAAAGGGATATTTTACAATTTTTTCCCATGCATGTGGGAAATGGATTCTTAGCGTGCTACGACTTTTTTGTCGCTTCTGCTTTATGCCATTGTGGTGTGGGCAAGATTCCTCTTTGTGCTATGACAATTTTGTCTTTTTTCCTGTCCGTGGAGTGCGCATGTAATAGTTTTTTCGCAGGTAGTGGACTACAAATTTCTATCCCCGTACTTTGCTAAACATGTGGTCTGTTTTTTCCCTTCGCATTGGTTGCATGGGCCAACTATTAAGTGCTACCTCTATTCCAATATTCTCACGTCTCTTCACCTGCACACTGTCACTCATTCCAGAACCTTAGCTTGCCTTTGGGCAATGACAATTAGGTTATTTCCAACTGGTTTCTCTCCCTATACATGAGCAACAGCATTAATGGCAATGAATGCAGTGTCAACATCTGTAGGCATGAAGGGAAAAGACAAATGCTCCTCAAACTAGAAGACGGCATGAACATGTGGTGGAAGAAAATCAGAATGAGGAAGTTGATGGAAGCCTCTTGTGGAATCAAGAGCGAATATTTCTGCATGTTGCTTTGAGGAGACATCTTCTTAATCAAGTAAATGCAGGCACTACTAATAATAATGAGGCTCGCGAGATGGAGGAGGGAAATGATCTGGTGGAAGGTGTAGATGATGAAAGGAAGAAAGAAATGCTCATAAATAGAGTCAAGAAGAAATAAGTGATGAGGATAATGAGATCCTCAATGATGAAAGATGGAAAAAAAAAAAAGGATACTTAATCATTATTGTTAAAGTGGGCCATAAAGTAATAATTATTAATTGGGCCAAATGCAAGAATAAATATGATTTTATTAAAAATGAAGCATGTCAACGTCAAAATAGAAGATAAAGCATTGTTTTTTAAGATTTTGCTGGAAAAGGTAATTATTAAAAGGATTGAATGAAAAAAAATCGTTATTTGTAATCATTCATTCATTAAAATACTTTTACAAAACCCAAGGGTTTTGCAAATTTGAGACAGCAGCTTCAATATTTTACACAGAGGACTAAAAACATCATGTGCACAGGGTTGGAGACGAAAATCCTTAAACCCATTTGGTAATTCCATTCAGGGATTACACCAAAGCTTTCAAATTCAAAGGAAATCCATCACACAGGTACAGAGCAGCTGATTTATGGTTGTATAGGGGGCTGCACTACTTCAGACAATTATTAAAGTAGTCTCCCGAAGTGACATTTCAGCTTGACGTCACTATTCACACTATCACTATTCACTATTGTATCTACAATTACAATCTGTTGTACCACCTGTAGTACACTTCCAGCATTGGCAACATTCTTTTAGGAAAAATTCTACTGACATCACACTCATAAGAGTTTATTATTGCTGCCAGAGATCTTTCATACCTTCCAACAAGTTGTACTTCCAGATTTCCTCTTTCAGCTAGGGTTTTAATAAATATTTAGTTTTCATGTTTTCCATGTAGTTTCAAGTTATAGTTTGTTGTAATAAATTCATATTCAGCATATTTGAATTAATTTACAGTTGGATGTGTAATTTCAAGTGATTTCAATAAAAGTTCAGTTGGGTATTCAATTTTAGCATTTAATATTGACTGGGTATTTTCACTTTTGCATATTTCAGTTGTATGGTTTGTGTCAACTCGTATGCTTCCATCCTAATTCCACAAGAGTTGTACGAAAAATCCAAGATTGTTAATATTCATCCGGAAATGGACATTACAATGGTCTCAGAGCCAATTTATTGCCATCTTATGGGAATAAATAATTGTCAGCTTCAACTTCATGCAAGGTGGTGACAAAGAAGTTAGATATTCCCAAAGAGAGGAAAAAGGGTCCAAAACACCCAGAGGAAGGGTTAGGGCACGAGATCCATTATTTGTTGCAGGAAAAGGAAAGGAAGCTATGGGTAATAGAGATCCAAATGATGTTTGCTTTGACAGGGTTGTGCAAAGACAAGAGTGTTTAGCAAATATGATGGCTCATTAGTCCACATCATGCAGAACACAAATGTGCAAATAGCTCAAAATGGTGAAGGAAGTTCTTCGAGGGTGAACATAACCAGCACACTCAAAGGACAACCATTAACTCCTTTGCTAGACCTTTCCAACCAACTTTTTTTCGTAGGGATGAAGTCAAGACAGAAATGGCTTTACTTGTTGAATGCAAAGAGCCCAAGATGGAGGAAGATGTGCCAAACCATGAACTATCCATCGATATTCCAAAGGGTGACCCATTACCATATGTGATTTAACTTCAGAGTAGCATTGTGGATCAGCATGCTTTCGAGGATAATATTTTGATTCACCCCAACTCGGGAGTTTTGAGTCCCATGGATGGAGGTATTAAGGATATCACAACAATTCCTATTTCGGCAAAAGAAGGTGAGCACCTTGATTGTAGCCTAAGGTATGAAAATGAAGGTCATATTTCAGATTTGTTGTTGCCTACTACGTCATTGTTGCTAGATTCTTGTCATCATGGAAATCATTCTAAAAAGGGTGATGGAGCGAAGGATACAACTCACAATAAAGGGCACATAGATCCTTTTGCTCAAATCCCAATTGGGTCATGCATAGGGACAACCAAGGGTCTATCATTAACCTACACGACTGTGTAGAGAGAAAGTTCGAGCAACTTAACACTGTTGCAGCCATTTTACAGCCCACATACAATCTGATCCATGCTATTTGCCAAGAGGTACAGCTTGGGGTGTCATGGTAAGAATCTTTAGGACACAAGGTAAGTATTATAACAGTAATCTAGATGCGATAGGAATAATTTTGAGCATGCCATGGTCTCAATTCAAGGAAAACAAGGTAGTACCCCGAGGTATCACTAACACAGCTTCAGTATCAATCACAACAAACAAAATGGAGGGTGTCACATTTAGTAGTACTCTCTCTAGATCACAATTGATTCATGATTCAGCTATCATGGGTTCACACATAGATTGTTGGAGAAGCATCAATGGGTACAAGGCTTCCAGTTCCTAATTATATCAGAAAAGCGCAGTAGAAGCTAACTACCTCACAAGGAGGATTGGAAGAGATAGAAAGATTGGTTTGGGATATTGGTATTTGTGGGACAGTTTAGGTATTGCTTGAAAACAAGCAATCTTTGGGAAGGGTGGACTGTCATGTCCCCTTTTTCAAATTAAAAATAATAATTTAATATTAATGTTTTAAGTTGTACTAAAGTAATTTTATTTAATAACATAGAAAAAATGACACTTAATCATTATTATTAAAGTGGGCCATAAAGTAATGATTATTAATTAGACCAAAAGCAAGGATAAAGATGACTTTATTAAAATAAAGGCATGTCAATGTCAAAATAGAAGATAAAGCGTTGTTTTTTAGGGTTTTGCTGGAAAAGGTAATTATTAAAAGGGTTGAATGAAAAGAAACCATTATTCATAATCATCCATTTATTCTAACACTTTTACAAAACCCTTGTTTTCCAAATTTGGGGCAACAACTTCAATATTTTACACAAATGACAAAAACCCTCATGTGCATAGGTTTGGGGATGAAAACCCTCAAACCCATTTGGTAATTTCATTTAGGGATTACACCAAAGCTTCCACATTCAAAAGAAATCCATCGCACAGGTATAAAGAGGCTGATTTATGACTCTATATGGGAATGTGATACTTTAGAAAATTATTAAAATATTCTCCCAAAATGATATTTCAGCTTGACATCACTATTCACGGTGTCACTATTCACTTTTGTACCTACAATTACAACCTATCGTAACACTTGCAGTACACTTCCAACCTTGGTGTCATTCTTTTAGGGAAAATTCTACTGACATCACACGCATTGGAGTTTATTATTGCTGCTAGAGATCTGTCGTACCTTCCCATAGGGTGTTTTACTTACAGACTTCCTCTTTCACCTAGGGTTTCAATAAAAGTTCAGTTTTCATGCCTTCTATGCAATTTCAAATTAGGGTTTTTTATAATGAATTCATGTTCAGCATATTTGAATTAATTTACAGTTGGATATGTGTAATTTCAAGTGATTTCAATAAAAATTATGTTGGGTATTCAATTTCAGCGTTAAATATCAACTGGGTATTTTTAGTTTTGCATGTCATATGTATGGTTTGTGTCAACTTGTATGCTTTCATCCTAATTCAACAAGGGTTTTACGGAAAATCCAAGATTGTTAATGTGTCCAAAAAGGGGCATTACACTCATAAGTAGAGTCGAGAAGAAAGGGATGAGGATAATGAGATCCTCAATGATGAAAGATGGTGCAAACGGAATTGAGGGGGCCAAGTGAATGGTTGCCTTACTCCCTAGCAACGTTTCTCTACTCACTCTCTCAAGAACATGACTCAAACTAGAAACAAAGACTCTCTTTATTGATGTTTTGTTATAGAGGTTACACACACATCGCACACTCTACCCTTTCCCAAACTATGAAGAAGATACTCAGCCCAAGGACTGGATTACAATGAACAAACACGTCCCGGCAAGCCTTTAGCTCTGCACTTGCACACTTTGAGCCTCTCTAAGCTCCTCCTCAACTTTGCTTTGTTTTGCTCTCAAGTTGAAATCTCCACTTGCTTGATTCTTGCATCTCTTGCTTGGATCTCTTGAGATGACTTTTCCCTTCCTCTTCCAACGCTGACATCGAATCTTGATGCTAACACTGATCTCCTACCACATCCCTTGAGCTCCCTTTGCTTTGGAAACAAGTCCACACGTCATGTTTGATCAATTTGGGCTACACATTCTTTCCACACAGACAAAACCACCAGCTTACAGACTGGTTTACACAAAGTGGTGATTTGGAAACCGCCACCTACATTAAGTGGTGGTTTTGTCATGCTTCCATCAAAGGGTCAATCTAACCCATGGAAAATGATTGAAAGACCCCTTCACGTATTTCCTTGCCCTGGTGGACTCTAGCTGATGTTTTGCAACTTGACGTTTATCTTCTTCCACACATGCACATTGTCACAAGAACGACAAGCCGCACAACACAACACGAATATACACAAATGTGTAAGAACCCAAACCCATGTTTTTTGATAATGCAAGATAGCTTGTGAACCAGAATGCTTCTACATCGGACACCCAGGGTAAATGAAATTGTCCATGAGCTCCTGCTCATGAACCCTCTGCAAGCTCTTCAATGGTTGTTCCGTATTTGACAACTTCGGATCCACTCATCCAAGTTGTGTTTTCAGCTGATTTGTTTTTCCACTTCACTAAGTACTCGAAGTAATCTACCCTTGTCTTTGTACCAATTTGTGTACCCATTATGGCTTCAAGTTCCTCCTTTGCCTTTCCCGGCAATAGTTGCTTCCAATTTATACTTGAAGAATCTAAATTTAATCCATCATCACTACCTTGTCCCTCAAAATAAGGTATAAATGTGATATATTGAAGATAGGTGAAATATCCACTCCATTTGCTAACTCAATTTCATAAGCATTCCTTGAGAACTTTCTCAAAACTCTAAAAGGTTATATTTTCTTCCACCTTAGCCTATTATACTCACATTTGATAAAACCTCTTCTTATGCAAATGCGCCCATACTAAACCCCCAACTTCAAAATTTTATTCTCTTCTTCTCTGATCAAAGTGTTTCTTGTATTTCATACTATTCTCCTCTAATAATTTCTTTACCTTCATATGCACATCATGCATAGTTGTTGCGCACTCTTTTGCTTTAGCATTCCTTCTCGTATCCATTGTGCTTCTCAATTCACACACTCCTTTAGGGTTACAACCAAGACAATTTGGAATGGACTCATAGTTGTACTTCTATTTACTAAATTATTGTATGCAAATTCAGCATGTGCCAATGCCAAATCCCACTGTTTGGGCTTGTCTCCAACCAAACATCTTAGCAAATTACCAAGACTACGGTTCACTGCACTTGTTTGCCCATTTGTTTGACGATGATACATTGAACTGAAATCCAATCTTGTGCCTAGTTTCCTCCATAGCATCCTCCAAAAATGTCCAAAAAATCTAGTATCCCTATCCGATACAATGCTCCTTGGCAACCTGTGCAATCTCACAACGTTTTTTAAAAACAAACTTGCAACAATCATGAAATCACTAGTCTTCTTGCATGCCATAAAGAGTGTCAATTTGAAAAATCTATCCACCACAACAAAAAAAATTAATTATTAACTCTTTGAGTTCTAGGCAGCCCAAGTATGAAATCCATGCTCAATGCTTCCCATGGTCTATCCGGAATCGGTAATGTCTGATAGTACCTAGAATTTTGACATTTGCCCTTAGCATATTGGAAAATCCTACACCTTTGCACGATCTTTTTGACATCCATGCTCATCCTTGGCCTATAGTAACACTTACTCAGCTCTGCCAACATTTTATCTATACCAAAGCAACCAGGTAGACCTCCACTATGTTTCTCCTTCAATAAGTTCTCTCCCATGGAACCTTGAAGTATGCACAACCTTTTTCCCTCGAACAACAATTTATTTTGTATCATATAATCCAGCCATGGTGTTTTGTCCATGCATATTGGATTTTTACATGCTACCCATACATCTCATAAATCCAAATCCTCCCCATATAACTCTTTCATTGAGTCAAACCCAATGACTTCTAATCTTAGCTCATTCACTACAAGAGCTCTTCTACTCAATGCATCCACAACCTTAATGGATTGCCTACTTCTATGGTTCAAAACAAAATAATAATTTTGAAAAAATTCAACCCATTTCACGTGTTTTTGGTTTAAATTAGCTTGGTTGTAAATGAACTGCACAATCCATGCACAAAACAAATTCCTTGGGAAACAAATAATGCCTCTGCTTCTTAAGATCTTGTACAATTGCAAAGAACTCTTGATCATAGACCGAAAACTTCTTGACTTCATTCAACTTCTAACTAAAGCAAGCAATGGCCTACCTTATCGGCTCAATACAGCGCCTATTGTTGTCCTACTTGCATCACAATCAACCTAAAACACTATAGTGAAAGCCAAAGTGCTTGCACCAACTGTTCCGTTATCTTCGTCAAAAATTGAAAGTTATCCTTTGCTGCAACAATCCCCTTGAAATGTGAAAATGGTACAATGACAGGGAAGTATGACTCCATATCTTTAGAATAGTGTGAATATGCAATAGTTGATTACTAACAAGATAGGAACAAATGAAAACTCCTAGCCTCGAACATGTTTTTGGTGAGGGCCACTCAACTATTGTTCTTACCTTCTCGAGATTCATTCTTAACCCATGTATTGAGATTACAAATCCCAAATACACTAACTCCTCTTGCATGAAGCTACACTTCTTTAAGTTGACTAGCAACTTCTCTTCTTGTAACTTTTGCAAAACTACCTCAAATGTTCTTGTTGTGAATGACTGAAAATCATAATGTTATCAAGATAAACAATGACAAACTTACTTTTTTATGGCTTCAATACTTCATTCATAAGTATCATGAATGTACTCGGGGCATTTGACAAACCGAATCGTATAACCAGCCACTCATACAACACATCAATTGTTTTGAATGTGGTCTTCCATTTGTCACCTTCTCTAACTCGAATTTGGTGATATCCAATTCTCAAATCTAGTTTTGTGAAGTAATTTCCTAACAATCCATCAAGCCATCCATCCTTGGCAATAAAAATCTACACTTGATAGTTATCTTGTTGATTTCTCTAGAATCCTTACACATCCTCCAATCACCACCCTTCTTAGGTGCCAATACTGTTGGAACTGCACATGGGCTTAAATTTTATCTAATTAAACCGTTTTCCAACAATTCATTTACTTCCCTCTTTACTTCTACATTCTCCAAAGGAGCCAATCTATAAGCTGCCTTGCTTGGGAAACTTACCCCGAGCACCAAATCCATGTGATGACTAATGCTCGTCATCCAACAAATCCTTAAGACATTGTTCAAAGGAGATTGACTTCAATTTCTTTCTCAAGCTTCAACCTAGGTTTTGAGGGTGCTCAAAGAAATGTTTGCCAATTTCTTTCCACCTTATGCTTTCAATCAACTATGTTCATGTTGGTGTTTGGTACAAGTGTGAAGACAATTTGGTGCGAGCGGTAGCCCCCAACTCCTATGTTTTCCCAAGTTATCACTAGATTAGGGTTTTCATAAAACTTCATATTTTGCAGATTTTGTAGAACTTCCAATCTCTATTTTTGAGTATTACTCTCTAAAAAGGATGTTGATACCAAATCCTACCAACATTGGCCTATGTTTGTGTGAATGCCTCTACAATAGACACCTATACTGACTTGGTTATATCATTTGCGCATTTTGTAGAATACTCCATGAGATAGATTTGGGTTTTTCTTGACGAGTTGTACTTCAATTCTATGGGTAGGAGTTGTCTTTGTATCTTACCTTGGCTTCAGAGAACTTGCACATAGATATGATTTTATGAGCCTTTGATTGTGCTCATACTTGACTTGGATGTTTGATAGGGCATAAATGGCTATGACTACCTTTTGTGGGCCCTTTGATTTGACTTGTGTGGTAATAGGTTCCCATACTTCCTCAAGATCTATGAACTCCACAAAGCAATGCAATAAAGTTGTGATAGAAAGTGTGAGTAACACAAGAACAAAAGTGGTGGATGGTACTCACAATGTACCAAATTATCACCATAGCACAAGTCACTCCAAGATCCCTAATGAAATCTAGATAAGGCACAATCCCATCTATATACGCAAGTGATAATGACTATTGTTGGGTGGTTATGACACAAACTGACCTCCATTACACAAAAGGTAGACCACTGTGAATCTACTACACTAGTATGATCTTAAAATAACCCAAATCCTAAGGTAAATCAATTTCTATCATATGGGTCTAGTAAGCAATAATCCTAGTAGCACCTCAATGGGCCATAGATGAAATTCTATCCTCAAAAATACAGCCGGTGACCTAAAGGGCTTGATAATAGGGGTTTACATCAAACATTAAAATATGCACTCACCCCCTTAAAATAGACTAAAGGGTACAAGGAAGATGGCATCACACAAGCATCTCCCTCGAGGGAAGCTTCCTAAAGCAAAATAGGACACCGTTACCTCCACACCCATAACTACAATATCACTCTCAAAGAATATATGGATTTATGGTCCCTAAAAATTATTTGATCAACATTCAGTCACCAAGAGCCAACAAGCAATCATCAACACTCTCTAAGAATAAATCCAAAACCAATGGATAAAACTCAATCTCATAGAGTCCAGACCACAATAGTCCAAGAAGAGAAAAAATGAAATGATCAAGAAAAACATCTGCAATCTGCACAAAATCTTCAAAATTTGGGGACATCAAATGTGAATCATGAGATCTTGTGCAAAAGATACTAAGATTCATCCTAAACCAAAAGGATCTCACCCAAGAGCCAAAGGAGTTTGCCACAAACCAAGAGAATCCACCCAAAGCTACTAAGATCTGGAATGAACAAAAAAGAGACCACCGATGCCTAGGTCAAAACCATTAAGAGCCACACAATTCCTCCTCCATATTTGAAGTTGACTGGGTCAAGAACAAATCAAGATCCATAATAGAACAACATAACTACAAGCGACAAGAAGCAACTCCATAATGGGACACACAAGCCGCAAGAATCAACTCTATAATTGGGCAGTCCGTGCCAACAAAAGAAATCATCCTCATGTCAAAGCATGAACTAGGTCACATCAAACCTACTCAACTTTGGGTCCAAAGAACCACGCTGACACAATAATCAAATGCACATAACCAAGCTTCAACCTCCCAAAAGAAGGAAACAAAGTGCATGAAACCCAAATACATGTAAGTAAGCTCCATGTGCCTAGAAATAGAAATCATGATACACCAATGGCTAAGTACACATCAGCAAGCTCCATCCGGATACCCAAGAGCAAGAATCAAAGTGTGGCAGTATAAAAATCATCATGATAATGTTCATAAGCCCGTAGTGTGGATTGCCATACCAAAATCCTTTGCCAAACCACACTTAACAAAAAATGAAACCAAAGAAGAATCATAAAATACCCCTTCAATTTAGCAACATATCATTGTCATCAAAATCCCTCATCAGAACCATCTGATGCAATGAAGAGTCCCAAAAATATTATCAATAGAGCACATCAATGAGCTCATAGCACAACTTGAAGAGACTAAAATTCTAATTTTATGTAGAAGTAACCAGCCACCCTGTCATGTCCCCTTTTTTGAAATAATTAATAATCTAATAATAATTCATTAAGTCAGCCAAAAATGTACTTTATGTTGAACACAACTATCTACTGAGAGGGGGGGTGAATCAGTAGATCACTACTTCTTTAACTTTTTAATGAAGATACAAAAACATATGCTTATCAAAGAACAAATGTAGAGAGCACGCACACACACACAAAAGCACAGTACACCAAATTTATATGTGGAAAACCCAAAGGAAAAAAATACAGTGAGAATAGCTACTAAAATCTACTGTTCTAGTCCAGCCTCAGTTAAATCACCTCACTGGCAAAACCACACTGATTACATTCAAGGACACCTATCCTTAGGAGACATCAATCCCCTAACTAAGCACCAACTCAGTTTAACCTTACTAGTTACAAGATTTAAGGGCACCAACCCTAAGGAGACTCCAATCCCCTAACTGAGCACCAACTCAATTTCTCTGATGGCACCAACCAATCAGAACTATAGAGCTACAACTCTAGTATACAAGATAGATTCACAAATGAATCCAATTTAGTTTCTTTGTAACAAGACTAGTCTGTAACTACTCACTCTTGGCTTATTTTGTGTATGCCTATTCTTCTTCTCTGCTCAATCTCTGCACATTCTCTATGTGCCCTTTCTTTCTCTCTGCCTTACTCTCTGCTCATTCTTTGTGTGATTTTTCTCTCTCTGCTCAATCTCTACACATTCTCTATGTGCTCTTTCTTCCTCTCTGCTCAATCTCTGCACATTTTGTGTGTGCTCTTTCTTCCTCTCTGCCTCACTCTGTGTCCCGCTGTCTTTCACTCTGTGTCTACATACATCCTGAGTTGACACCCTTCGAGTTTTCTTTGATGGCACTTTTCAGATTCAACAACAGTAGTGGCAGCCCATTTTCTTTATCTGCGTATGACTGGATATGTTTTGTTCAGACACACTTCATTCCCCCTTTTTATTTTGCCTTTTACTCTATCTACGTATGTCTCTAGTCAACAGCCTTTTACTCCATCTGCATATGTCTCTAATTGACAGCGTTTGACTCACTCTCTGAATTGCAATCGCAACAGCAGCAGCGAAAAGCTAATTACAATGTTCAAGATGTCTTATATGTATAGACAATGAAGCTTAGGGTTTTCTATCTCCAATTGCGTTGACACTTCAGCTGCAATTAACCGGTTCTCATTAAAAACGATTTTGACTTATGCTATTTCCCGTGTCTCGATTCATGCATCACATTGCAATGGTCAAGTCTCTTTACTATGTTTGACAACTATTGGATTTATCACATAAATACACATCCTTAATCGATGATTGATCGGTTGGATCGATCAATCTCGGGCTCCATGTAGACTTTTTGAGCTCATTGTTTGTCTAGTCATGTCTTTAAACGAGGATTATTCATCTTGTCATTGGCACCATTCACTGTCTATCTTGAACCGTCAAATATTTTCATTTTTTAAAACAGAACCGTCGATCTCTCTTGCATTAACCATCGAGCTCTTTCTCGCATCTCGATATTTTCTATATGATTGGTTCGCTTTCGCTCCTTTCGATTATATTCGATATGCTCGATCTTTACCCTTTCTATTGTATCATTAAACTCCGACATGTTGACGTGATCTCATTTTCTTCCGCATTCTTGTTATGCTTTTGCACCGTTGATCCTTGTAGACTTGCTCGATCTTTAACATGCCTTGTCCCTTTGAGAATGCCCTATAAGACTTCCACACTTTATCTTTTGGCAAAGTTGCAAGTGACCTTTCTCTTCAGACAATTTTTTGTGGGCTTTTTGTCAAGGGCTTTTCGGGACAATTTCTCCGAAGGAATTGTTGCGGACTTTTTGTCAAGGGCTTTTCGGGACAATTTCCCCAAAGGAATTGTTGCAGACAATTTCCCCGAAAGAATGTCTAAGTGCCCTTCAGCTTTTCTTTAAGGGTCCACATACCCTTCGGCTTTTCCAAAAACTACCCTTCAGCTTTTTTGTAAGGGTCCACATACCCTTCGGCCTTTTCAAAAACTACCCTTCGGCTTTTCTGTAAAGATCCACATACCCTTCAGAGTTTTTTAAAAGATCCCTTCAGACTTTCTGCAATGGTCCACTTGCCCTTCGGAACTCTTGCAACAGTCCACTTGCCCTTCGAAACTTTTGCAACGGTCCCCTTACCCTTCGGAATTTCTCAAAGTGTCCTTTCGAAAACTTTGTTTGGTCCACTTGCCCTTCGGACTTCTTGCAAAGTACCCTTCAAAAATGTTGTTGCGAACATTTTCTTTGAAAGAATTGACCAATTTGGGTTCTTGACACTTGCATACTTCAAGTTCTCATTGCTTTGCTCATAAGATTGAAAGAAGTAAAGTCACTGTGGTAAACCCGATTTACTCTTGAGGCAAAGACCCATTCGGGCTTCTCGACTTGCTTGACTTCACTAGACCAATTCGGGTTCTCTGCATGATTTTACTTATAAAGTTCATAAGTAAAGCAGTGAAAGCACTTGACAATCCTGATTTACTCCACTAGACCCATTCGGGTTCTTGAGACTGCTTAGCTTATAAAAATGAACGCAGCTAAGTCGTTCTGGAAACCCGCTTAACTCACCCAAACCCATTTGAGTTCTTGACATTGCTTTACTTACTTTATAAGTAGAAGCACTTCACAAACCCGATTCACTCTACCAAACCAAGTCGGGTTCTCGACATTGCTTTACTTATTTTATAAGTAGAAGCACTTCACAAACCCGATTTACTCCACAAGTCTGATCAACTCAACCTTTGACATTAATGCATGATAGCACATGCTGCGTTTGACATCAATGACAATTCTTCAAACCTCAATGACTATGTCCAACACTTTAAGTTATAACTTTGGAATGACAATTTATTATTAATAAATGGGGCCAAAAGTAAATATTGGACACATGGCCAAAAAATAATTAATATTCATAAGTTGAAAAAAAGTGCATATTTAATTAAAATAAATATTAATTTCTTTCAGAGTTGGGATGGAAAAGTGAATAATAAAAGAATTGGGTGAAAATGAAAATCATTATTGTAAACATCAAACAAAACAAAACCCTTTTTCCAGAGTAAAAGCTTGCAGCTTCTACAATTCATCAAAGGACAAAAACTCTCAGATTCACAAGCAAGACGACAAAATCCCTCAAACTCAATTGAGGATTCCACCAGGAAATCACATATTTGTTACCAGTTTCAGGAGAAATCAGCTTTAGAGGCATATTTTACCATGGCACCACATATCCAAGGTTGGCGCAAGGGTTTTAGGACAGAACATAACCACCAAGGGGTCATCCAAGGTTGGGCGATCCTTCCATTGTTTCATACGCACCCCTAACAACAGGGCGTCACACATTTTGAGGGAAATGTGGCCCTTCAAGGGCAACTCGCAACGGGCTTCACACATTTTAAGGGAAACGTGGCCCTTCAAGGGCAATTTGCAGCCATTGGGGACAGCTGGCTGGTCCAAACATACATCCAGTTGCCATACATCACACTTGCAGGCCAACCTTATAGCATAATCATTCAAACGCAGCAAATAAGGACAAAAAGTGGTATTTATTATTTGTAATCATTGATATTTGTGTAATTTCAAAAGGATTTGATCCAATTAATTGTAATCAATAGTGGGGCACTTTCCATAAGTATTTTTAGAAGGGTTTCTACATATGCAATTAACTGAAATAAAGAAGGGCCCTTGTATGTGATTAAAAATCCTATTGCATGTATTATTCCATTCATTAAATTATTTGATTATCTTGGTGAAAGACATATCTTGTGCCCCACCTATTACTCTGTGATATTAACGAATAGATTCAAGAGGGTTTTGAATTTATTTTATGAAGGGGTTTTGAATTTATTTTACTAAGGCGTTTTGAATTTATTTCTTCTAAGGGAAATCTGAGTACCCTTTCCCAAAATAAATCAGCATTCAGTATTTTATCGAAAAAGGTTTATTTCACAACCAATATATAGAACTCCTAAGTCATCAAAGCATCCAAGCCATCCTTCAACCAAACCAATAATACATATAACTGGGTCACCACCTTTTTTGGACTAGCATCATCATGTGGAACATGGATATCAAATAAAGCATCCAAACATTTTCCATTGTGTTGTTTAACATCATCATCTTCAGCGATTTTGAAAAATAGGTAGTCGTTATAAAAGGATCGACGTTTCTTGTACCAATAATCGGTCGGCTCCATCCATGTACTGATAGACTTATCATTTTCAGCCAATAACTTTACCTTAAATTCTAAATTTTTACAGAGTGACATAACCTCTTGGGGTTTCATTTTCGGCATCAAACAAAAACAAGCAAAATTGGCGAAAAGCTAGGTTGCAAGAATAGTTTCATTCAATGGATCACTCCTGCAAACATACAAATGAAAACTATGTAGGATAGTAGTACAGAAAATTTCATTTCCAAAGGATCAAAAGACAAAATTCGCTTACCCAGATTAAAATTATGATGATTTTTGCGACTGAAAATCATGCACTACTATCTACAATCAACTTTCAATGCCCATATCTCCCCCTTGAAACTCCATGGATTTTTACAAACAAATACTTAATACTTATCTACTTAAAATTTCCTTTCCAACAGCACAAGAATCACTTCAATTGGATGCTTTTGCTGAAAGCTATGCCCTTTGAAAAATGTAGTGTTTTTGGGAATAAAAAATCTGCAAACTACTATGGCTCTTCCATGCTCTAAATCCTTCACTAATCCATTCTTCTCCACAACCTGGAAGTCTTCTAACTTTCAGCCTTGATCAGCGTTCAATGATCTCCAAACACTAAAGAGCTCAAACCCTTTGTTGGAATATTGTCATTGATGTCAAAGGAATTGTAACGGATATGAACGAAAATGTCAAACGGAATTGTTGCCGGAAATGAACGGAAATGTTGTCGGAAGTGAACGGAATTGTCGACAGAAATGTCAACCTTGGCCGACCTATTGGGAAGAGTTGTGACCGTTCGAATGGACCTTTTCACTTGAAGAGTCACGACCTTAATTTGTGGCTTTTCGTGGGTTATAAATAAGTGCATGATGAGTGGCAAATTTGTAGATTCGAAAGTGGAAGATATAAAAGAAGGGCAAAATTTTTAAAGGCAGATTTTTGTAAGAATATTAAAAGGAAAAAACTGGCAAGTATAAAGAAGAGCATAGCAACGAAAACACTCAAGTGTAGATCGAATCGAAAGGAGATAAAGCAAGTGCTCTATCATCCGTTGTTTTGACAACAAATTTGAGATAGAAGAGTGATTTTTTCTGAGAAGGTTGGTGCCTTCGTTTTGGAAAGATTAGTGTCTCTTGCTGAGTTGGTGTTCGGTGAAAGGGGTTGGTGCACCTGTAGGTTGGTGCCTATAAAATTGTTTTTGGGGTTGGTGCTCCAATAGGTTGGTGCCTACGAATATTTATATTGAGAAAGTATTCTTCGTGGTTTTCTCCCGAAAGAGTTTCCACGTATATCCGGTGTCACTTTGCATTGTGTTGTGATTTGATTGCTTTGAATATTTTAATTGGAATAAGTGATTAAGTGTTAGAAAAGAAAGAATATCTAATATTGATTCACCCCCCTGTCAGTATTAGCCTGTGCTCAACAGTTGGTATCAGAGTAGGTTCCTTCAAATATAGCTTAACCGCTAGAAGGTAGATCGTACAAGCTCAGATGGTTGGATCACAAGTTCAAGCTGATTTTCCACTAATAAGGCACCGTTGTTTGATGGCACAAATTATGCCTTCTAGAGTATACGAATGAAGACATATATAATGGCTCTTGGGTTCGATATTTGGCAAGCAGTAGTAATCGGGTACTAAATGCCACAAACGCCACCAACAGACACTACTGGAAAGAAGGCCAGTGAAAACAATGCTAAAGCAATGACTGCCATCCTATGCGGCCTTTCAGAATCTGAATTCGTAAAAGTCATGCATTGTAATTCTGTGAAAGAGATCTGGGAAAAACTTAAAACTATCTATGAGGGTTACAACAAGGTAAGACGAGCAAAACTCCAAACTCATATGAGACAATTTGAGAATTTAAAGATGAAGGAAGAAGAAAACATTGTAGGATACCTACTCCGAGTTGATGAAATAATCAATTTTATTTGAAGACTTCGAGAAACTGTAGAAGAATCTACAATCGTCCAAATGGTATTGAGATCCTTACTGTTAAGGTTTGATGTAAAAGTCTCTGCGGTTGAAGAAATGAAAGATCTGGATAAATTAAAGATGGATGAGTTACACGGAATCCTCACAGCATATGAAATGAGCACTGAATCAGAAAGGCCATCAAAAAGAGAAGCAGCGTTCAAAGCATCACAGAAGGAGAAAGTCAAAGAACTTAAGCCAAGGGATAGCTCAAGCAACGAAGAAGATGAAAAGAAGGCTCTATTCATTCAAACGCTGAAGAAAGTTTTGGGCAAATATAAAGGTAAGCTACCATTCAAATGTTTTAATTGCGATAAGATTGGTCATTTTGCGGCTAAATGCCTAGATAAAAACAATAGTGATGAAGAAGAGAGCAAACCAAAATTCAAGAAGGGATTCAAGCAAAATAAAAACAAGAGATTTGAGAAACAAAAGAAAAGCTTATACTCTAGGAGGAACTATAGCTCATCCGAGGAAAGCAAAGCTAGTGATTCTAAGAATGACAATGAGGAAACATTGTTCATGACCATAGAAGACAATGCTTCTACAAGCAAAAACAACTCAGAGGAAGAAGAAGACGAAAGCAATGTAAATCTCGAAGAAGAGCTTATCTGTGCCTTAGGAGAGATAAAAGATCTTAAGAAAAAGAACATGAAACAAAAGCTTCTGATTCAGAAATATGAAAAAGAGAGTCAGGACTTAAAGTCTAAAAGTCCAAATCGAAGGAGCAAAGAAAATTGAAGATCTAACAGATCAGCTAAAGAAGAAAGGAGAAGACTGTGAAAGGTATGAATCTGAGATAGCTACTTTAAAAAGGGATCTACAAAAGGCGAATTCTAAAATAGCAAGTGACCTGAAATCTGAGAAAAGCACTCAAGTTTTGAATAGGATTCTAGAGAGTCAAAGATCACCATCTAACAAGTCAGGCATTGAGTATGCGAAGGAAAAAGAGAAAGCTATGAGCTATGCTGAAACTCTTAAGGAACCAGTGAAAAAGGAGACCAAGAAGGAAGAAGGCCAGAATACAAAAACCAGCTCTATCAACAAAGAAAGCAAAGGAGAACAAAACTTTAGAATAACATTTGTTCCAAGATATGCAAATAAAACCAGATTTGGTAATTATTTTGATGGATATTGTTATTATTGCAATCATTTTGGTCATAAGAAATTAGATTGTAGAAAGAGACCCAAGGATATTGAAGTCAGGAGCAGAAACAGAGGAACCTATAGAGCTTTGAACAGAAACTACAATTTGTTTGCTCCTTTATCAAACTTTGATGAAGAAGCCATAGTTTGTTACAAGTGCAACAACTATGGACATATAGCACGCTATTGTAGAAGTGTTTTTGAATCTGTAAGACAACATCAGAAGTCCAAGGCTCCAGTGATAAAGAAAAGAGAACCAACAAAAACCTGGAAGAAGAATCCATGATCGTTCAAAAAACATTCCATGCTAGAGATGGACAACAATGGTTCATTGATAGTGGATGTTCGAGACAATGATTGGAGATAAAAGCAAATTCATCTCGTTAAAAAGGGTCAATGAAGGCACGATGAAGTTCGGAGACAACACTACAGCCAAAATAACAGGGAAAAGTACGCTTAGTCTCGATATGGAAGAGCCAAAACAAAAAATGTGTTATATGTGGAAGGGTTAAAGCATAATCTTCTAAGTGTTAGCCAAATTTGTGATCAAGGACACACACTCAAGTTTTTTTCTGAAGGTTGTTAGATCAGAAAAAGAGACACGGAAGAACTAATTGCAGATGCTCACAGGAAACAAACAATCTATACATGCTTATAGAAATCAAAGGAGAGAAGTGTTGTCTGAGTCCAGTTGAAGAAAGTTGGCTATGGCACAGAAAAATGGGCCATATAAATTTTGATAACCTTGTGAATATTAGCAAGAAGCAAGCTGTAAGGGGCATTCCAAAGATAACAAAGCCATCAAGCACGCTTTGTAAGCATTGCCAACATGGGAAGCAAACCAGGACAAGATTCAAAATGAAAGAATATTCCACCACAAAGAAATAGAGCTCATTCATAAAGATTTGTGTGGACCCACCAGAACGCAAAGTATACAAAGTGAGAGGTATTTTATGCTGCTAATTGATGATTACACTAGAATGACATGGGTTGCGTTTCTAAAAGAAAAGTCTGAGGCCTTTAGCAAATTCAAAGCATTTAAAGCATTAATTGAAAATGAAACCGGTTTAAGGATCAAATGCTTAAGATCAGATATAAGAGGTGAGTTCATGTCAAATGAATTCATTGAGTTTTGTGAAGACCATGGGATAAAAAGACAGTACTCAACTGCAAAAACCCACAGCAGAATGGGGTAGTAGAAAAAAAGAATAGGACTGTCCAAAAAATGGCTAGGACAATGCTAAACGAGTCCAAGTTATCAGAGAAATATTGGAGAGAAGCAGTCCACACAACTGTATATATCCTAAATAGAGGGCAAATCAGAGTCAACAATGACAAGACCCCATATGAATTATGGACGGGAAGACCAGCTTCCGTCAAATATTTCAAAGTATTTGGAAGTAAGTGCTTTATTAAGAGGACTGAAGATGATTTGGGAAAATTTGACTCAAGACCCAACGAAGGAATTTTTCTGGGATATTCCACCAAAAGCAAGGCCTACAAATGCTACAAGAGAACACAAACTATTGTAGAAAGTGCCAATGTCAGAGTAGATGAAACTAGAACTCAGAAGGCAAATGATCCATTAGACGAACCAAATATCATTGAAGAAGATGTTGAAGTAGAGAATATGGATAAAGAAGAACGGCAAGTCACCAAGGCTCCATCCCGTTTCACCTAGAAAAATCATGCCGAGAGCCAAATTATTGGAAATTTAGATACTAGAGTGCAGACCAGATGAAGGTTGGTAAGTAATCCTAAACAAGTAAATTTTTCATTATTATCTAAAATTCAGCCCAAAAACTTTTCAGAAGCTAGCCATGATGAACATTGAGTGAAAGCAATGGAAGAGGAGTTGGACCAAATTGAAAAGAATGAAACTTGGGAGCTAGTGCCAAGACCAATAAATCAGAATGTGATCGGCACAAAATGGGCGTATAGAAACAAATTAAATGAGGATAGTCAAGTGACCCGGAACAAAGCGAGATTAGGGTGCAAGGGGTATGCTCAGATTGAAGGAATTGACTTTGAAGAAACTTTTGCCCCAGTAGCTAGGTTAGAAGCAATCAAAATGTTTCTTGCCTATGCGGTATTTAAAAATTTCAAAATATATCGGATGGATGTGAAGTCTGCATTTCTGAACAGCAAACTAGAAGAAAAAGTATTTATTGAGCAGCCTGAAGGATTTCTCCTTTCAAATGATAGTAGATATGTTGTAGATTGAATAAAGCCTTGTATGGCCTTAAGCAAGCCCCCAGAGCTTGGTATGCGAGACTTGACAAATATTTGCAAGATCAAGGTTTTAAAAGAGGTTTCGCTGACAGCAATTTATATATCAAAATTGAAGGTGAGCATCAGTTGATAGTTGTTGTCTATGTTGATGACATAATATTCGGAGGAGATAGTGAGAAGCTGATGAAGGGATTCATTGAAAACATGCAAAAGGAGTTTGAGATGTCCATGCTTGGAGAGTTATCTTTCTTTCTTGGATTACAAATCTCTCAATTCAATAAAGATATCTTCATTTCTCAAACCAAGTATGCCTAGGAAATGTTGAAAAAGTTTGGTTTTGAGGACTGTGCACCTGTTAGCACACCAATGGCCACAGTAAACAAGATAAGGATGAGGAATCACCAGATGTAGATCAATCTCTCTATAGATCAATGATTGGTAGTCTTTTGTATCTAACGGCTTCTAGGCCAAATATCATGCAGGCGATAGGCATGGTGGCACGATATCAAGTAGCCCCCAAGGAAACTCATGTACAAGTTGTGAAGAGGATATTCAGATATATAAAGGGGACCCTAGACTAATCCACTATGGATTATGGTATCCTATAGGGAGAGATTTCACTTTAGTGGCATATACAAACTCAGATTGGACAGATTGCTTAGATGACAGGAAGAGTACAAGTGGAGGTGCATTTTTCCTCGGTGATAGCTTAGTATCTTGGCTAAGCAAGAAACAAAATTCAGTTTCACTATCCACAGCAGAGGCAGAGTATATAGCAGCAATTCTGTGTTGCACTCAGGGGCTTTGGATGAAGCAGACTCTAAAAGATATCAAGGTGAAGTATAATCAACCTATCTCCATATATTGTGACAACACCAATACCATCAGTATTTTGAAGAATCTGGTGATGCACTCCAGAACGAAACATATTACAATTAGATACCATTTCTTGAGAGAGCAAGTTGCAGATCAACAAGTCAAATTGGAAGACATTAATACAACAGAGCTAATAGCAGATATTTTCACGAAGGGGCTTTTGAAGGACACATTTGAGTACATGCGTGAGAAGTTGGGAGTAATTTCTTTTGTTTCTTGCCACTAAAAGGAAGCATCAGCTAAAAGGGAGCTAAGTACTAGCTCTTGGATAGGCCCTTTGCCATTGATGTCAAAGGGGAAGAAGTACAGAAAGAGGATGTCACAGAAAGGGGAAGCTACAGCAAAGAAGGATTCAGACAGAAGAGACAGTGTAACAAGGGGGAGCAGGTTCACTATGTGATTGCCATCAATGACAAAGGGGGAGATTGATAGAATATTGCCATTGATGTCAAAGGAATTGTAACGGATATGAACGAAAATGTCAAACGGAATTGTTGCCGGAAGTTGAATGGAACTGTTGCCGGAAGTGAACGGAAATGTCGACGGAAGTGAACGGAAATGTCATCGGAAGTGAACGGAATTGTCGACGGAAATGTCAACCTTGGCCGACCTATTGGGAGGAGTTGTGACTATTCAAATGGACCTTTTCACTTAAAGAGTCACGACCTTAATTTGTGGCTTTCCGTGGGTTATAAATAAGTGCATAACGAGTGGCAAATTTGTAGATTCGAAAGTGGAAGATATAAAAGAAGAGCAGAATTTTTAAAGGCAGATTTTTGTGAGAATATTAAAAGGAAAAAACCGGCAAGTATAAAAGCATAGCAGCGAAAACACTCAAGTGTGGATCAAATCGAAAGGAGATAAATCAAGTGTTCTATCATCCGTTGTTTTGACGACAAATTCGAAATAGAAGAGTGATTTTTTCTGAGAAGGTTGGTGCCTTCGTTTTGAAGAGATTGGTGTTTCTTGCTGAGTTGGTGCTCGGTGAAAGGGGTTGGTGCCCCTGTAGGTTGGTGCCTACAAAATTGTTTTTGGGGTTGGCGCTCCAGTAGGTTGGTGCCTACAAATATTTATATTGAGAAAGTATTCTTCGTGGTTTGCTCCCAAAAGGGTTTCCACCTATATCTGGTGTCACTTTGCATTGTGTTATCTTGTGTTGTGATTTGATTGCTTTGAATATCTTAATTGGAATAAGTGATTAAGTATTAGAAAAGAAAAGAATATCTAATACTGATTCACCCCCCCCTCAATATTAACCTGTGCTCAACACCCTAGGCTTTGGTACCTTGTGGAAAGAAGTTTCCTAGAGATGTATGAACTCCACAAACCAATGAAGTAGAGATGCAATAGAGATAGGGAGGACAAAACAAGAGAAAGCGAGAAAGGGATGGTATACACAATGTACCAAATTATAATTTTATAACCATCAAACTAGTCACCTCAGGATTCTAAATGTGATCTTGGATGGATGAAACTAGATGAGGCACAATGTCCATCTACATACACAAGTGATGATACCTTTGGTTGCATGGTTATGACATAGTCCAACCTCCATTATGCAAAAGGTATACTTTCATGAATCTACCACATCAACGTAGGTCAAGGTATTGCAATTTGTATCATGTGGATCCAGTAAGCAATAGTCCTAGGACGCCACACTATTGTGCCTCGATGGGCTATGTAAAACCCTATCACAACTAATGACCCAAGGGGCCCAATAATGAATAATGTTAGTTTACACCAAACATGCAAATACGCACTATCAACTTGAATGATTGTTGAGACATTTGTGTGCATCTTCATATATTAAGATGGTTATATTTAAGTTTGATAAGTTCTTAATTGAGATCGTTTGTGGGATGCTTCACCTATTGAAGGCTATGTTCCATCCACATTTCATTAGTCCTTTGTCAAGCTCTTGATGGTTATGGGACTTTTGTGGAGCTATTCATTGATTGAGATGGTTCCACGCTTAGAGGGCTTAAGCTAGAAAGTGTGGCTTGTCGGGGAAGGATGTTATGCACAATCCACACTCCAGTCTTGTGGCTATTGCATCTATGGATTAGTGCACATTGGTGAAAACAAACAAAAATAAAGCAAGTGTTGCAGACAATGCACACTCCAAGATCATGGGCGTTACTTACATGCATTGGTGCATCTACCCAATAGGCTCTAATACCATGTTAGAGCTGTGTAACAGGGTACATTTTCGAATTAACAAGTTCCACTTGAGCAACGAAAGAACACAAGAAAACACCAATAACAATAGGCACCCCAAGCAACTTGTTATAGGGAACAATGAATCAACAATCTATATTACAATTTAAATGTGAAATGAGGTATAGGCATAACCCCAAGTATATATATAGAAGATATTTATAAAAACCTAATGGAAAGATGTTCACACATATCCCCATGACACACGCAATCTTGTATGGGCCTAGATGTGCAAATATTAGCACAAATCCCAAGGATACCACAATGCAGTAACTAAGTGAGTTCTAAAGTAATATCCCTAAGAAATGCATCTCAAGGGAGCTCAATAAGTCAGGTTTACAGTTGATGTAGTGCTTGCAACAACCATGACGAAATTAAAGCTTATTATTCATTAACAAATTATGCATATTTATAGATAGGACTGATAATCCTAAAAACATTTTATGATAATCATTGTCAACGAAATGTATGTTGATCTTGACAATCCCTATGCTAATGCATGACAAAAAATATCATTGACAGCTAATAATAATAATTGTTTTCATATGTCATCATTTTGCAGTTGACTAATAGAGTCATGTAACATTTCTTGTTTTCACATATATAATAATGACTAACTTGACCAAACTGTAAAGTAAGGTGGGAAAACCATAAATAGAAATTAACTAAGATTCCATCCAACCTAAATATTAGATAATCTAGAACATGGTAGCAGGGATTTTAAGGGTTTCCCCCCAAAGGCATAGTCCCATTCATATTAAGAACATGGGCCTAACTCGAATGGTCAACCATTAATGAGTGTGCAAAGTGGCTGACCTAAGATCCATCAAAGGAACCGTTTATGTTGGCCATCACAAAATAATTGCTACTAATGGAAGATCTATATGACCACATTTTATTGCAACAACTCTCTATCAATCATGATTTTTTTCTATTTATAACAGCACAAACATAAGGTTAAGAACGCCATACTATTGATCAATGTTGCCCAAGAATGTAAAAAAGTTTGAGAATCCCTAATTGCCTTTTGAATTGAGCAAAACTATAGTGATCTGGGTGGTATGTGTAATGTCCCCTTATAGGGTCAAAGAAGAAAGTACAGAAAATCCACAAATCCCTCTTATCTTCAAACGGAAAAGTCACAATATTAAAATGCCAAAATTTGAATAAATTGTCAAAAAGACTAATCGCTGCCCTAGGTCAACGATTTGGTAAAAAATGGTTTTTTGCCCTTAAACAACTCCAAAAATTATGAAATTTGATTTGCAAGTGCTAAATATATATTCAGACCAGATTCTCCAATTAGTTTTGCCACATCATCATTTCTAGAATTTTTATAAGCAAAATACAGCGGAAACTTATAAAATTAATTGCTCCAAAAATACTCAACCAATCAACACAAATGATATACCAAAATGACTATAAAAATAGGAGGAATCCAATCAACCTTGGCATAGGGGGTTGCCCATAGCAAATTAGGTATTGCCCTTGCGATTCAAGTGTTTTATCCTCCTCTTCTATTCATGTAACATAAAAATCATATCCATACATACTTACCAATTTCATGATAGGGCATTTTCTTTTTGGACTCATTGGCTGCCTATGCTTTGAAATTACAGCGTCTTTATCACTCCATCCAACTTCCTTCTTTGGTTCAAGCTCCTTGTTTTCACCCTTTGTGACTTCACTGTCATGCACACAATTATTAGAAAATAAATAGACATCTTCAAAAAGATCTTTACCTTGTGTTTCTTTTAGTTCATACTTATTGATTTCCTCTTCTTTTTTATCATCCACTTGCACCCCTATGGGCTGCCTCAAAGTGTGTCATCTTTTTGTAGCTCACTTTCCTCCTTCAAATCTGATTTTTTTAATTCATTGGCCTCTTCATAGGAACCCTCATGAAGGGTTGTCCCTTCATTCTTTTCCACCAACTCTCCATGTAGTTCAATACTCTCTTCTTCTACATACTCCACTATCAAATAAGGCCTCAATTTTTAATCACAATCAATTGCAACATTTTCAAACAGCATATGTGCAATTGGAAATTTTTCCTTTCCTAGCCCCAAACCTGTCAACAAGATAGGTAATAATAGCTTGGAAAGATCATCACTCTCATTGAGTGTCACGGTCAAGATTCTCTGCATAGAACCTACAATATTCTTGGGAGGATTCTTACAAGCAATTGCAAAGAAATGTTGAAACATCTTAACAATAAGTTCATCACACTCCATATCTAACATCAAAATACATGACTTGGTTGAAGCCATAGTTTCATGAATGTTGACCCTTCTAGCCAAGGAGTGTCATTTGTCTTCTTCGAGATCTTGGAAGTTCTCTACAATCAATGAAAATATCTCCCTCATAATTTTATCACTGCAGAGAACTTCAGGAACCGTTAGTCTTAAAACCTCATTAATACAACTAATAACCAAGAGTCTTACCTCCTCATTTGTGTCTTTCAAAAGTTCATGTTGAACCAAGTAAATCCTTGAGGGCTATACCGTCCATTTCATGGACTCATATTGTGATTGATTTACCTTGGATAACCTATTTTCTACTTCTTTTAAATCGCTGATTACATCCTCCACTAGTTGGCATAGGTCCCCTAGCCTTCTACCTACATTGTAGAGTCTTTTTCTCCATTTCTTCCATGATAACACCAAATCTTTTTATTTGCTTGCAACCAAACTTCACAGGTGGACAAGATCAATGATCTGATACCACTGCAATGTCCCTAAATAAGACGATTTAACCAAAAAAGGGTTTTCCTCAAAATCCATAAATTCTGAAATTAAAAATCAGTGACCCTAGTTGCTACAATTGCACCTCCAAACTGAATGTTAACTCTAATTCACCTTGAAATAAATACCTTGTGATTTTTGCCACTAATGGCTCTTGCCACAATGAAGAAAGAACCTGAAATGGATGTTTCAACCCTCCAAACCCTAGCACCACACTAGTTGAATTGAAGTCCTTTCTCACGCTAATCCCTGATCAAGCTTAATCCAATTCAATCGCCAAAACTCAAAAAATTACTGCAATAATTAATTCACAACGAAACCCTTGCAAATCTGCCCTCAACAAATATTATTTCCTACGAATCGCTGAAAACTTCAAAAATTCATAACTCTCTCAATATTTGGAATTATGATGCAAACAAGAGCTCAGACTGATCATAAAAATAATGACTATCAAATAAAAATAATTTCCGAATTTTCCTTCCATGAAAAGGTCACAAAAAAAAACTCCAAAATTCTGAAAACACTAATTTCTTATCAAAAATAATTAAATAATAATCTGAAAATTATTATTTAATTTTCTATCAATTTAAGGCTTCAAATCTTCTCAAAAACACCACGTTAATGTGAGAAAATTAGCAAATAATTTCAGAATATTAATTTGCACAAACAGACCCTAAAAGGGGCATCCAAACCCTCAATCAAGCTCCTAAATAGATCGCTCCACTTGCAAAAATAGTGCAAATATTAATCAAAAATAATATGCAAGAAATGAGTCTCAAAAACTTCACCAAAACCTCACACGAGCTCCTCAATGCAAATTGTCCCAATCTAGGGCAAGTAACAAGAGATCTCATTTTGCAAAGGTGGTGTCAAAAAACACTTTTTGTAGAATGATCAACACCGAAACAATGAACACCTATTGGGCATGCATCCCAATAGCTTCCTCAAGTATGAAGCAACAATTATCAAATTCAACATGTCTTCAATTGTGATCTTCACCTTGTATTTGTACTTTTCAAAGAAACGCGAACCACCTTGGAGAAATAAAATACCTCATAAGCCTCACTTGTCCTTTTTAGAATATCTTTTCTTTCTTTGATTTAGCTCCCAATCTGACATTCCTTTTAATTTCACTTTAGGCCTTTTTGAATTAATCAAATAACTTGCCTTAATAAATTAGTAATTAAAATTACTTTTTGGCAAATTAAATAATTAGGTCTTCACTTAAATAATTAATTAAATTGCTCTAATAATTAAAGTGATAAAAGTCATTTTTCAAGCAATTTATTACTTATAAAATCCTTTAGAATAATCATTAAAATTACTTTAATTTTCCAAATGGTTAAAACCACTTTTCCGATAATTCAAATAATTATCCAAGATAGTTCTATTTTAATAATTAATTAATTGTCGTATATTTTCGAATGATTAAAATCAATATTCGGATAATTTTATTAATTATTAAAATTATATGAAAATGGGACATCACAATCCTCCCTTCCCAAATTTGTTTGCCCTCAAGCAAATGCAAGCTCATATGCCCAATTATCATGTCCAAATAGTAAAACCTGCTGTAGTGCTCAAAAAGCCTTGCTCTAATACTTGTTAAGTAGAATAATTTTTGCCAAAAACCATAGTGTGACATACCCCAAATGGATACTGAATGCCATTCCACCTTGCCAACACGTCCCATAATGCAAACAAAATTTGTCCTTGCTTCCCAAGTAGTGGTAGCCCTCAACGGAGCCATGAATCTGATGTACCTATACTTTGGGGGCTGCCTCCAAGTGCTAGATATGTCCTCATAGCCTTCCAAAGGCTCCACATGTTCCCAGCCAAACACCCCTTTCAATACCAAGTGGTGGATAAGCCAGCTCCTTTCCCTTATACCTTCCAAGGGAGTGATATGTGGCCAAAAGTTGAAATAAAAAACATAATAGAATTTGATTACCTTGCTGCCCCGAGGTTAATGACCCCCCATATGCCATGCTATCACTTTTCAATCATGCAAAAAGAAATCAGCTAAGTACCATCTTGTAAACTTACCATGATGTGAGGCCTCAAGGTAGTACAATTCAACATATATGGGCCTCCTTATGCACGCCATGTACCCTTCCAAAGGCTGCCCCTTATCAACATTCCTATACATGCATATAACACTCAAAAAGCTCATCAAGAATCCCCAAAAATATCCACAAGGAGGTTGTACCCTACTGGTGTGAAAGCTCCTTATGTCATCTTCCCAATGTGCCAACAAAAACATGTTTCCTGAATTTTGCATAAGCTGGATTGTATTAATCAAATCGAAATTTCCTTCATGATGGCATCGTTGTTCATGCAAATAGATCACTGATTTTTCATGTAGACAAACATAGATATAGATGTCCTCATACCTTTCTTGTTCCCATGGCTGATATATGTCATAAAATTCTGAATTTCTCTCTTCCACACATGGCTGCGTTTGTTCCTTGAAGTCTGATTTTTCTGAGCAATAAATTTCAAAACTTATACGCACCTTCCTCCTACCTATCAAGTGCTGGAAAATGCTCAAAAAATTCATGTGTTGCCTTCCAAAACGCTGTTGTGTTTGCATACAGAAATCTGATTTTTGAAACAAGTTAGAATCAACATGTATATACTCACCTTTCTCCCTTACCCTTGGCTGCCATGTGCATGAGAAATTGCCCCTAGTTTAGATTAGAGACCATGAATATAACAAAATAATTTCAGAATGTTCCGAAAAGAAAGGATACCACTTTTTCTTTATAAAAATACCTTGTAAATATCTGCTCATGGCCTTTTCCAAAGCCAAGAGAGGTGTCAAAACTTTACCTATACTTCCGAAGTTATTCATAAACCTTGGCGTGGGGGGTGCCCATAGCAAATTAGGTATTGCCCTTGCAATTCAAGTGTTCTATCCTCCTCTTCTATCCATGTAACATAAAAATTAGATTCATGCATACTTACCAATTTCATGATAGGGCATTTTCTTTTTGGACTTAATGGCTGCCTATGCTTTGAAATTACAGCCCCTTTATCACTCCATCCAACTTCCTTCTTTAGTTCAAGCTTCTTGTTTTCACCCTTTGTGACTTCACTATCATGCACACAATTATTAAAAAATAAATAGACATCTTCAAAAAAATCTTTACCTTGTGCTTCTTTTAGTTCATACTTATTGATTTCCTCTTCTTTTTTATCATCCACTTGCACCCCTATGGGCTGCCCCAAAGTGTTATATTTTTGTAGTTCAATTTCCTCCTTCAAATTTGATTTTTCTATTTCATTGGCCTCTTCATAGGAACCTTCATGAAGGGTTGTACCTTTATTCTTTTCCTTCAACTCTCCATGTAGTTCAATACTCTCTTCTTCTACATGCTCCACTATCAAATAAGGCCTCAATTTTTTCTCACAATCAATTGCAACATTTTCAAACAGCATATGTGTAATTAGAAAAAAATTATTTTCTAACCCCAAACCTGTCAACAAGATAGATAATAATGGCTTGGAAAGATCATCACTCATGGTCAAAATTCTCTGCATAGAAGCTACAATATTCTTGGGAGGATTTACAAGCAATTGCAAAAAAATGTTGAAACATCTTAACAAGTTCATCACACTCCATATCTAACATCAAAATACATGCCCTGGTTGAAGCCATAGTTTTCAGAATGTTGACCTTTCTAGCCAAAGAGTGTCATTTGTCCTCTTCGAGATCTTGGAAGCTCTCCACAATCAACAAAAATATCTCCCTCATGATTTTATCACTGTAGGGAACTTCAAGAACCGTTAGTCTTAAAACCTCAATAATACAACTAGTAACCAAGAGCCTTACCTCCTCATTTGTGTCTTTCAAGAGTTCATGTTGAACCAAGTCCTTGAGGGCTGTACCGTCCATTTCATGGACTCATATTGTGATTGATTTACCTTGGATAACCTATTTTCTAATTCTTCCAAGGTGTTGATTATATCCTCCACTAATTGGCATAGGTCCCCTAGCCTTCTACATGCATTGTAGAGCCTTTTTTTCTCCATTTCTTCCATGATAACACCAAATTTTTATCTACTTGCAACCAAACCTCACAAGTGAACAAGATCGGTGCTCTGATACCACTGTAATGTCTCCAAATGGGACGATTTAACCAAAAAGGGGTTTTCTCCAAAATCCACAAATTCTGAAATTAAAACTCAGCGAACCCTAGTTGTTGTAATTGCACCTCCAAACTGAAAGTTAACTCCAATTCACTTTGAAATAAATACTAAATAAATACCTTGTGATTTTGGCCACTTATGGCTCTTTCCTCAATGAAAAAAAACCCTGAAATTGATGTTTCAACCCTCCAAACCCTAGCGCCACACTAGCTGAATTGAAGTCCTTTCCCACTCTAATCCCTACACAAGCTTAATCCAATCCAATCGTCAAAACTCAAAAAATTACTGCAATAATTAATTTACAACGAAACCCTTGCAAATCTACCCTCAACAAATATTATTATCTACGAACAACTGAAAACTTCAAAAATTCATAACTCCCTCAATATTTGGAATTATGATGCAAACAAGAGCTCAGACTGATCATAAAAATAATGACAATCAAAATAAAAATAACTTTCGAATTTTCTTTCTATAAGGTCACCAAAAAAAGATCCAAAATTCTTATAACACTAGTTTCCTATCAAAAATAATTAAATAATAATCTGAAAATTATTATTTAATTTTCTATCAATTTAGGGCTTCAAATCTTTCTACAAATCTCTCAAAAACCCCAAGTTAATGGGCAAAAAATTAGCAAATAATTTCAGAATATTAATTTGCACAAATATACCTTAAAAGGGACCTCCAAACCCTCAATCAAGCTCCCAAAATAGTTCGCTCCACTTGCAAAAATAGTGCAAATATTAATCAAAAATAATATGCAAGAAATGAGCCTCAAAAACTTCACTAAAATCTCACAAGAGCTCCTCAATGTAAATCGTCCCTCTAAGGCAAGTAACAAAATCTCATTTAACAAAGTGGCATCCAAAGGCACCTTTTGTAAAATGATCAGCACCAAAACTACAAACGCCTATTGAGCATGCATCCCGATAGCTTCTTCAAGCATGAAGAACAATTATTAAATTCAATGTGTCTTCAATTGTAATCTTCAACTTGTATTTGTACCTTTCAAAAGGGGGTGAACCACCTTAGGGAGGTAAAATACCTCATAATCCTCACTTATCCTTTTTAAAATATTTTTTCCTTCTTCACTTTAGCTCCCAAGTTGACATTCCTTTTAATTTCACTTTAGACCTTTTTGAATTAATTAACTTGTCTTAATAAATGAGTAATTAAAATTACTTTTTGGTAAATTAAATAATTAGGTCCTTAAATAATTAATTAAATTGTTCTAATAATTAAAGTGATAAAAATCACTTTTCAAGCAATTTATTAATTATAAAGCCCCTTAGAATAATCATTAAAATTACCTTAATTTTCCAAATGGTTAAAACCAGTTTTCCGATAATTCGAATAATTATCCAAGATAATTCTATTTTAATAATTAATTAATTGTCTTATATTTGCGAATGATAAAAATCACTATTCGAGCAATTTTATTAATTATTAAAATTATATAAAAAAGGGACATCACACAAAAGAAATCGGCCCCGAGAGGCATGAAGAAGTTGTTGGGCTGTAGAGGCTCTTGCAAGAATCATCATGCAAGCAGGAGCGAAGGAGCAGAGAAGGCACAAGGGTGCCAGAATAGAGTGCAAAAGAGGCACGTGGTGAGATGGTGGGGAAGACCATCATGACAATGGAACATGCGGACGACAAGCATACTCCCTAAAACAAAGAGGCTGGAGTCGTCTTGGAGAAGACCCATCAAGAAAGCATAGAGGGCAGCATGTGGAGATATCTCATTGCAAGAAGGGCGAGCTTGAGTCGACACGCACCATGCAATGTGCACCATCTTTCTCTACAAAGAGATCGGCTAGAGAGCCAACCATTCCAAGGAGAAAATAGGCAAAGAGCGTGCAAGCTTCTGCTTGTCGCCAGAACAATGAGTAGCAACTTGCAAGGAGGCACGCAACACAAAGGCTTGCCGAGAAGTGCAAATCCTAACGAAGCAGTTGCTTATGGAGTAGATTCGATGACATATGGACTACACAAGGAAAGCAAACAAGAGATGGATTGGTTGTCCAAGGATAAACAACTGGTTTAGAGTGGGGTGATGTTGACCCCATGAAATCAACTAAATCCAAACCAAGAATAAAGTGCACAACATGCAAAGACAGACCAATGCCAATAGCCGAAGAACGACGCACACTGTTGTGCAAAGTCTAGTAGGGATTTTCTGCAAACAAGTGCAAGCATACGTTAACATCTTTTGCGCTCAAAATTTAAACACTCGGCTGTGCCAGCATCAATTCACATAAGGCACAAGCCCTTTGCACTCACCCAATGTGCAATTGAGAAGGAACCAAGGCCCACATTGGGCTAGTTGTGCCATGGCACGAGACTTCCAAAAGAGGTCTCAAACATTACCACATTAACTTAGCTGAGGGGCACACGCATAAGTGCAAGCCTATTTCGGGGTAAGCCAGGGGTCATATAGGCTCTAAGTGGGTAGCAAGACTAATTTGGCTCAAGTTATTCTCCATACTTAACAGATGCAAATTAAACAAGGGTTGGGTTCATGGGCGCAAATCTATACTCATGTTGCATGTAGAATGATGATGATGTCATGAAAATACAAAGACTTCATAAAAATGCGAAACCAGCAAAACACATGAACTTTAGATCACATAATTTACCAAGATGCGACATAACACAAACACTTGCATCTCATAGCAATACTACAAAACATGCGAACCAAGACAAACCCAAATGTACTTCAAAGCAACACCATTACTCATTGTTCAAAGTCCAAAGTGAGAGTTTACATACAAAGACATACTATCTGCAGCCCAGAGGTTCACAGGGGAGCTTGAGCACATACAATTGGAGCTAGGGTGGCCTCCATTCTATATCGAAGCCTTAATGACCGCTAAAACAAATTCTATAGGGCATGCTTCCAAAATCATTCCACCATAGCTTCTCTATAATTCTTTGTCGTCCTCCTCATTCTCTAGCTCGAGCTCTTTATATAGACCTTCAAGAACATCTTTACCAGGGTGGAAGCTGCATGTTGAGCGCTGAGCTGGAGTTCATCATAACTGTCGGCTCCATGACCCGCGATTCCCGTGCTCCACTTGCCACCTTTCTTTAGATCTTCGTCGATGTCCAGATTAGTCGGGAGATGGTTAGCCGTCGGCCAACTAGCGCATGTTTTGCGTTGCTTCCTCCAACTGGCTATCAAAACCGTTAGGCTAACCGCTTGCCAAAATATCTGAACTGCCGAGGTGGATATCAGGGTGGTGCGAAAAATCCATTGAACCAGGGTTAGGAGCCCAACATTACCCATACAAAAACCTTAGTCCGCCTTCGAACTAGGCCATCAAACTTTTAAGAGCGCAAAACTCAGGCGCATTCTCCTAGAGCTCTATGTTGAAGTCCTCAAAGCCCTTTATGGCTAGCTTGATCTCACTTGCAATGCTATCAATTTTGGTTGAAGCAGCAATGAGCGCAAGTGTATATGTTTTATCCAACTCTTTCTAGAAGGCTTCTAGGTTGGCCTACGCCTTTGCCACACTTCCGTCCAAAATCTCCCATTGCTCACAAGCTTTAGTCTGTAGGGCGTGGAAGAGTTCTTTCAAGGTTCTCTCCTAATCCTTGATCTGATTGCTCAACGGTTTTACGATGCCCATGATCTATGACCTTTCCGCCTTGCCTGTGGAGTACACCTTTGCCATCAAATGATCCTCATCCTTTGCTTGCTTCAAGTGCGCATCTATTACCGAGGCTTGGTTGAAGAATGTAATGTCCCCATTTTTTGAAGAGTTAAATAATATTATGGCTAAAATGAAAAATATTTTTAAATGCTTAAAAATAACAGCAATTAATAGAAAAAACACTTTATGTTATAAATCCCACTTAAGTTGGGGTCTTTTAAAGGTCATGGGCACTTAAGGCCTCAAGTGAAATTATAAGGAGTTCCTTTCAATATTTTTAAATTAACTCTTCCCTCCAAATTGGACGCTACACTTGGGAGAAAGATATAAGAGGAAAAGACTCATTTGAAGATCATGTGAATTTGGATATTTGGAAAAGAGGTCAAGTATGTCAAGCTTGATTGTCTTCGGCATAGTTTTTTGGAGAATGTTATCCTCCAAGAACTATGATGCTCTATAAATAATGTCTATTGACACCACCTATCTTTCAAAAATTGTGCTACGCTTTGAGGATTTATTTGAAAGTTTTCTATCTAGCATTTGCAACTGTAGCGATTTGATTTGGAGGGCTAGATCGAGCTATTTTGAAGGGTTTGAAGTCACCAAGGTTGGCGAATTGGTTAGAGATCAAAGAAGGCTGGTTGCACCTTGAGCGATCCACATAAGCGCTGAAAAAACAACATTTTTAGAGGTTTTTGTTGATTAAAACCCTCTCCTAGGGTTTTAACAATTTTTACTATTTTTCCTAAGTGGAGCGAACCATTTGTGAGGTATGGTTGATGTGTTTTGGACTCATTGATGCTTGGAAAATATTATAAAATTACTTGCATAATTTTTGGATGGAAAACTAGGGTTTTCAGAATTTTGGGACATATTTTGGGGGACCTTCCGTGGGTGGAAAATTCTGAAACTAATTTTATTTGATAGTTGTTATTTTTGTGGTTATTTTGAACTATCATTTGCATCTAAAGTCCAAGTATTTCAGAAGTTAGGCTGAAACTTGAAAAATTCATAAATTCTAAAACTAATTTTATTTGATAGCTTTTATTTTTATGGTTATTTTGAGCTATCATTTGCATCAAAAGTCCAAGTATTTCAGAAGTTATAAAAATTTCCAAGTTTCAGCCTATTAGGAGTAAAATAATAAATTATTAAGGACAGATTTGAAAAGAGAAAAGGTCAGAAAAATATTTATATATTTTTCCTTGAAATTGGGCAACTTGTGTGAAGTTTTGAAGTGATCTTATCAAGCTGAATTTGTTATTTGAAAGCTTGGAGATTTATTAAGGCTTTTGGCCTAATTTTTGAGAGGAATATTCAAGGGTTTTGAAGGTTGTTTGCAAAGGAAAGAGATTATTGTACCAGCACTTATTAGTAGAATTTTACAGCAGCTACATCCCTGATTTATGCTTCAAAAAAGGTACATAAGTATAGCTTTTTATTTGATATGTATTGAAGCACTTGTGGAGTACTATTGTGAGGGGTTGTGAGATCTTTGTGGTAGGGTTTTGCTGAGTTTTTGGGCACCATTCAGTAAATTTTCAAATTGACTTGAGTTCACAAGGAATAAATCATTTATTTTGCTTGAGATCCTTTTTGGTGTTCTTACAGTGGTATCAGAGCCAAATCTTGGTTAAATTGTGGAATGAAAGTAAGAACAAGGAAAAAGGTATGGAAGCCATAAAGAGGTTAAGGCTTAACAGTGCAGGTAAAAGTCTAGGAAACTTATGCCAACCAAAAAAAGATGTGATCAGCACATAGAAAGAAATAGAATATATGTTATCCAAGGTGAGTCAATCACGATATGCATCCATTAGTTGGGCGGTATAGTCCTCAATGACTTACTTGGTTCAACATAAACTCGAGAGACACAAATGAAGAGGTAAGACTTTTGGTTATTCGTTGTATCAGTGAAATTTTAAGACTAACTGCTCCCAAGGTTCCTTACAGTGACAAAATCATGAGAGATCTTTCAACTGATTGTGGAGAGTTTTCAAGGTCTTGAGGATAACATGGTACTTCTTTGCTAGAAGGGTCACATTGCTAGAGACTATGGTAGAAATCAGGTTATGTGTTTTAATGACAGAATTGGAATGTGATGAACTTCTTGTTGAAATGTTTCAACATGTTTTTGCAGTAGCTTGTAGAAATCCTATCCAAAATGTTGTAAACCATATGCAAAAAAATCATGAGTTGGATACTAAAGGAAAGTGAGTCTTTCCGAACCTCTATTGTCTACTTTATTGGCAGAGTTGTGGTTAAAAAGGGAAAAATTCCCAGCAGCACATGATGTTTGGAAACATTGTTAAGGAGTGTGAAGAAGAGTTAAAGCCCTATTTGATAATGGAACAGGTTGAAGAAAAGAATGAAGGGGCAGCCCTTCATGAGACCTCCTATAATAGAGGCAATGAAACAAAAAAATAAATATTTAATGGACAGCTCATAAGGCTACAAGTTGAGAATGAAAAAGAAGAAGTGTTGCAAGGTAAAGATCTTTTATGTGTAAAAGATGTTTATTTATTTTTGAATGATTGTATACATAACAATGAAGACATAAAGGGTGAAAGCAAGGAACATATAAAAGAACAAAATGTTGAGCACGAAATATACTGAGAGGAGGGGGTGAATCAGTATATTATATATCTTTTTACTTAATCAAATTCTTTTTCTTTAATCACTTAACCACACATTCAAGATATGCAATAAAATTGAAACAATAATATGCACCACACAAGAGAGAAACACCATATTTTTACGTGAAAACTCAAAGTGAAAAAAATCACGGAGAACAATCTCAAATATATGAATAAGCACCAACTCAAATTACAAAGTTCGCAAGCACCAACTTGCAGGGGCACCAACCCCTTTTCCGAGCATTAACACAGCGACTATTTGTGAGCACCAACCCATAGGAGCACCAATCCCTCGCAAAAATTTGTGAGCACTAACCCACAGAAGCACCAACCCTTCTTGTGTATAAAACACAACTATCTCTCAATGTTGTTTACTCAACAAATAATAGAACTCTACAATATCCCATGTTTTTCTCTCTTCGAAAACAAATACAAACCATGCACTCTCTTGCATATTACAAATGGCTTCTCAAACCTTTATTTATAGCTTTCCAAATAACCTTTGGCATTCACCCTTTGTAACCCTTCAATCCTTATGGAAAATGGCGCCAAACTTGCATGACCCTTTGTATCCTTGCATTTGAAAAGTCATATGGTGTCCTTTCATAAGCAAATGCGTCATTTCCTCTTTTGTCTTTATCTTGGAGACTTTTCGTATTCCTCAAAGCGTTTCTTTATGAAAAAATACGTCATACCCTCTTTTGTCTTCACATGGTGACTCTTGAAATTCCTCAAGATGACTCTTCATGAGAAAATGCGTCCCATTCCTCTTTTGTCTTTATTCCATGACTCTTTGACTTCTCCATGGGCATTTTTTTAATTTATATGCAACTAAAAATATATTCGTTAGTATTAAATAAATATTAACACACATTAGCCAAGATATGAATATTAAAAACATCATTAAATACAATGGGGCCTTTATCACCAATGCTAAACTTTTGACATCAATGATAATATTTTCAACAATCTCCCCCTTTGTCATTGATGGCAACCTCAAACTGAAACTGCCACATCCTGAAACCTGCACATACTGCCATCTGAAAAACATACAATAACTCCCCCTTATTGTAGCAACCTGTACCTATTCCATGTATCTATTCTGCACCTATTTCTATCTTTGTATCTGTACCTGTTCTTCTCTCCCTTTGACATCAATGGCAAAGGGCCCATCCTAGAACTAACACTTAGCTCCCCCTCAACTGATGTTAATCCTCAATGGCAGAAATTAAAAGAAATTACTCTCAACTTCTCCCATAGATACTCAAATGTGTCTTTTGGTAGTGCCTTTGTGAAAATATCTACAATCTGCTTTGTAGTACTGATATATTCCATCTTACCCTGTTGATCTGCAACCTGCTCTCTCAATAAGTGATATCTGATAGAAATGTGTTTTGTTCTTGAATGCATCAATGGATTCTTCGAATATTAATAGCACTTGTGTTGTCACAAAAAATAGAAATAGGTTCATCATATTTTACCTTGATATCTTCCAAAGTTTGCTTCATCCAAAGCACTTGAGTACAACACAATACTGCTGCAATATATTTTGCTTTCACTGTAGAAAGTGATATTGAATTTTGTTTTTTACTTAGCCATGATACTAAGCTATCACCGAGAAAGAAAGCTTCTCCACTTGTACTCTTTCTGTCATTCAAGCACCCTGTTCAATTTGAATCTGTATAAGCAACCAAAGTGAAATCTCTGCCTATGAGATCCCACAATCCATAATCCAATGTCCCTTTAATATATCTGAATATTCTCTTCACCAACTGAACATCACTGTCTTTTGGCGCTCACTGATATCTTGCAATCATACCTACTACATACATGATGTCTGATCTCGATGTTGTCAAATATAAAAGACTACCAATCATAGATCTATACAAAGATTGATTTGTAACAGGGAAATCTTCGTCCTTGCTCACCTTATTTTCTGTACACATTAGTATGCCAACTGATGCACAATCCTCAAAACTAAATTTCTTCAACATTTTCTTGACATATTTACTTTGAGATATGAAAATTCTTTTATCTAACTAAAATATTTGCAATCCTAAAAATAAAAGACAATTCTCCAAGCATAGACATCTCAAATTTTTTTTGCATATTATCAAAAAATTCTTGTCATCTTTTCAATGTTTCCTTCATGAATGATGTCATCAACATATACCACAACAATCAATTGATGCTCACCTTTTGTTTTGATGTAGAGATTATTGTCAGCAAATCCTCTCTTGAAACCTTGATCCTGCAGGTACTTATCAAGTCTTGCATACCAAGCTCTAAGAGCTTGTTTTAATCCGAATAGTGTTTGTTTCAATCTGCATACATGGCTACTAATATTTTAGAGAATAAATCCCTCAAGCTGCTCAATGTAAACCTCTTCTTCTAGATTCTCATTTAGAAACACAGATCTGACACCCATCTGAAATACTTTGAAATTTTTAAACACTGCATATGCAAGAAACATTCTAATAACATCTAGCCTTGCTACTGGTGCAAAAGTTTCTTCAAATTCTATTCCCTCAATTTGAGCATATCCTTTACATATTAATTTTGTTTTATTCTTGATCACTTTTCCATTTTCATTCAATGTATTTCTGTAAATCCATTTTGTTCCTATTATATTGTAATCTTTTGGTCTAGACACTAAATCTCAAGTATTATTCTTTTCTATCTAATTTAATTCATCCATTGCCTTAACCCAATGCTTATCATGTCTAGTTTCTGAAAAAGTTCTAGACTAAATTTTGGATAACAAAGAAAAATTAACTTGCTCAGAGTCACCATCATTTTTCAGGTACATATTTCTTCATTTAAGTCCCTGATGATGTCATTTTCATTATGATTTCTCTTAACATATTTGGATGGAGTTTTGGTGTCATTTTTCTCTTTCTTCTCATCTTCATCTGATTTTTCAAAATCTTCCTCTTCAATGATTTTAGAAATGTCTACTAGATCACTGATTCTTTGTGTTCCATCTTCTTCTATCCTGACACTTGCATTTTCAACAATTTTTTTGGTTCTTTTGTTATAACATTTATAAACTTTACTTTCACAAGAATAACCAAGAAATATACCTTCATCTGCTCTGTATTCAAACTTACCAAGTTTTTTATCTATTCTCTTTATGAAGCATTTGCTGCCAAAAACTCTAAAATAATCAACTGTTGTTGGTTTGTCTTTCCATAACTCATAAGGAGTCTTGTCACTATTGACTCTCAATAATGCTCTGTTTTGAATATGCACTGTTGTAGCAACTGCCTCTCTCCAATATTTATCTAGTATATTGGATTCATTTAGCATTACCCTCACCATCTTTTGAATTGTCATGTTTTTCCGTATCAACTACTCCATTTTGTTGTGGAGTTTTGACTGCTGAATAATGTTTTTTTATTCCATGGTCTTCACAAAACTCAATAAATTGATCTGACATAAATTTTCCTCCTCAATCTAATCTTAAACACTTAATCTTCAAACTAGTTTCATTCTCAACTAATGATTTGAATGCTTTGAAATGTCTAAAAGCTTCTGATTTTTTTTATTAAACATTACCCAGTCATATGTGAAAAATCATCAATAAACAACATAAAATATTTCTCACCTTGAGTACTTTGAGTTCTCATAGGTCCACACATATCAGTGTGAACAAGCTCTAACATCTGAGTGGTCAAGTACTCTTTTGTTTTGAACCGCCTTCTGGCCTGCTTCCCATACTGACAAGGTTCACAAAGCGTGTCGGATGGCTTTGTAATCTTTCAAAGATTTTTTATTTCTTATTTTTTACTGATGTTGACAAGATTGTCAAAATTTATGTGTCTCATTCTCATGTGCCATAGCCAACTTTCTTCAATCTGACTCAAACAATATCTTTGACCTTTGATGTCTGATAACATATACAATTTATTACCTGTTCTCTGAGCATCTGCAACCAACAAAATCTGAATCTTTTTTTTTAATTTCATAACTTTCTGCATAAAATTTTAGTGTGCCTTCGATCACACATTTGACTTACACTCAAAAGATTATGCTTAAGACTTACATACAAAACATTTTCAGTTTTAATTCTACCATTATCCAAACTTAATGTACCTTTTTCGACAATTCTGACAGTAGTATTATCTTCGAATTTCACTATGCCACCATTGATCTTCTTCAAGGTTATAAACTTGTTTTTATCTCTTGTCATGTGCCTCGAACATCCACTGTCAATGAACCATGGCTTTTCTTCATTTCTTGCATGCAAAGTTGTCTGTACCAACATAGATTTTTCAAGTTGTTTCTTCTACCATGAACATGTCTGAACTTTCTTCTTGATGAATGGAGCTTTGAAACTTTGGTCTTTCTTGACTAACTCGAACACACTTCTACAGTATCGGGTTGTGTCTGAAGTTGTTGCACTTGTAACATATTATGGCCTCTTCATTAAACCCTGATAGAGGAGCAAAAGAGTTGTGGTTGCTCTAGCATTGATTGCTTTATTTGTTTTCTCAAGATCTGTTTTTAAAGAAGCAATTTCAATAACATACATTTTACATTCTTTACTTATTTTTTACAGCTGTGCCGTTAGATCTTTTTCATTCTTCTTAGCTTCTTCAAAGTGTGCTTGTAGATCTTCAATTGTTTCTTTTGACTCCTTTTCATTTTTTTCGATCTGGAGCTTTAATCTTCGATTCTTCTTTTCAAGAGCTTTTAACTCTTCTAAGGCACAAACGAGTTCTTCCAGATTCACTTCGGCGTCATCTTCTTCTTGATCATCTATATTTTTGCTTGCAGAGGCATCTTTATGTATGGCCATGAATAGAATCTCTTCTTCTGAATCACTGACTCCACTATCTCCGGCTAAGCTAAGATCTTTAGAATACAAACTCTTCTTCTCGAATCTCTTCTTGAATTTTCCTTTGAAATTTTTCTTGTATATAGATTTCATTCTTTATTGTCACCATTACCCTTATCTGGGCACTTAACTACAAAATGTCCAATCTTTCCACAATTAAAACATTTAAAAGTAATTTTTTTTATATTTACCTATGCCCTTTTTCGGCTTGCGAATGAATAGAACTTCGTTGTCATCTTCATCATCGCTAGAACTGTCACTTGATTCTTGAATCTTAGCCTTCTCTTTCTTTGATGTCTTCAAAGCAGCGTTTCTCTTTGAGGGTTTCTCTTGTTTGGTCCGCATCTCATATACTGTAAGAATACCATGTAAATCATCCATCTTTAGCTTGGCTAAATTCTTCATCTCTTCAATTGCCGAAACTTTTGCATCATATCTCAATGGTAGAGATTTCAAAACTTTTTCAATCACAATTGATTCTTCTAATTTTTCTCCAAGACCTTGAATTTGATTAACTATTTGATCAACCCGCAAAAGATAACTTACTATATTTTCTTCCTCTTTCATCTTCAAACTCTCAAACTGTATTTTGAAAGTCTGAAGCTTAGCTTGCTAAACCTTTCCATCACTTTTGTAAATATTCTCAAGTTTTATCGAAGTTTCATGAACAGATTTACATTGCATAACTTTAACAAACTCTGATTCGCATAAACCACATAAAATAGCATTTAAAGTTTTAGCATTATTTTCACTTGCCTTCTTTTCTATCAGAGTAGTTACAAGTGTCTATGGCTCTTCATATTCTTCCACCACTGCTTGTCATATGTCGAATCCAAGGGCCATCAAATAAGTCTTCATCCTTATGCTCCAAAAAAATTAATTTGTCCCATCAAACAAAGGTGCCTTATTTGTAGAAAAACCTTCATGTGATCCAACCAACGTGCTTTCTCGATCTACCTTCAAGCTGTAAATTTTTTTCAAAAGAACTTGCTCTGATACCAATTGTTAAACACGAAATATACTGAGGGTGAATCAGTATATTATATACTTTTTACTTAATCAAATTCATTTTCTTTAACCACTTAACCACACATTCAAGATATGCAATAAAATTGAAACAATAACATGCACCACACAAGAGAGAAACACACACACACACACCAAATTTTTACATGAAAACCCAAAGTGAGAAAAACCACGAAAAACAATCTCAAGTATATGAATGAGCACTAACTCAAATTACAAAGTTTGCAAGCACCAACTTGCAGCAACACCAACCTCTCGCAAATATTTGTAAGCGCCAACCCACAGGAGCACCAACCCCTCTTGTGTATAAAACACAACTATCTCTCAATGTTGTTTACTCAACAAATGATAGAACTCTACAATATAACCTGTTTTTCTCTCTTCAAAAACAAATACAAACCATGCACTCTCTTGCATATTACAAATGGTTTTTCAAACTTTTATTTATAGCTTTCCAAATAACCTTTGGCATTCACTCTTTGTGACCCTTCAATTATCATGAAAAATGGCGCCAAACTTGCATGACCCTTCGTATCCTTGCATTTGAAAAGTCATGTTGATCCTTCATAAGCAAATGCGTCATTTCCTCTTTTGTCTTTATCTTGGAGACTTTTTGTATTCTTCAAAGTGTCTTTTTATGAAAAAATACGCCATACCCTCTTTTGTCTTCACATGGTGACTCTTGGAATTCCTCATGATGACTTTTCATGAGAAAATGCGTCCCATTCCTCTTTTGTCTTTACCTTGTGACTTTTTGACTTCTTCGGGCCCTTTTTTGACTTATATGCAACCAAAAATAAATTCGTTAATATTAAATAAATATCAACACACATTGGCCAAGATATGAATATTAAAATCATGATTAAATACAATGGGGCCTTTATCACCAATGCTAGACCTTTGATATCAATGACAATATTTTCAACACAAAAATCAGAAATTTTGAAGCAGCCAAGAACTAATTTTCAGTTATACAAGGGGCAGTCATCATATGAGTGTCTTGAACCTCAAAAATCTGAGTTTTTGAAGCAGCAAATGGAGCTGCAAGTGATAGGTCAACATAGAGAAATACTTGGTACATTGGGGCAGCCAAGTACCCCAAATTTTGAAGTTCAAAAAGAAGACTTTGAAGAAGTCAAGGAAACCGAGATGTGCATGAATGATCGAATGATGAGGTATGTTGTGGATGGTAATATTGATTTTGATTCCAAAAATTGTTTATCTTTGTTGCATAACTCTAGAGTTGATGAAAGAATATTTGTTGGTCACAAACAGAAAGAAAGTGCAAGCTTGGGCAAGGTTGGTTGGCACAAAGGGGCTTCATGAAAGGAGAAAGAACACTACAATGGGCTTGCATACAAACAAAATGGGTATGGAAGTAGGAAAATCATATTTATATATGAGTGAGCAATAAGTGATCATATTGGTAAGTGTTCATTGTTTTCTCTTCATTATCTTAGCTGCAAAACTTATGTTGTCACTAAGGTTGAGGTAAAGGGCACTCAATGGGGAAGGAAGGAACATGAAAAATATCCATCATGGATATGGGCTCCTGGTGAACTCTACAAGAGTACTGATGCTACCATGTATTGGACCAAAATAAGGAATGACGTAAGTAAGAATTGTCATGATCCCATGATCATAATGACTGCTGCTGTTTTCAGTTTGTTATACTTAAGGTTTCTTATCACCAAGATGAGTAGGGACCCTAAGAAGGTGTGCTTCTCACACCTTAACAACTTGGGGATGGTCCAAGTGTGTATTAGTGGATTTCCAGCCACTAGATGGTGGAATTGGAAGGCGAAAGGAAGTTGCTACAGCCATGAAAAGAGCAACATGAACATATCTTTTGCATTCCGAATAAGGGAGAGTTGTAAGGGTAACTTTGAGAGCATGGATATGAGATTGAAACCCTTCTTGGATGAGGCAAAGACCCAAAGCATGAACAGCAGAAAAAAATGTGAGTTTTTAAAGAAAATTTTGACTCATACTTGCTCAGTAAATTCTGAATTTGTGTGTTCAAATTCGCTGCCCATTACCATCATACAATGCTATGTTGTTGACATACTTCAGCCAAGGAAAGAGTCTAAAAATTCAAATGCAGGGTCTGATTTTTTACACACAAAAAATTCCGAGGTAATAATGCAAACTCAGCAGTATCCTAAGGTCACGAATTCTGATTTTGTTGACTTGTTATAGCCATTAACAAGTTCTGGAAATGCTTATGATTGGGCACACTTATTGCATGATAAAGGATGGGAAGATACAACATTACTTTTTTTGTGAAATAGAACTTTTGCTTGATTCATATGGGTATTCCTTATATGCATGAAGGACTTGACTTGATAAAAGGTCAACAAGAGGATACATGGCACACATAAAAAAGGTTCTTACGAAGAGAATTGCATTTATGTGACACTCCTATCCAAGGTTTGACTCAAGAGAGGTTTGCTGTTGTTTCTTTTCTCCAAACTTGGGTGAGTTTTTGAGGCACTTACAAGGCTGGAAGGTATAATTACAGTCCTCTAATCAGATTTCAATATGAAGAAAAGTGTGCTTATATCAATTTCAGATTTAGCCAACATAAAAAATCAGGGATATACATGCATGGGCAGCTTTATTTGATAAGTGTTTGGGAGCTATTGAGAAGTTTTTTGAGTGTCTCATGCATACATGGGATAAGTAACAAGGAGCAGCCTGTTGGAAGGTACATGAGTTGCACAAAGATGCCCATATATGGCAAGTAGTATGTCTTTAAGGCCTATCATCATAGAAAGTATCTCGCTGATTTCTGTTTGCATGGTTGGAAGGTTATAGCATGGCATTTTAGAGGTCTTAGTCCATAGGGCAGCAAGGTAATCTTATTCTCTCATATTTTTTGTTGCAACCTTGGGTCACATAACACCCCCTTTGAAGGTATGAAGGAAACGAATTTACTTATCTTCATTTTGGTATTAAAAAGGATGATTGATTGGGAACATGTGGAGCCTTTGGAAGGCTATGATGACACTTCTAGCACTTGGGGGCAGCCCCCAAAATACAAGAACAGTAGGATGAAGAGACCAATTGAGGGTTCTTTTCCATGGGAAGAAATCTCAAGTGAACATTGCATCATAAGGTATGTTGGGACACCTCTCTGGGTATTGCAATTACTTGAGGACAAGCAATTTTGGGCAAGGAGGATTTGTAATGTCCCCATTTTTTAAAAAGTTCAATAATATTATGGCTAAAGTGAAAAGTATTTTTAAATACTTAAAAATAAAGGCAATTAATAGAAAAAGCACTTTATGTAATAAATTCCACTTAAATTGGGGTCTTTTAAGTGTCATGGGCACTTAAGGCCTAAAATAAAATTATAAGGAGTTTCTTTCAATATTTTTAAATTAACTCTTCCCTCCAAATTGGGTGCGCTACGATTGGGAGAAAGATATAAAAGGAAAGACGGACTCATTTGAAGATTATGTGAATTTGGATATTTAGAAAAGAGGTCAAGTATGTCAAGCTTAATTGTCTTTGGCATAGTTTCTTGGAGAATGTTACCCTCCAAGAGCTATGATGCTCTATAAACGGTGTCCATTGACACCACCTATCTTTCGGAAATTGTGCTACGCTTTGAGGATTTACTTGAAGGTTTTATATCTAACATTTGCAGCTGTAGCGATTTGTTTTGGAGGGCTAGATCGAGCTATTTAGAAGGGTTTGAAGTCACCAAGGTTGGCGAATTGGTTAGAGATCAAAGAAGGCTGGTTGCACCTTGAGCGATCCACATAAGGGCTCGAAAATTTTGGAGGTTTTTGTTGATTAAAACCCTCTCCTAAGGTTTTAACAATTTCTACTATTTTTCCTAAGTGGAGCGAACCATTTGTGAGGTATGGTTGATGTGTTTTGGACTCATTGATGCTCGGAAAATATTATAAAATTACTTGCATAATTTTTGGGTGGAAAACTAGGGTTTTCAAAATTTCGAGACATCTTTTGGGGGACCTCCCGTGGGTGGAAAATTCTGAAACTAATTTTATTTGATAGCTGTTATTTTCGTGCTTATTTTGAGCTATCATTTGCATCAAAAGTCCAAGTATTTCAAAAGATATGAATTTTCTAAGTTTCAGCATGTTTAGAGTAAAATAATAAATTATTAAGGGCAGATTTGAAAAGAGAAAAGGTCAGAAAAAAAATATTTATATATTTTTCCTTTAAGTTAGATGACTTGTGTGAAGTTTTGAAATGATCTTATCACGCTGAATTTGTTATTTGAAAGCTTGGAGATTTATTAGGGCTTTTGGCCTAATTTTTGAGAGGAATATTCAAGGGTTTCGAAGGTTGTTTGCAAAGGAAAGGGACTATTGTACCAGCACTTATTAGCAAAATTTTACAGCAGCTACATACCTGATTTATGCTTCAAAAAAGGTACATAAGTATAGCTTTTTATTTGTTATGTATTGAAGCACTTGTGGAGTACTATTGTGAGGGGTTGTGAGATCTTTGTGGTAGGGATTTGCTGAGTTTTTGAGCAGCATTCAATAAATTTTCAAATTGGCTTGAGTTCATAAGGAATAAATCATTTATTTTGCTTGAGATCCTTTTTGTGGTTCCCACAGAGAAGTTCAATAAGATTATGTCTGTTGTTTTTGTGCCTTCCTTCAACTTGGCGAAAAGATCCTCCACTTCTTGGAGCTTTTCTGATAGCTCCTTTAGCACGACGTTGGGTCTTCCTCTTCTTCTTCTTGCCCTGGCTCGGGCTGGAGTCTTGGGAGCATCTGTTCGACCAATACACAAATTTTATCGACCTCTGACAGGTTTGAGGTGTTGACGCCGACCAAAAGAGATGGCTCGACCACCTTCATGCACTCACAAAGTTGTTGTAATTTGACCCTGTTAGCCTGCGCTTCCTCCTCTGGTTCCTTAAGGAGTTTCTTTAGTTTCCTCACCTTGCCATTATTTATGAGATTTTGGCGCATTACTTATGTGGCCAATCTTATTAGTGCATTCCCAGATTGGACTGGGTTCATGGCCCATGGGTCAACAAGAAGAGATTCCTACCCTTCCTCAGTATCCTCTAGGCTCGAAGTTGCAGCCTTTGGCACCTCGAATTGGGGCTTGTCCATGTAATAGTCCAGCACAAATGAAAATTGCTTGCACGTCATTGTCGTGGCGACTTGTGGGGGCATAGCTTCGTATAAGTATAAATCTTCGTCCCCCCAATCCTTATGCGTCATTTCTCTAATGTCGAGCTCTTTGTCGCCCTATTTGACGACGACTTTCTCCTCCAAGTGCACTTCTTTCTCTTCACTAGCGCCACCGCTCTCTTCGACGTGCTCCTCCAAGGAGTCACTTGTCCGGCCCTTGGGGGTTGCTTCATCGGAATTCTCCCCCTCGTCCATTTCTCCAACCTTGGGCTTCTCAATGTTTATTTCAAGAGTTATACCTTCAGCCCCAGGGTCGCCTTATTGCTACTAGTGTTCCTCAACTATTTCCATTTGTTGCTCTGAGGCACCAACATCGCCTTCTTTTGGCTCAGACACCCCTTCACTACTTGGGCGTGTCTTAGTAGCTTCCTCTACTTGTCCGGCAGAGCCTACTTCTATTTCTACACTCGAGGGTACTTTTGGGGCCCTCTTTTCCAACTTGGCCTTCTTTTGTTCCCGGTCAAGTTTTTGCTTTTCTTCAAGCATCAAACCCTGGTTTATATCTTCCTCGTTAAGTCTTTTTCCAGGCCACTCTTTTCTCCTCCATAGATTGAGGCGTTGTTGGGGAAGCCTTATCTTTGGACGTTGGCATGTTTTCTTTGGTGGGCTCTTTAGCAAGGTTGTGCCGGAGCGAAGGCTTGTCATTTCCTCAATTACTTTTAGCATTGCGGCCACGCAGCTTTGCAAGGACTCTTGAATGTTTCCAATGCCGAGCTCCTCTTCACCTTCCTCTATTTGCAAGATGTAAGTCCCTACCCTGTCTTCTTCAGTCTCTTCTTCTATTATAGGCGCTAGGGCTGCCTCTTTCTCCATGTCTGCAAAGGTCTTGGTAGGGAATGCCATAGGTCCCTTAGTCTTTCTTGGATGCTTGCTGGAAGAAGCACCCCCTTGCTTGAATGTTACGTGCTTCTTTGGGGTAGGTGGTGCGATTTGTTCCTCAAAGGCTATCTTCACCTGTATGCGCTCCATATTTTCCTCTAATTTTTCACCCCGCTTCCTCTAGAGTGACTTCGCCTAGACTTTTGGTGCATCCTTTCCTTCATCACTAGCTAGGAGGGGGCGATCATCATCTTTGTCGGGGTCTCCGCCCTTCTTGCACGGCTTCATCTCATTGTATAAGTTAAAAATTCTCCCATTGATTATAATCCTCTGGAGGGGATGAATGACATGTCTGTCGCAATAATCCTCCTCATCCTTGGTTGTCTTGGCTCCGAGGTGCACAAATTGGCACCTCATCATCCTCTTGTCGCAATCCACGACCTCAGCCTGGATATCAATCTGTTGCACGTTCAGGGTCCTCTTAAACGCCGCCATGAAGTATTTGGCCAAAAACACATAAGGCAATCAGAGCCAACCTGAAAGATTTCCATCTGTGAGCACTAGGCTCACCACACAGAAGTGTTACATCACGGCGAAGGTTGTCGTTCCCACAAGTTGTTGAGGGAGTTCTTGTGGGATGCACCACTCCTTTCCAAAGGCCTCCACATACTTGTCGAACCACCCCTGCACTCTACTTTTGTACTTTTGTGAAAAACTGGGGGGGCAGATGTAGTCCTGTTACTTCACTGTTGGGGGCTCGTGATTTGGTGGAAATACCCAAAGGTGGTCGTTGTCGCCATCCGACACACCTATCTCCTCCACCATCAAGATAAGCATATATCCCCACAGAAAGTCTTGCTTGCCCGATGGCATTCTTACGCGTTCTTTATGATCTCTTCTACGACAAATTTGGAGATGTTGAAAATTTCTCCCTGCACCATGTGGTGGGCAATGCAAAGGAAGGTTTTGTTTACGTCCGACCATCGGCCGCCAAGAAAGGCGTGGACCCTAAATGTCCTTTATGGGAAATGCAAATCCTGACTTGTAATAGCCTAGGACCTTTGTGACCATCTCTACTTCTACATCGTCATCCATCATCTTCCTTATATCCATCCCTGTGCAAGGTAGCCCTGTGATTCTGTTTATGTGGCTTGCAGAAATTCTCATGCGCCGTCCAACAAAATAGAACCGATCGCCATGCACCCATGACAAAGGGAAATGTACTAGGTCTTTTGGCTTGCTGAAGCTTGGCAGCTCAAAGAGTTGTGTTGCGCCTGTGGTTTGCAACTTGTCTCTGATGGAGACATCAAAGAGCACGGCACCTGCCTTTATCTTTTTGCCTATATCCACCATCCAATCTTTATTTAGCTCCTGTACATTGTTGCCCGTTCTATGGTTGTAGTCTTCCAACTTACACACATGGGCAAAGGATACCCACTTTTCCCCCACCATGACTTCTAGTGGGTACTCTATTTCTCAGTAGGCAAGCTTTGTGCTCACAGTTGGATCAATCTCCACAACGCTAACTCCCTCTACCATTTGCACCTCAAATTTTGTCGATGATGCTTCTCTCACTACTTTTGCTTTCTTCGCATCCCTATGCACTTCTAGTGCTTTTGAGCTCAGTGTTTTCTTCCCCAACCTGAACGTGCTACTATTAAAGCGCGATCGATTGATCTTGTCAAAGCCCGAAATGGTGTCGTCTGCTTCACAGTCGTAGAAATGCGACTGCATGTTTGGATTTTGAGCTCCCTGCCCCTTCAATGGCAGACTGGTTACCCTGTCGAAACCTCTACTTTCTTGTTTCCCCTTCAAATTTTGTCCGTTTGCCTCCTCTTCACCTTAGGGCAATACGCACTCCCATGTTCGCTCTTTTGCTCACACTTAGAAAGGCTATGGGGAACTTGTTTTCTCTCTGGTAGCGTTTTCTCTTTTTGGTAGCTTCAGCTCCTTGCTCTAATCTCTTGAAAATGACAAGTAAACACCTACCTCTACCAAATTTGGTCTTATATGTTGTTCTCATCTACCAAATTGATGGCTGGTGTCATTGAGATCCTCAAAATCCACTAAAATCCACTGCCATCTGCTCATTAATGTAGATCTTTGTTTTTCTGCCATCATTCCGTAGCATTAACTCTGTTAACAATTTCTTCGAGGAAGTGACAGGGAATTCAAACGGTCACTTTCTACCAACTGTTGGGTGGGTGCTAGCTATCAAACGGTCACTTCCTTGCACTTTGTTCATCTTGGCGCGACCCTCGCCTTCCTTCTGGTTCCTTGGGCACAACACTTCACATGCGCACGATTCAGCCTCTCAAGTTCCCTCTCTTCTTTGGTGTTGCTGCCTCACTGTCTTGGTCGATTTCTTTGCTCTTTATTGTCTCTTGCTTCGGCCTCCCCTACCCCATACAAATCCTTGCGTTGGTCCTCCAATGCGTTGGTCCTCTAACGCCTCTGTCTCCTTTTGGTCTCTTACACACAAACACCTTCATGTGTGCTTTACTCGTCAAATTGTACTTATAATTCAATTAGCCTAGTAGACTTCACATGCGCCCAGAAACATAGGTGTCTGGCCACAGGTGCTTAAAAAGCGACTAGACTCGACTCACCCAACTGGATTTATGCGAATGCAAGCACCAAGAATGTTCTATTGCGGGCCTGAAAGCACCACACTTATTCAAACAACATAAAAGAAACAACACATAAGGCAAAAGATTTGGCTTGCGCCAATTTTATTATGGTCACAAGATAAAGCCCCCGACTTTTGATCGAAAAGCTGGCGTTAGAGGGCGCAAGCGCCATTCTATTGATGGTATAATTTCAATATGTTGTCGTTGAAATGTCCAGGGAGCATTTCACCAGTCAACGTGCGCAACTTGCATGCGTCAGTCTCCAAGATGTTGTGGACTACATAAGGTCCCATCCACTTGATCTATAATTTCCCTAGTTGCCTTAGGTACTTAGAATCATATAAAAGGACCAATGCACCTTCTGTAAACACCTTGCCCTTGATGTGCTTATCATGCCATGTCTTTGGAGGGCCTTCTCTATCTATTGGCTCCATTGTGCCTGGGCGTGTGTCTCTTCTAGCCTCGCCAAATCTTCCAAGTGTGCGCTTAATGACTCTTGGTCGTCCAATCGCCCAATACACGCGATGTGCAATGAGGGCACTAGGAACTCCATAGGTAAAACGGCCTCTGCACCAAACACTAGTTGGAATGGTGTAGCCTTGTTCAAGCGCTTGTATGTCGTGCGATAGGCCCATAACAGCTGACACGCGATCATCCCAATCCTTGCGACCAACGTCGCACAATTTTGTTAGGCATGTCCCCAGTATTTTATTGAATGCTTTGGCAGTGCCATTAGCCTGTGGGTGGTAGGGTGTTGTTTTATGGTGCGCCACCATATACTTGGACAACAGGATCTGAAAAGTTTCATTGATGAAATGTGCGCCACAGTCGCTAGTCAAGTTGAGCGGGTACCCATACCTACTGATAATGTTTTCCCAAATGAATCTTACTGTCGTCGCAACTGTACAGTCTTTTGTTGGTGTCGTTTTTGCCCACTTAGTAAAATAATCTGTAACACCCAGAATGTACCTTGCGCCTGTTCACTAATGGCCCATTTTTCGAATGGCCCCTGTGCAAGGATAGGGATGAGAGGCATCTCATCCCAGTGGTTTGGGCAAACGTCGCTCTGTTTGGCGTAATCTTTTGCATTATTACACATAGTCGGCCACCACAAGCTCGATTGTAGAACTTTTCGTGTTGTGGTGTCTCCAACACAATGGCCTCCAACAATCCCCTCATGCACGTCTTGCAATACAGGGTCTCGTTCGTGCTCTAGGACACATCGGCGCATGATCTCATCGCGGCCCAATTTGTACAGTTCCCCGCCAATGAGTTGAAACGGGGCGGCGTGAACCACGAGCTGCTTCTTTTCTTTAGTTGTCATGGCTTAAGTGCAGATCCGGAGGTCAAAAATGTGGCAATCTCTACTAAGTCTTCTAGGATGCATTGGATCCTGTAGAGTTGCGCATCGAACATATCATCTTCAATTGGCGTTGTCGCATCTCCAGAGTTGATGCGGGACAGATGGTTTGGGCCCGAGTTTTGCCTTCTAGGATTGACTACATTAGAAATTTGGAATTCTTGGAACAATATGATCCATCAACAAATGCGCCTGTGCACAACGAGCTAGTTCAGCAAGTACTTAAGCGCCTCGTGATCAGTGAATAAGACAAATGGGGTCGCCAGCAAATATTGTCTAAACTTTTGTCGGGCGTAGACCATTGCAAGCGCCTCACGCTCAGTCATGGTGTAATTTTGTTCTACCTTGGTCAATTTCCTACTAGCAAAATAAATAGGATGATCCATTTTCCCTTCACCTAGTTGTGCAAGAATGGCACCGATTGCAGTACCAGAGGCATCGACGTGGACATGGAAGGGAGTTGCCCAGTCGAGAAATTGCAGTATCGATGCACTTGCCAGCTTTAGTTTCAGGGTCTCGAAAGCATCCCCCTGCACCATGCCCCAATAGAATGGGCCATACTTCCGCAATAGTTCTAACGATGTTGCAATCTTGGCATAATTCCTTATAAACTTCAGCAATATCCACAATGTCCAAGAAAGGGGCGGACGTCTTTTTGCGTTGATGGTGTTTGAAGCTGAAGGATCATAGCAATTTTGGCTGGATCAACGAGCAGAGCATCCTTGCAAACAATGTGCCCGAGCAATGTGCCAAACGACATCACAAAAATACACTTTTTGAGATTCAAAGAGATTTGTAACTGTCGGCACCTTTCAAACATTAGGCACAAATTGTCATAGTGATCTTTTACCAATCCATACACTGTCCAATCGTCTAAATACACTTGGAGGAACTTGTTAATAAAGTCTTTGAATGCAATGATCACCACACGGGAGAAAACTAAAGACGCATTCTTCAGCCCAAAGGGCATCATGTTATAGGCGAAACATCCCCACTCGGTCGCAAAGGTGGTTTTTGACTTGTCTTCCTCCATCTAGACTTGATGGTAACTTGAAAATCCATTAGTAAACGTGTATATTTCGCAACCTATGACGCCATCCAATACTTCGTCGGTGAACAGAGTTGGGAAGGGGTCAATCATGCAAGCGGCATTCAACATCCTGTAGTCAACACAAATCTGAATGCGCCCATCCCTTTTGACGTTGATGACCATGGGGCTGACCCATTCGGACTCCTACACTGGGTAAATAACACCTCCGGCTAGCATGCCATCGATTTCAGTTTTGACCTTGGCACGAAGAATTAGGTTCATTCTATAGGGACGCTTCTTGACTAGTCTCACGTCATCGACTAGTTTGATGCTCATCTTCCCAAGTGATGGGTGGACACCTTTCATATCCTTATAGTTTCGTGAGAGCATATCTTGGAATTCTTTCAATAGATCAAAAATACGCCCCAGTTCCGTGTCATACCAATAGGCACCCAGAGTGGCAATTTTGGGGTCCCCCTCCAAGTTGATATCTACCTTGGTAGTTTTTAACGGCACCCGATAAGGTTCATGCTTCTCCTAGTGTGAATCTGTGACCTGTCTACTACCCTCAATTGTCTCTACTTGAAAATGGGTAGGATCTTGTTCTTCTGGGGCGCCATCCTCAACTTGGCGCACTAACTTCTTACCTCCTGCCAAATTCTTCCAGTTGCGCGCTTTCCAAGTATCATCATCTTCGTCGCTAGAGTCATTGTTCAGAATTTGTTCTTCGAAGAAGGTTGGAAGTGCTAACCCTTTTTCATCGAACATGTCCCTTAAGTGCTCTTCCAATTTAGTGGTGTCCTCAAACACTGACCTTCGAACTATCTGTAATGGCTCAATTAGTTCAAGATTTTGCGAAGAAAAAGAGAAGGTATGAACAAACCGCTCCTTAAGGACATCCCAGTCTGTTGTTTCACGGCACGTCTCATTTACTACATACCACACCCATGTCCAAGTCTTTAAGTTCTGTAGAAGGCATGCACCCATAGATTTCTTGGGGCGTTGTCACCACAAACAGTCCATGTTTCTTCGCAAAGTCATACATGTGCTATGGGGTCAGAGTTGCCAGAGTAAGCTATAATGTCCAGGTTATCATTGCTTTGTTCAAATCTAGTGCAAATGGCCGCCTTGACACCCTGCCAAGTAGGCAAGCTAAGATTCTGCATCGCCCACCAGTAAGCAGCAGTGTTTTTCAATGTATACACCAATGCACCCATTCTATCCACCTCCTTTGGCATGCACGACTAAATGTCGCGGACATAGTCTTCTACAGGATTACTACCTTCATACCTTGGTAGTGTAGTAAGTTTGCCCTTACTGATGCAAAACACTCTTTTTCTCCTTTACTTGGCACAAGAGATCTATCTTTAAGGAGCGCAATCAATCTGTATCCAGCCTATCTTTACTGGTTTTGGCGCCTTTGCTCGCACCAAGCGACACCATTGGCCAGTTGTCTCATATGCTTCCTCGACCCATCGATTGCAAGCAACATCTGTGGTATCTGAGGCTGACTGTCTATTCTCCCAAGAGAGGATTCCTTGATTGTTTGGCTCTAGGGTCTCGACGCCTTGCGTTGTGATGTTATAGACACAATTGATTTCATCCTCAATACCCACACTCTCAACATAGGGGGGTCCTTGGTTATTTGAAAGAGGTATGAATACTCTCTCATTTCCATTCTCAAAGGTCATGTAGCGCCTTTTGAAGCGCATATCTGCATTGTTTGCATAACACCACGACCTTCCTAGAAGCGTCGGGTAGTTGTCCTGCTCTGCTAACTCTATGACTTCAAAGTCAGCTTGAAATTCGATGCCCATGATATCTACAATCGTGCTTTTCAGAATCTCGATAGGCTGCCCCCGGGTCTTATTGGCCATGAAGAGCACATGAGGGGAAGGTCTCAAAGCTAGGCTACCCATTTTCTCCCAAGTAGTCTTCATCAAGATGTTGACCTTGGTGCCCGTGTCTACAACAACCTCTAGACAGACCATTCGTCAATAGTGGCATCGACCAAGAGTTCTTGGTCATATTCAACATTCTGAGTGTGTTGGATTTCTCATGCCCTCTCCATGCATGACGTAGCGACCTCAACTTGCTTTTGGCCTGCATGTTCCAAGAGTAAGTTTTTCAATAGGGGCAGCATACCCTTGGTCTGTAGGAGGCGTAGGATCTCGATCAATTCTTGTACTTCAGCCTCTCGACTACGCTGCTTCTTTCACGCCGCGGCAGTCTGCGCTTTTAGGTCCCGTGCTAATTGAAACTCCCCTTGCAAGTTTTGGATTACACTCATAGCCTGTTGTAGTATGTCCTTCTGGCACATTTGTTTTGGATAAGGTGTTGTTGGTTCAGGTCACGTTATGCGTTCATTTTGACCCCTATCCCCATACTCAAGGCGTAACTCAAGTACTGGCGTAGCTGGCGGCTGAGTGGTGAACTCACTTTGAGTAGTTGCTTGTACCTTAACTTCCGTTGTGCATGTAGGTTGCGCCCTTGGGGTCCATTTTTCCGTCTTCTGCTCTAGTCTGATCATCCCTGTGCCCTTGTCAGCACCAAGCCTTCTTTAGATCAACTTTTTGTAAAGGTTAGGGCATTCTTCGACCTTATGGGGCCCTTTACAATACCCACAAGTGGGATGTGTAGGGCAGTCGTGCTGATAATGCTCTATTCAGCCACACTTATAACATGAGCGCGACGGGAACATTTCGCCACCGCGTCCTTTGCCTCGCCCTCTAGCGCCTTGCTGCATCCTGAAGCCTACATTTTGTTGGTCATAGCCATCATTCCCTTGGTTTGCTTTCCCTCCTACAGCTGTTGTAGCCTATCTCACACCCCTTTCCATGTTTTCGCGCATTTCATCAATCACCCAATAGTCAGCAATGGTATGAGTGTAGGCATTGCACAAACGACAATAGATGGTTGTGTTGACTTGGCTATTGTGCTGCAACAAACGGCAGGTTGGCACATCGTGCGCTTCTCGACAGACTTCGCAGCTTAGAAGCAAAGCGCGCACATTCCTCCATGGGCAGTTAGTTCTATTATGGCCTTCTACTTCGCAGTCAGTGCACCATAGTCCACTTCGAGTGTCATGCGCAAAGCTGGCGGTAAACTTTTTGATCTGGGATGCCATAGATGCAATCTACGCCCCCCTAAACAGGCTGATCTCAGTGTCTACACTTCCGACTACATCGGCTTTGAGAACAGCTTCAAGCGCTTCTTGAGGGTCTGTTAAAGTCTTCATGGAAAGCGCCCTATAGAATGGCACAAGCAACCCCCCAATGAACCACCGCACATGTTGAGAAGGGTGTATATCATACAACAGCTTCAACAGGAGAGTTTTGAACCGTGCATCGTACAAGCGTACACTCTTTGCGAGTCCTTGGGTAATTTCTTTCAGCGCAGCGATGCTCTATTGTTCGCACTACAGGATGTCAGACTCCTTCAGGAATGCATCCTTCAGGGTATCATAGTCAATCATGGCCTAATTGGGATCAAACTTCCTGTACCGAGTGTGGGCACGATGAAGTAAAGTGATTGCAAACTGAGTAGCCTTTCACTCCAACCGGGTTATGCCTCGCATGCACCACTGTAGTTTACACTTCAACACATGCTCTGTAGCATTTTCAACACCGCGATACTCTAGGAGGTGCATAGCCATTTCATAGTAGATTTGTTGTGGGGGGCGGCTGGTACTTGTGGCACTTCTCCCCCCAGTGCCTGCCCTCTTGGTGGCGGTCTTGTGCCACCAGGGATGTTACTTCCTCCTCCCGATGGGTTTCCTCCAGCGCCTCCAGCCCCGAGGGTAGGCGTTGGTCCCGTTGTTCTTATTGGTGCAATCGTTGTCGTCAATGTTGTGCTACTCGTATGTGGTGCCGAACCGCTTCATGCGAGTTGTTGCCCACCTTGCATTGCTAACATCGGTTGTGTTGGTACGCTCGGGTTCAAGTTCTGCTATGGTGAGATAGCGCTCAATGGTCTAAAGATAGTTGCACTCACCTCCTTGTATGGAATAATCTGTTCAATAACAAAGTTACAATCTAAATCTACAAAACGTAAGATCTGAGGCGTTGGCAGAGTCAACAATCACTTCTATATTGTCTTCAAGTGGGGAATCCAGCGCATGAGCATGCGCCACAGGTTCAAAGGGGGTAGGCACGTCAAGCATATTTGCACTCACCAAATTCTGTAGGAACTCAGCGAATTCCACACCTGTCAAGTGTCAAGCTCGATCCATCGCTTCATTATACCTCTCATCTTCGCGTTGTTTTTCAAGAGATCCTTCCCCATGCCCTTCCCGTTCGTTGCAGGTCCTCTCGACACTTCTAGCTTCCAGATCCTCCATCAGTAAGCATCGTCTCTTATTATAGGCTTGTCGTCTAAGCTCTCGTGTGTCAATTGGCTCGTCCCCTTCCATCACGCCTCACCTACACATCCCCCTCTTCCCCTTTGCGCAGCTCATACACGAAAGAATTTTAGCCTTTCATCGCCAAAGTTTCAAAACCGTAATCAACCATTAGCTTCTTGAGCTATGTGCCAAACTCCTCCACGAACGTACCTCTAGGGTCACGCAAGAACTAGTACTCTGCTTCCTCAGGGCATGAATAAGTTGATACTGCGAACTCAAGCACATAGCTATTTAGAGCTCCTTGCCACCATTTATCCACTGCTCTAGTCCAAGGAGCATCCAAGGTCCCAAGCTACTCTAGGCGCTCCTTTGTCCACTCGTAGCATCGTCCATAACTTCTTTTATGGGTTGAATATCCAACCAACCACTAGTACACATGCTCAAGTAACTCATAGAAAAAGACCTCATACAAAGCATCATATAGGTTGTCTTGAACCCAAATTCTTCGCTTTTGTCCTTTGCAGGTTGGATGCTTCTGCGCAAAACTATTTTCCACTTGGTGCACCCAACGCTCAATGTTCTCAAGAGAAAGCCGGTACATCGTTATGTCGCACCATCATAGCAACAAAAATCAACACGGATCCCGACAATGGAACCAAAATGTTGTGCAAAGTCTAGTAGGGGTTTTTTGCAAACAAGCGCAAGCATAGGTTAACTTCTTTTATGCTCAACATTTAAACACTCAGCTATGTCGACATCAATTCACATAAGGCATGGGCCCTATGCGCTCACCCAAAGCACAGCTAAGAAGGAACCAGGGCCCGTGTTAAGCTAGTTGTGCCATGGCACGAGACTTCAAAAAGAGGGTTCAAGCATTACCACATTAACTTGGCTGAGGGGCACACCCATAAGCGCAAGCCTATTTCGGGGTGAGCCAGGGGTCATATAAGCTCTGAGTGGGTCGCAAGACTAATTTGGCTCAAGTTCTTCTCCATACTTAACAGATGCAAATTAAACAAGGGTTGGGTTCACGGGCGTAGGTCTATGCTCATGTTGCATGTAGAATGATGATGACATCATGAAAATACAGAGATTTCATAAAAATGCGAAACCAACAAAACACATGAACTTCAAATCACATAATTAACCAAGCTATGACATAACACAAACACTTGCATCCCATAGCAATACTACAAAACATGCGAACCAAGACAAACCCAAATGTACTTCAAAGCAACACCATTACTCATTGTTCAAAGTTCAGAATGAGAATTTACATACAAAGACATATTATCCACAACCCAGAGGTTCATAGGCAAACTTGGGCACATACAATTGGAGCCAAGGTGGCCTACTTTCTATATCTAAGCCTTAATGGCTGCTAAAACAAATTCTACAAGGCATGCTTCCAAAATCATTCCACCAGAGCTTCGCTGTAATTCTTCGTCGTCCTCCTCATTCTCTAGCTCGAGCTCTTTATATAGGCCTTCAGGGGCATCTTTGCTAGGGTGGAAACTGCATGTTGAGCGTTGAGCTGGAGTTCCGTCATCATAACTGTCGGCTCCATGACCCCGCAATTCCCATGCTTCACTTGCCACCTTTCTTCAACTCTTCATCGATGACCTGATTATTCGGGAGATGGTTAGTCATCGACCAGCTGGCGCATGTTTTGCGCTACTTCTTCCAACTAGCTATCAAAACCGTTAGGCTAACCGCTTGCCAAAATATCTAGACGCGCCGAGATGGATATCAAGGTGGTGTGAAAACTCCATTAAACCAGAGTTAGGGGCCCAACACGCACAATCTAAACCCATAACCTGCACGTGTCCAACATGGACTACCAACAAGACAAGTGCAAGCCATCCAAAACCGTATCCACATGCACTAAATGACAAAACAGCAGGATCAAGACATGTAACCACCTGAATTCAGGGACCACAACAAAGATCACAGGGATAAATGGTGAGAGTTAAAACTGACAGTTGATCCTGACAGGTAGTTGAGAAGCAACTGTGGTAGATAACCTCGAGCAGGCCAAAGCATTAACTGCCAGGGGGCAAAATGATGCAATAACTGCCTTGCAGTTGTAGTTGGTGGCAAAAAGGGCTTTTTGGAGCCTATAAAAGGTAGACCCTTATGTGATAAAAGGGTTGGTTGATTAGGTGGTTGGCTAGTGGTAATTGGATGATAGTTAGAGAGATCCCCAGTCAGTTGTAGACCATTGTCGGATTGTATCTAGAGAATACTAAGAACTGGAACACTAACTTAGATTAGAGATAGAACTAGGAGTGGAGGTTGTATCATAAGTGCCTTAGCATGAACAGTTATGTAATATTGGGATGTTAACTAATAAAGTTGTGTTAATGACTCCACAATGCTTGCTTATGCTTTTGAGTGAATGACACCGTTGTCTTACTTAGGACTGTTTGCTTTTGTTAAATCATGCTTTGTTAGTCATCAATTAAGTTTCTATAGTTTGTACATATCTAAGTTAGTCTATGGCCATGGATCAAGAGGATAGGGCCAAGTATGATCTAGATATGAGAGCACACAAGTAGATGAGCACGATACCGTGCTTCCACCCCATTGCACCCAATTACCCTCAACCCAACCCGGTTCCCCCTCTCTGTGCTTCGGGGTGAGCACATAGGATTCCATTGTGTGATATGCCGACATGAGTGGATTAAGTGTTGGTATCCTAAAAGGGAGGCACGGGGGGGAACTAGCATGCGTCTGGCCAAAAACTAGATGCCCAACAGACATCTATATCAACAAGTTTGATAGGATACACGGTTTTAGTATGCTACCCTATTTGGACAGAAGGTCTTTTGAAAGTTTGACACATTGCTGGTTGTGACCATATCAAGTATGCAGACAGCTCACAAAGTCACCACTAGTGCATGTCAGTTGCAGTGTGTGAAAAATGGCAGTGTGGACTCCACACATGTTTCCAAGATGAAGCCCTTTCATGCACTTTCTTAAAGCAGTATAATACAACACAGATTTGAGCCTAGAGTTGTTGTCATTATCATGAGGCCATATTTATAGTTAAAAACAAAGGCATAATTGTAGTTTTTATTATGAGGCCAAATCGAGGCCCATATTGTAATAGTTAATATATTTTTAAGGATAAGACAAGACGAAACTAAGAAAGAGGCTCTGGCTATGGGACACAATAATGCACATTACATTATCAACTAGCCATTTTCTTATTTCCAGACTCTTCTATTCTTGTGGATATTAAAATATCAACTAGACAATGATGATACAGGTAGGAATGTACTCTGACATACCAGTCTATCAAGAGATTATTGTACTTTACCTAAGCATACAGAAACAGAGTAAGTGACAACCAATCTGTTTATCCTAAGAACATGGCATGATAATCAAAGCACGTGTCAAAGAAATTTCTGTTTTTGTAGTGCAATAATGAGAGTTTTATGTGATTTTCTGTATCATATTTATCATAATCCCTTTCAAGAACAAAAAATGCTCGATGGAAAATATGCAGCTGCTCTCTGGATGTGGCTTACCTTGAGAACCCAGTTCACAGCAACAGCAGATGAAGTGGAACCTTTTCCCGCAATTCCAACAGAATGAAGCAATGAACGTGTGGTAAAAACACTCATTGCTCCGCCAAAGAAGTACTGCAAGATTTACCAAAAAAAAAAAGAATACTAAACTTCTTCAAAAACTACAAAACTTTTTATGCCACCAACAAAATTTGAGGAATAACAGATACAAAAAATATTTCAGCATGCACAATGACTTCATGAACGTATGAGAAAATGGAAGTGAGGAATACATACTTTAAGAGCCCTCCATTGCATGTACGGTGTATACGAAGAAGTGACGCTCTCTGGGTATCCTTCTGGTACCACCCAGGATCTTACAAAGGTGATTAAGTCCTGCAAGACAAACATGTGCTTCAAATTTTCTACGACTCAAATCCATCATTCATTGAGTACATCTGTGTACTGTGCATGTTATATGCTCTGCATATTCAGAAAGATCAAGTTTTTCACCCTATTACAATGGCAAACGGACGCAATTTACATGACCTGAGAAGCCTAAAATCTGAAATTGGCATGACAAAATCCCAACATTTTGCCCAATTAAATGAAGCCGGCAGAAGGTTGGAGTAATCGCAGGAATAAATGTTGTAAACATAACGCGCACTTTTAGAAAATGAATAAATGGAAATGGAAATAGGCCATAAAGTCCGTTGCTGCAAAGGATTAGTGCAATGTAATAAACGTGGGATTTATCGCATTAAAATTTTGACACCCATACTTTTAATTAGACCTAAAAATGCTTTGCAGAAACTAGCATAGATATGATCATGCAATTAAGAGCTTTGATTTTTGTTGTTTCAGACTAGAGAATTGAAACTGACGTGAATTGAGCTTTTGTTTTGCAGAATTGCAACATTTGGTAAAGATTTTCATAAATTTATAATTGAGTGCAAAGTGGTCATTAGTAAATTAAAGATAACGCAGTTGAGTGCGATGGTGCAAAGGGAATAAAAATTGAGGATATATTTTAGAGGGGAAAGTTTGTCAATCTGGCGGGCAAGGCAAACCTGAAAGGCGTTGTGAGATGAGTGAAGAGGAAGAGCCTGAGCGGTGTGCTTGCCCTTGGCCACATATTTATAACGTTTGCCTTCCCAAACCTCCCAACACAAAACACGTTGGTGTTCGTGGTCGTGTTGGTGTTGGTGTTCGTCTACCCTCCGCAACCTCACCGGCGACGCAAGGTTTGCACTCAGCCGGATGCTCTCTCGCATCATAATTTTCGCATCTTCTTGCATTGCCGGAGCAGGAGCAGGAGCAGAAGCAGAAACAGGAGGACGAGAACCCTCCAGTAAAGGAGCCATCATACAACTTGGAGATAGTCGTCGCCGTCTTTGGCTTTCTGTGCTTTCCTCCTCTCAAACATATCGCACTTAAATTCCTTCACCGATCTCACCTTCCCATTTTACACAGAAAATGACGCGTGCCACCCAATATCATGTTTCTGCTATGTTATGTGTAATCAAGCTTTATTTTTTTCGTGTTGTCCTCAGCCTCCTTATTCGTCTTAATATCACAACGTCAACTCTTTCCCCTTTCATGTCATATTTTTGACTTCATCTTCACCCTGGACTTTTTGGTAATCAAATCCAAGCGTCATTTTGGGACTTTGTATCATTCTACCCTACTCTCATCAATTTATAAAATGAAAGATTTTAATGACGTTCATGAGATCGAACAATTTAAGGGATTAAGACCCATAACATTAAGACATTCCCCTGTTCTTTTTGATGTCAGATTTTCTACTATAAAGCTTGATCAATAAATCAATTGTATTATGTAACTTAGGTTCCTCAAAAAGCTCACTTAGGCTACCCACTTTCAAACTGTTTTCATATCGACTCTGAATATCCACTTACGTTGCACATTCAATGATGAAATGCCTTTCAATTTCAACCACCCCTTTGCTGCAAAAAATGCAAGTTCTTTATTCCCACTCTTCGTTTGGAACCATCCATCTACTAGTTTCACACTTAAGACGATGTGACCCAATCCTCAATTGAGCCATTAAAATCCTAGCCTTGCCTTTAAGTGCGGCCTACATACAAGCCTTCTCACCATGCTCCCACATGGAGTTGAATCCTTTGATATAATATGCTTTTTTCCATCAATTCTGATTTGTCCACATGACAACCCTGAATTTTCCTAACACAAACTTCTATATTTCCTCATTATTGTTAGGATATTCTTGTAAATTAATGTCCCACTTGGCCAACCATTTATTGTTTTGCTTCATCCATGTCTTCTTCCTCCAATCTAGTTTCTCCTCTACGACTATTTTGGGCCAGCGATGATTATCCATGCTTCCAACCTTTTTTAAATAGCTTAGCAACCTGATTAACGTTGAAGCCTCCATTGGAAACATTCCTGCTTCAACTAAGAGGATCTCGTAGGGGACCATCGTTTTGACTTTGAAGCTGCTAGTGATTAGGTGTTTTTGAATTCTTTCTAACTGTTTCCACTTGTAGTTTGACATGCTACTACCCCAAACTTCACAACCATAGAAGACAACCGGTGTGACCAACAAACCAAAAAGGGTTTTTTTGGTTTTTTAATCCCATAATTCAGCTTTCCTACACTTGTTTTGAAGAAGGTAACATGCCCTCCATCCACCTTGGATTCTTTTCTATATGTATCTCTCCCAATTGAGTCTGTTGTGAAAATCAATTCCCAGGTATTTGTACTCTTGTACTATCTCTAGTGGGCTCCCTTCAAAAATAAAATTAACATGTTGCTTTTTCCTTTTTAGTGAAAAATTCATAACTTTGGTCTTGTTAATATTCGCTTGCATCCTGAGTTCCTGGCAAAAGAGTTCCAAGGCTTTCAAATGTTGTCTCAAATCATTAGCTATTTTCGCAATTAGAATAAGATGATTTGTAGACAAAAGCAACTTTACCACATAACTTACCAACTGAATACTTCTCTAGTTGGTTTTGTTTAACCAATCTTCGAGTTTGTCGATATATAAACCAAAAAGAGTGGCGGATAGAGGGTAGCCCTGTTTGACCCTGATGTCACTACCAAAGCATTCAAACATACCCACACTAGTTCTGATTTTTACCCTCACCTACTCATAAAGGTTATGCACTGTCGCTCTATACTCATTAGGAACACCAAGTTCCTCCATCATGTTCCATAGTTTGTCCCTGAGAACCGTGTTAAAGGCTTTTTTAAAATCAATGAAGCAACAAAAGGCTTCATCTCCTTGAGTGTCCCAAACTTTTTCAATGAGGTGCCTAAGGGTTATGCAGTGATCAATGGTAGAGTGCCTTGGTCTAAACCCTGCCTGTTCTTTTGCTCTTTTTCATCCCAACTACTAATTATGCACTTTATCATGCTCCTGAATTTTTTTTCAAAAAGAGGGTTGATCATGATGGTGCGGTAATTGGAAGGATTGTTGATATCCCCACTTTTGATTAGAGGGATAACAATGCTAGTTGTCCATTCCATCGAAAATCCACACTATGTGACATTGTTAAAGATTCTTTTGATGTGTAGAGCAAGAGGTTCAACCCCCCACTTTAAAAATTCAGCTTCCAGCCCATCAATATCCTGTGTTTTACCACGTGGTAATTTATTTATACCTTGTTTAATATCTTCCACTGAGAAGAGCTTGATTGGAGTGTTAATTATGGGAAGGTACCTTTTCTCTTGTGGTCATTCATAAAGAAGTTTCACATACTCTAACCATCATGTATCTATAATATTATTTTCTATTTTGTTGCAACTCTCTCCAAAATCACATACCTCTCTTTTTTGGATTTTATCAACTTCTCATACTTTTTCTTGCTTTCTTTGTTTGTCTCATTCTTTTTTAGGGATCTTTTTGTTGCCTTGCACTCTTCGTCATACCACGGATTAGTCGAGTAAGTATTTGAAACTCCCTTCTTAGATTGAGATCTCTTATAAACCTTTAATGCTTTATGGATTGAAGGGATGAGCATCTTGCTACAAACATATTCACTAGAATCATTGGTTTCCTTTTCAATTGGATTATTTTTTACGATCAGAAGGTGTTGTTAAAGCACAGCCATGAAGAGCTCCTGATTCACAAAGATTTTTCCTTGTGAGTGGGATTTCATTTTAGTGCGAGGATCCTACCCTCCCTATTACATGTTTTCAGGAATGCCAAGCTTAATAAGGAGGGGCAAATCATATTTTAGTTCAATAGGACAGTCCCCAATATAGAACTCTAATAGCCTGGGCACCGATCTCTAAGAACAGATTACATAGTCCACCACGCTTGGTCCATTGTATGTTTTACAAGTGATACCACCTGATCTTGGCCAAGCTCTCATACCATTACAAATAACCATGCCATGTAAGCTACAAAGACTGAGAAGCTACGCTCTAAAATGTGTCACCATACCATACCCATCATAAGATGTCCTTTTCTAAGGCTGGTCCCCACATTCCTCAAACCACAAAGGATTGTTGTCTCATCCTTCTTCATTTCCCAACTGTAGACACTGATTATTTATTGTCCTAGAATTAAAATCCCTAATCAAGATTATTTCTCCTGAGGTGCTAAAAAATAGAAATGTCTTTCTTTAAAGATGCATAGGGATCTTCGTAGTCTAGATTTCTCTTCTTGTAGAATTTTGAACTTTTTGGGGCAAAGTAACAAGCATCCAACCTGATTGTTACCTCCCTATCAATTATTTTTAACCATATGAATTATTTGTTTGGATCCTCTTTTTCTACTTTTACTATTTTGTCCCATTGTTCTCTTATTAACACTGTAACCCCTCCATTCCCTTTACCTATTTCAATCCCTTCATTCCAAATTGAGATTTTGTTGTATCCTTCAAAGTTTGGGACTTTTCATCCCTCATATTCATGGGTTTCTATAAGAATAATAATGTCTTTCCCCTATGTTATGGGCCCCAACCCTGGTCCTCTTCTCCATGGATAACCCCTACAATTCCAACTTACCATGCGTAGATACTCATGTGGGGCCTCGAGTTCCTATTTCTTGTGTGATAGTCACTCATTGATTTGAGTTTTCCCATTTTTCATCTACATCCACTTTCCTGCATCTCTTGTTGTTTTTACTTTTTCCCACTCCTTTCATTCTTCTTGTTGGGTGAATGTCAAATCTTCATCTTAGTACATATGAGTGCCTCTAAGCAATCCTTTGTTCCTTAGGATCGCATTCTTATCTTCCATGTTTCTCAAGGTAACTCTTACATGTCTATTCCTTCCTTCTTCTATTTTATTTCCAATCCTATTCGCTTGTTGAATACAACTTGTCCATTTCAGTTCATCCTGGAGGAAGTCTCTTACTAGAATATCCATTATCTCCTTCTCTCCAAAGTCTTTTAAACCTTTGATGATGAGAATTACAACCTTGTCATGTTTGTTCTTTTCTTCTTTTGTTTGTCTCTAAATTTGTTTCTCAATGATTTATTTTTATTTTTGTATGTTTGATGGCCCATTTACAACTTGTGCCCAATATTTGGCCTCTTAGCTAGTTTTCTCTTATTTCTATGCTTGCAAGCGTAGATTGAATTTATTCTAGATGTGTACTGTCATTCACTTTCTCTATTTTTGAACACTTTTTTTTGGTTTTTTTCATTTGTTATAATTCATGTTTTAAAGAGATCAGCTCATGTTGTCCTCTGTCCATACTGTTTTACAGGTTTATTACTTGCTCTTTGAGTAACTTGTTTTCCCTTTCAAGGTTCCTTCTGATTTTTGTAATTTTCTTTATATTGATATCTTCAAGTTGTCCCTTTGCTTTAATAGTTTCAATGCTCTCTCTCATGCTCATGAGTTCCTATACATAAAGCTCTGACGACCAAAGCAAAGGTGTGGTTGTGGGACTGTATGGGTCTTTATTATCTTGGAACCCTTCTTGTTTTTTTTTGCCTATTGTGAGAGTTCTAGTTTTGTCTTGTTTTGAATCCAAGTCCTCTTGAAGTGAAAAAACCTCTTTCTTTTTATCTTTATCTTCATTTAACATTATTTTTTCTCCTACAAAATGTTGCATTTCAATAGTGACAATTGCATTGTTTCTAGTTGGCTTCAGGAATATCACAGAGAGTTTAATGTGCCTCATCTTACGGATATGTTTACACCTTAAAATCCCCCTATACTATTTTGTGTTCATAAAAAATAACTTTACATGCATGTCAACTGAGTCTACCTGTTGGTATCCTGATAAGAGGGAACCCCATGGTCTAATGGTATTCTCTACCTGTGTGTTAAGGTAATACTCTCCAGGCCCCCTTGTAATCTGTAAAGGTTGAACCCATGGAATGCTTAAACCCTCTTGGTAAAATCTCTTGACCAATAGACTAGCTAACTACAGTTGAGATCCAATAACCCTCTCAAAACTATCTGCACCAAGTTTCCCTAGCCCTAGGGTTTTTGTGTACTTGTTTTCTTTAGAAAAGTATGTTCTATTTGTAGTAATACCCTGGGTCCACGTGTATGTGTTATCTTGGTTGTTTTTTCCCCTTTCAACCATGGTTTTCTTGCCCTTGGAATATTTAACCATAGTCCATAGTTTTCACTTGTTTGTCTTTTGTATAGATGGCAAAGAGAAAAAAAAAACCAGAAGAATCAATGACAAAAGAAGGGGAGTGGAGGCGGTGAGACCTGTTCCCTGAAATTCCATAAAGAAAACCTATGATGCTCCATGGAGTTTTTAAATGAATGAATTATAGATTTTAATAATTCTACGAGATCATATGGTTTATAATGTTAATAATTATAACAAAGTTATTTGTATTAACATAATAGTTTGATACAAAGATTGTCCTATTAACAATATAAATTTTTTAATCTCTTCTCAATGTTAACATTATCTCTTACTATGAATCTTAATTTGAAAACTTATTATTTTGTATAATCTTTCCTCTTTAAATAACATAATTAACTTGTTAATTAATAGGAGAAGGGGACCACTCATTAGGGCCCCTAACTTTGGGGTCCCATATCTTTCATATTATACCCATCTTGTAGCATAAAAATATGAATTTAGACAGTTTAAAGTTTAAATTAATCGTCCAAGAGGTAAATTTACATTGTCAAAAGTTGTACGACAATTTTTTGATAATATGTCATTTTTTCGTACAACCGATACTTGCAACCAAAAAGACCAATTAATTTTAAAAAATTCATCATAATAATTTTTGAATAAACACATTATTTTATCATTGGCTTAAAACTCTGTGAAGTCAAGTACAAAGCAAAATTAATATGGGCCATTAATATAAAATAAGTGCCATGTTGGAAGATGTGTAGCTCATTAATAACAAATCCAACACCATTTTCCACATAGCTTGACGAGTTTTTATGCATTAATGTGGTGAGTTAATGTTGCCTTACACACCACCAACAAATGTTTCTCCCTATCTTTTCATGTACCTCCTTCCCCCAAATGACCATGGAAAACTATTGGTAGAAAAAATTTTAGGGAGATAAAAATAGGTTTTCAATCAATAGTGTCGGGGCAAAGTCCCTCTCTTATTAGTAGGCAAAGCAACCTTTATTAAAAAATAAATACAAAACTGAAAATGAAAATATCTATAGTAAAAAAGTTATTTTTATGGGAGGTTTTGTGATTTTAAACTGAAAGTACAAAAAGGTGGCAAAAAAGAAAATTGAAAGGATAAAAAGGGTTTTATAGAGAATGTAGAGTGATAAAATAAAGTTAAAGGGAAGAAAAAGGGTAGTTTTAACAATTTAAATACAAAAAAGTGTTATAACTACCTTAGATTATATAAGACAGAAGTCAACTTGATGATGGAAATTGTTTTCTTTAGAGAGGCAAGGAAGACAAGCTTCGAATGTAAAAATGAAGTCTACACACCAAAGAGATATTGGGACTAAAAAGACTTCAAAACAACTATGTATTCCCTACAAGGAACAAATATAAATTCATTTCTTTACTCTCGCTTAAGTTTCCAGATTTTAAATCCTCTATATAAATCTTGATAGATTTTATATGAAGAATGTCAAATCATTCAAAGATTCAAAAATAATGTGTTGACTCTCAAGTCACCTTGTTTATGGGATCTCCATTTTAGCTCGAGGGCCCAAATCATAAATCAAATGCAAGCTTTCAACTATAATTAAAGTGTGTAAAAGATTCACCTTGGCCAAGTCAAAGTTTGACAAAAGGCTAAGTCTAAAAAGCTTGGTCTTCGCACTTTTTATGCGAAGAGTTGTCACAAGTTTGGCGTGAAAGTGTGAAGCATGAAGACAAGACTATTTGTGCCAAGAAATGCAAAAGTAAAGGGCAATTCCAAAAGACACAAATACTTAAGACTTCAAAATAAAAGTCAATCAAAATGCGTGATGCAAAAGACGCGAAAAGGGAGGACTCACATTTTCACACAAATAGTTGTCATTTTTTAGGGATGATCACTCATCAAAAAAAGTTTCAAAGATCTGAGGCTGAGTAACGTCAATAATGCAATAAATTGAAATTGATGGGTGTCTTCCTGTCATGAATATAGCATACCTAGTCCATTCAGTAGAGTAATGAAAAATGAGGTGTTAACATGTGGCACAACATTAAAGGAGGTATGTGGGGTGGAAAATGGCATCTAAGTAAACACTTCTAAAGTGAGTGACACATGTCTAAGGACATTCCCCAAGTGTAAATTAGATTCAGCAAAAAGATGACATGTCAGGCTACAATGTGAAGAGGTGGCAAAGACTGAACTTTTAGAGCGTGCATTAATGAACGTAGTTGGGCCAATAATGGAGAGAAGGAACAAAAGTGATAGAATCAAGTCCAAATCTTCCAAGACAATGATTATAAGAGATCTACAGCCACATTCCTATACATATAATCATTTCAACTCGACCTGGGTTGATGAATTATTTAATGCTGGTCATTACACATCTAATGAGAAAAGATGTTACGCTGACAAATTTAAGATCAAGGAATTCATCACCATGCCTCAAGGATGCAATCAGGATCCCAATTGACTTTGTCCCATCCCTATCTGATCTACAAAGAAATTTATGTGCCTCAAGCTTTGATGTTCATTTAATTTTCTCAATTAAATTTCTCTGTTGTAATTAATGGCATGTGGGATTCCTATCACCTATAAAAGCCTAAGTCTTTCATTATAAAATGGGATACATTTTTAGGCACATAAATTCTATCAAAAATTTCCCTCCACAATCCCTTTACTACTTGAACCTTACAACTAATGAGAACTAAATTTACCCTTTTTCATGATTCTTGCATTCTATGTGTATTTTATGGTTGTTGATCTTTGTTTATGAATTTATCTTCCCTTTCATTGTCATCCATTCTTTAACACCTATACATGGAATTATACCTTCTTACAGGTCATATGTTGTGTGCAACCAGGCTTATGTAGGCATTATATGTGGACGTTTGTTGTCCCTCCTAATACTGCATTGAACCTCTCACCTCTATGTGAATTACTGATGCGAGAGGGTTATTTATTTTGAAGATTATGTATGTCTTTAATTATCAGTGATTGTCTCATGTTATTTAAAACCATAGGGGCTCTCTCTAATCTTGGTGCATCAATTTTTTACATTTCAACAATCCTCTTTCTCTCTTTTCCCTAAAAAAACTTTAGGCTTAGTAATAGTAGTAGGTTCTTTCAGCTCTTTTTAATCATGCATGTTGATCATAAATTAGATGCACTTAGTTTATAAGGAAGTCAGCCTTCTCCAGAGGTTCATCCCAAGGAGTGCAAGGGTCCCACACCTTGGGAATGATCCCATTATTGCAATGAAACATCATATTATCAATGGGTGCACATTTCAATGATAACAATTTTTAGCATGCCTAATGGGACCAGATTTCAAAATTTTGGTAAATATCTAAGTTTATTTCTAGTATTGAAGAAAGCCTACAAGCACCTAGTGACTACAAGCATCCCTGGTTTGTACAAGATTAGTTCTTCACCTTATGCCAAGACAAACAAGATCATCCATAAGAGGTATTGATTTTCATTTTATTGAGTTGACGACACCCCATTAAGTGAGAAGACTTAGAGCATCCTTATCTACTATTAGGAGGGCTGGTGATTCAGGAGAGTCATCCCCTAGAGCTTAGTCTACTCCTCCTTTTGTAAAATTTTCCCAACCTCAAGGGATACTCTTTCATATTCCCTTCATGGTTACCCAAAGAAACTAGTTGTTTGTGCCCTTTAATGTAGGTAGTCATTTGGATCTAACACAATATGATGACATTTTAGTTACAACTCTTAAGAACTTGTCATATTTTACCAATGAGAATGCAACTATCCCTAAAGAGCACATACAAGACATTGTGAACATCTGCTCAGTTCACCATGTCACTAAAAATAATATGGTAGTTAGGTTACTTACAACTACCTTAAAAGGGAAAGCTCTCCAATGGTATAAAAGTCTAAGGCCTAATTCCATCTATAATTGGGATGAGCTAAGAGAGAATTTATATAAATAATTTGAGGATAAAAGTGATCGCTTATCCTAGTTGGAGTAGCTCATCACCATTAAGAGATCCCTACATGAGTTGATGGTTAAATATAATTCTAGATTCCAAAGACTCTAGGACATAATACCACCTTTTTTTAAACCATCACCAAATATTGCATTCGTATATTATTTAAGGGCTCTAAATAGTGATATAGTTATAATGGTACAATCCATGGGAGGAGTTGTACTTCTTAATGCATATGACATTACTGTTAGGGATGAGAATTGTCTAATTCAGGATGGAAATATTTCTCCCAAGCCTCATATTATGTATCTAATTTACACCCCTAGGAAATTTGTTCAGGCCTTCCTAACTAGATGATAGCATGGGGAAAATCCTAGGTTGTGAGTGACCTACTAAGTGGATTAAACCTCTAGTTTGGGATAGCTCCCTTGATGTTTCACCCAAAACACCTAACAAACCTATCTCACTTGCAAATAAAAGGGGTAGAAATGAACTAAAACTAGTAAATAAACATGGAGGTGATGCACCAAATATAGAGTCCTCAACTTGTTATTATTTGCACTACGAAAAGACAAGTTACAATTTGATTTTTGTAACTTCAAAGCAGCTCTTACCACACTAGTGTTTCTATATGAAGGCTAAAATTATTAAAATAACTAAGGTGAACAATAAAAAGGCCTAATATTAGACATTATTGATGTTTCTACACTTACACTTATCAAACCACATGTTGCACATCATATGACCTGTGGAAAGAAACTAACTTATATAGAGGCATGAAAAAGAAGGACAAATGCATGGAAGTATTCTCACTATCACAAAACATTCATAAACAACTTATTCAATATCATTGAATGCAAGATGAAAATAATAGAATAAATCTTGAATTGCTTTCAAAGGCAAGCACAAGTCTTAAAATTGGTAGGGCTTTACCATAACCAGTTTGAGGATCCATTCAATGTCTCTCAAGGATTCATTTATATATGAATTGGAAGAAAAAAGAAGAGTACGATAAAAAGATATACTCATGAGATGCCCATCATAGTTAGATAAATTAAAAAATATGGAATGAATGACACCAAGGTTGCAAAGAATGTGTTGTCATCTTCCTTCTTAGCCTTCTAGGACATGTGTTAGAGCAACTCTTCACAAGGGTCATGTAGGATGTCTTCTTGGCAGTTTAGATGCTTTCTTGATCACAAATCCTTCTCAAAGAGTTACACATATACCTCTTTAGGACATTTACAAGTCATATTCTTGACATTTGGCATGGTTGGGAAGCTTTTATGCCTACTCTCTCTTTGCAATGCTTCTTCATCACATGAAACTTGCATTTGAACTCTATGACTCGTTCATAATCTCTCTTACTACCAAGGCTTGATTTTGTAAGTAGGCTCTAATTTTGTATTTTAGAGACCTCCATCACAATTTGTTGTTTCTTTTAGGTCCTGTATCAACTCATAGAACCTTTGTTCAAACACTGGAAGTCATCTTGCAAATGTAGTACTCACACTTACTTGGCAAGGGATAGTAAGAGACATTCATGTCTTGAAGCTTCAAATGAAGTTAAGGGTTGATAATGATTTCTATCGCTATTTAATGACTCCCAAGGAATTGCATAGATATCACTAGATCCTCACCAAGATATTTGTGAAAGACCTTTGAGATTCAAGTCCTTGTAACATGACTGTACCTTACTCTCTTGATGCAATATGAGTCACATCTAAGGAAGCTTTTCAAGCCCTTTTTTGTATAATAAAAATACACATGCACCAAAATTTTGCTCATTCAGATGCCTGAGAGAAGTATGAATGTCACCCAAGTGATTTATAGGTCTCTTCAATCCATATTGAGTGCTTGAAAGTCTTGTTTCTTCCATCGATTCACATTCAGGGTTTAAGAAGGGTTTAAGCGCACTTGGAGTCTTAAGGATGATTCATAGAGTTGAGGGACTTTACCCCCAAAAAAATGCCAATAATATTTATTATACAACCTCATCCTTATTCCATGATGGTATCAAGATCCCATGCATCTCTTCATTGAGTTCACACATACTAAAATTTGACTTTCCTAGCCATACCGACATGACTATGTAGTCGAAGAAGGTAATTTGGCAAGAAAATGCTTCAAGATGTTTGGTTTAGATTTCAAACTCCATTATGGGGTCTTTTCAACATTTTATGAAATGTCCCCATGGTTCTCCCAATGATTTGACCTTTCAAACCTCTGGAATCTGCCTTGAGCCCTAAGCAAGGGTTTAGATGTAGTTATGCTCAAATGACCCTAACGGGCCTTTTCCCATGCTCTCTTTCTTTCCCAATGGATGCAAACTTCATAAATTTTTTATCAAACCTATCTCTCTTCCATTTTTACTCCTCAATTGATCAAACACTCAAAACATGCAAGTTTCTTCAGATTTCACACACATAGGCCTGTGTATGCTCATTTGAGCCATTTAAGCCTATATAACCCTTTTTTAGCCTTTCACTGCTTTCATTCACCTTGTAACTAAATGGTAACCTTGAAATAATTTAGGACTAAAATGTATATACCCATTTCATTCCCATATACCTAATGTTTCAATCAATTTTCAACACCCTTTCATCAACTCAACCAAAACTTGTCTGTAAGTGCTAACCAAAACTTGTCTGTAGATGCGAACCAAATCTACTTGACGGTAGTATGAGTATTATCTTTTTCATTGGCACTTTGACATTATTTAATGATGCTAACATGATATTCATATTTTTTTGACCCTATGCAGACCTTTTCAACTTTGTTTTTCATCATATACACCTCTTTTTTATGGTTTATGTTACATCCCAATTCCTTGCCGAACAAACTTACTAGATTATTCATGGATATCTATAGTTGACAGATTTGGATTTGACTATTTTTAACTAAGCTTTGATATATGCTATTATGGGATAGTAAGATATTGTTTTGGGTACATGAAAATAATGTTATGAGTTAGATGTACGTATTTGTTTCTTTTATGATCATGTTGATTTGTTATTTCAGCTATATTTTATGATGAATGTATACCATGACTACTATGGTTTAACTACCTACTTTATTGTGAGGTTGACATAGGAGAACCTATCCCTCAGAGTGTGATAGAGGGAGAGAATCATCTAAGAAGGTGACGTAGATGAAGATGTTGGAGGACAATAGAGAAACTAGCTAGAACCCTGCACATACCACATAAGTAAAGTAATTCATATTAGATGCATAATCTAAATGGTTAGCATTATCATCTTCCTTATATTTAGGTAATTATTTATGTGTGTGTGTTAGTCCATATTTATGACTAGTGTGGAATTAATATCAAGTTTAGAATAAATCTCGTGTGATTTATTGCTTAATTATTGGTTTAAAATATTAATAGCTTATAATAATAACATTATTATTAAATTAGTATGATGAATTAATTGTGCTAAGTAATTATTTATTATTAAATAATTAGAAAATGTAAAATGTGTAATACTTTATAAAGTTATTAAAGCAAAAATAAAGAAAATTATATTTAGGAAAAGTCGTGAAGAACATAAAAATAGAAAAAGAGAAGGCCCTTTTAAAAATAAAACAAAAAAGAATAAAACTGAGTAAAACAAAAAGGGAAAAAAACTTTAAAACAAAAAAATGACTACGTCCTTTTCAACCTATGTGGTTGTGGAAAGGAATATCATAAGTGTTGGGAATCAAAGAAAAGAGGAGCAGACAAAAAAACATTATACAGACGAGAAAAGAAAGCGTGGAAGGAGATTTTTCAGTCCAATTTGTAGTTAGGCAATGTTTTAAATTTTGATTATAAGAACATGAAAATAAACATATAACATTATCTGGATAATTTGTTTTATACTTAAGTCAATATATATATATATATATATATATATATATATATATATATATATATATATATATATATATATATATATATATATATATATATATATATATTTCTTGTTGATGGCATCATGTTATAAGAATGTATTGTTGATGTATTGATTCCCAAACCATTTAAACTAAGTCATTGCATTCAATCTTTATATCACATAGTGTCACCACCATTTTTCAGCCTGTGTAGCTTTATAAAGCATTGCTATAAGTCTTTGGGAAAATATTCTTAATCGAATAATCAAATAGGTGTTGATGATTTTTTTTCCAACCTGTGTGTTTAACTAAGTCACTTTAAATATTGATTTATCAGTGGAAAGATTACAATTAATTGTATATACCAAATCGATCCACTGACGGAATGATATAGTGTCAGAGTAACTAATTAGATTGTTAGATATCGGTATATAAGAATTGTTGTATGTATATAAGTATGTATTTTACCTTAGCGTCGCCATAGAGAGCAGATCAAATGGAATTGGCAAAACATTTAATTGTAAATTCATAGGAAACAAACCATCAATAGAGAGGAGGTTGTACAAAGAGACCCATATGATCATTATAAATTACAATTATATTTTATAAATAGTGGAATGATCTAGTTTTGCCATTTCTTAGATGGTGTAGTTATATTTTATAACAAATGTCAATAATTTAAATAAAAGTGGGAAATGTCAATATTTTATAATAAGTGGGACATATTCCTTTCTCTTTGAAAAGAGACTATTAAATCTGGTAAGAGGATTGAAAATTTTTAAAAGGCTTTTTATGTATAGTATTTAGTGTAAATTTAAAACAAGGAAATTTTTTTTGAAAAATTAAAAAAAATGTATATGGCTATTTACATTATGGTCGATTTACATATGAACTAGAATAATAGCCAATTCTGTGTATAAAATTTAATAGTTGTGAATTATTGGCCTATATCAAGAAGCTTTAAACTTACATATTTATGGACTTATATAGAGGCCTCATATTTGATTAGGAATGTTAGCTAGAGTATAAAATATAGTCAACATTAATGATATTTAATGGTTGAATAATCTCATGAAAACCTCTTTGGGAATACCAACAACGATAGGTGTTATGTGTGGTTAATTTATCCTTCAAGGGTTTAATGAGGCGTGGGGTAAATAGAGAACCCAATATAGTCCTTATTTTAATATGAAGAGTTGCTTATCATATAATTAGTGAAAAAAAACATGGAATGTGAATGTATCATTAAGCCAAGTTACGGTATGATTAATAAGAAATATAGGTGAATATATATATTCACATGGGTGTATTCTTATGATTATAATTTCATGGGTAGATTATGAACTACATTAAAAAAATTACATGCTAATAAGTTAACAAATGCATGCATTGAAACCCATAAAATTTATAGCAAATGCTAGTTTGGATTATCCTATGAGTCTTGTCTTGTTATATGTACACATGAATTTAAGTATGCTATATAAATACATAATGAAAATGGTTGTGTTGGGTCATAAGCCTAAGCTTGTAGCTATAAGTATGATTTCATATAATCATCAGGTATTTGAGGGACCAAAACTATAACCATATTAAAATAGTCTTTTAGAAAATATAACGTGATGTTTAAATGAATGTTATAATAAGTTTATGAGTTCTATGTTTCTCTACAAATGATTGATTGGTTGTTAATTATATATATTTAGTATTGAATACTTGTATATAATACATGTTATGAGAGTGTTAATATTAATAAATGCTTGGTTATATATAGCATATAATGGTGCATCATGATGTGTGCTTATAAGTTATGTTGCTTTAAAATGCTAGTAAGCAGCTCAAACTTAGGGTATACCCAGATGGTATAATCCCGTACTTGCTTACTTGTTATATATGTAGGTTATTTGATTCTTGAAATTGTAAGCTATGTGTTTTTATGTGGTTGTAAACTATGATAGTATGGGATATCATAGAGTACTATAATATACATATATATTATACCTAGATGGTACATACTATAATTGTTATGTGTAGACTCACATTTATGTTTGACTAATTAAATGTATGCATGTTGGTTATTACTATGAATAGTATGTTTTGTGATAATTAGTAGGACTTTATGTATGTATGCATGCAACCTTAGGAGTTTATCGAATGCTATGATAATATAATATTATTTTATGTGGGAACTACAACTTACTTTGTTATATCTAGTTACTTGAATAGAAGCTTATGTTCCCATGTATTTAAGACTACTTTATATATCTGATTATGAAAAATTAGTAGTTACATCTTAGAATACTAGACTATGATAATATGAATTATCATAGGGTGTAGTATGTTTGGAAACTAATTGTGATAATGAAAATTTGTAGTTGAATGTGTATTTACCTGGGTGGTATAAACTATAGTCATTATTTATAGTATAGGATATAAAATAATGTAATATTTATTCATACGTTTGATGGAATAAAAATATATGCTTTGGTTACTCCTATGTTTAACATGTTATATGATGTATTTGCTAGTAGAATGTAAATTAAATGAATATTATGGTTGAATTGTATTTGACCAATCTGCATTACTGATATAGAGTAGGGAGTGAGATAGACTTCACTAATTTACTAGTATCACAATGTCAGATGAAGGCAGTCCGATCAATTGGTGCGTATGAATTTGAATGATCTATAGATCATTATTATTTATTAGTTGTAAAGATTTGTGCCAAAGTATGTTTTGTGAGACATTGTCATTTCATGACTATGATTTATATGTTTGTGTAATATCTTTTAATAGGATGGTTTTCTATGCTACACTACATGTTTATTTTAAAAATCATATAACACATGGTTATTTGTTTGTCTCTCTAGATTCTCGTGCTGTCACTATCTACTCATCTGTAAAAGGAGGGCCATTTTTTGATGAGATTAGTGTGGGAAATTATTGGTCTATGATTGGTGTGGAAAAATAATCAGATGATGCTCTCCCTCTCCATAACTGTACTTATTATCGAGATGATACTTGAGATTACCACATATACTTGAGTTTGAGAACTATGCTCTAGGGGATCCATACATCTTATATGTATAATGTATTATATTGTACTTATTATTGAATGAGAGTTGTAATTACTTGTTATTATATATTGACAGTGGTGGCTGTAGACTTGTATCAACTATAGTTAAGTTAATATAATTACTTTCTATATTTGTATTATGATGTGCTCTTGTGATATTAGAGACCGGTGATATGTGATGTATTAGGTTTGTTTGCTATTATCACACTTTGATAATTTCATATGGTCTCTAGAGATTCTCATGGTGTAATATATTTTTGGTATATATGTCTAAATAAAAAAAATTATGTATTTTTAGTTGACCCTAATGGGGTTATTACATGTGGTATCAGATTTGTGACTCAAACTCTAGGACTTAATGAGTACATTAGCATTTTCATGTCCTTCTATTCATCGATGTGAACCTAATGACATGAAGTATTGCACTAATATTTTGGATTTGTAGTACCTCGGTGCAGAACCATGTTACACCATGATTAGAGTTTTGGGACTTGGTAGAACCTCTTGTATAGCCTAGTGACTATTGTAAGTATGTGACATTAATGAAATGTGTGTGGAGCACTTATACCATCTTAGAGTTGTTAAGGAGTTGGTTTATCAAGTGTCTCAATGGTGATAGTTGTATTTGAGGTTTGGGTAGGTGAGTACATAACATAGTTCACAAGTTATGAACAAAAAAATTCTACCATAGTTTGATCACTTAAGATCAAACATCTCGAGTATGATTACATTCATCTTGGCAATCAAATCACCTTCACCATTTGTGTTTTATATTGTGAGTGTTTAATAAGCAGAGGATGCTTCTCACTTAAATATATGTATTTTAGTTTGTGTGTCTTATGTTCACTAATCATATGAATGGAAAATCTTATGAGACCATTTTTAGTTAGTACCACCTAAGGCAGTGGGAATTTTCTTGTAGTAGAGTGTTGTTGTCTTGATTGAGAATTACTTTATGTTGAGAGTTTGTTTATGGATTTGCATCCTTAAATTATGTGGGTTAGGAAGAAGTATCATCTTTCTTAGTTAGTGTTGTCACTTGAACTTGCACCCTTTGAGGAGATGACAAGTCTCTCCTTGTTTAAGTGGCACAATGGAACCACCTCAGGTATGTGGGTGACCCAAATTTGAGGTGGATCTCTAGATTAGGGCTAGTTCCCCTTGATGTACCACTATAAATCAAACCTACTACTAACTTTTGGGGGGTGAAAAGAGAGAAAGATAACTGAAAATAAATCTAATCTAGGGGAGGTGATACACCAAATATATAGTCTACTCACACCACTTATAATGCACTTGAAACCAAAGAGAATCCCACACATACACTTCATTCAACTAAACACTCCTCTTCTACATCAATGATTCAATCATGGGGTCTTGAAGAGACCTTAGGATAGGACTTAGATTATAGGTCTTATAGAAACACTAATGAATGAGCTACTCATTATACCTGCAATCTGTTGGGTGAATATTTTGTTGTCAACTAACTGATGACAAAATGGGTATATCAGCCATAGCACAAGGAGATTTACGCCACAAAAAGTATGGGTTTACCACATCTGGATGAGGTAAATCTCTCCTCTCATCAAGGGGAGGTTCCTTATGAATATTTATGCACTATATGTATATATATATATAAGTAAGTAAAAAATAATACTCGGGGTAGTATAAGAACATCCACCTCTCTTTTTTCAAAGGTGATGTCCAAGGAACAAGAGAGAGAAATCTTGGTCGTTAGCTAAGAACATTCCTCTTCTTTTAGGAATGGTATCCAGCGTAGAGCAGAAAATCACCTGAAGTAAGTAACAAAGTTAACCAGGAAACCTACGTAAGCACAAAGTCTTCCGTTGTCTCCTTTGCCGATCCGGAATATGAGTAACTGTAGAGTGAAATGAAGTACAATTTTTTTGCCTAAAACTACAAAGGATAAAAGGATCACCAAGATAAAAGTAGCTCAAAGTCTTTCTTCTATATTTTAGAAACGTCCTCAGATAATATCAACACACACACTTTGCTTATTAAATCAAACAGATAAGAGATTATCAGGAAAGAGGACATAACACCACTTCTTAAATAACACAAATTACTTCAACACAAAGTCTGAAATAAGCCTGCTTCTCATTCATTTGATAAAATATGATTTACAAGTTGAGCACAAAGTCTCAAGAAGTGTCTCAATTTCAGCAGAGTTTTTGTTTTCAATTATCAGAGAGCCATTTACAAAAGAGGTCTCCACTATATATAGGGAGAAACTTTCAAAATTAAAAAGATTGAAATATAAAAATATCTTAGTCAAAGATGAGTCATCTTTGACTATGAGATATTTTTTTGGATTTTTTACATGTAATTACACATTATAAAATTGCATGCACTTTTACATGACAAAAGTGCATGAGAAGGGAGGAAGAAGAGAGAAAGAAAAAAAGTTCAGCTTTTGCCACCAGACTTCTTCAGATGAGCATCGTACATGTGAAAATGTCTCAAGTCAATTACAAAGTACATTTTGAATAAAGCATGAAAGAAAAGCTTTAATCTTTATTTTTAGTCTTCTTCATTGTCTTCGACTTCTTTAGAGAAACTTCAGCGATCCAAAAGAACTTTTATTGAAAAGACGTCGATGAAGAGGGATCCTTTAGATAAACTGCAGTAAGAATCATGATTGTACAATTAAGGAAAAAATTAGCCATTTGGGAAAACTACACATTTGATGATCATGATTAGAAAAATGCACTTGAAAAGGCTGAGGCGAGAGCGGATCAAAAAGCAGAAGAAAAGGGGAGCAAACGCAGAAAATGGAAAGAACGAAGATTTCTCCAGAGTTAGAGAAATCAGAGAAAAAGATGCAAAGGTGGCAAAATTTGTCGCCTTGGCATGTGGGAAGGCCTCCATGCACAGGCGGCAAAATTTGCCGTTTGTGCCTTGTGAGGTGGAAAAAAGGCACAGGCGGCAAATTTTGCCACCTGTGCATGTCGACAGGAAAAGGTGTAAGGGCAGAAAAATTTGCCACCCTTGCACTCAAGTGTAATGGCGGCAAAATTTGCTGCCCCTACATCTGAGTCGAGCAGACCTGCGTCGGTGGCAAAATTTGCCGCCGGTGCAAGAGAGGGGAAACACATGGCTAGGGCGGTGAAATTCACCGCCCTTACAGGTAGGAATCCTTGGAAAAGAAGAAAGGGCAGCGAAAATCGCCACCTTGACATAGAGGAAAATGATGAAGGCCAAATGGGGAGAAAGGGAAGAGGAGGAGAGGAACTCGGGGATTCATGGGCGACAAATTTTGCCACTCCTGCATGGAAGAGACCAAAAGATGCAAGGGTGGCAAAAATTGCCGCTCTTGCATGATGGATGCAAACACTTGTCATGTTCTATTGAGCCATAACAGGACATGTGACGTATTTCACTGCACTTTGTCTTTTTCCATCAGGCACTTTCTCGCGGGCTTTTCTCTTGAGTCGGGCTTTTTCTTTGCTTTCTGCTTTGTCTTTTCTAGCTTTGTCTCTTCCTGGTTTTGTCTTTTTTTAGCGTTTGAGCTCTCAGGGTTGAATTCCCATCTTTGTTAGCTCTTTACAATCTTCCATCAATGGTTCTTCCCTTTAGCATTTTGGCCTTTGAATGCATTCGAGTCCGCGCTCAAGCCTTCAAAGATCAATGGTTATTTCATTGTTGCAAATTTGACGTCTGCAGGCTCGTCACTTTCTTTGACAATTCCTTCAGCTCTATCATTTTCTGTCGGGCTCTCTTCTTGGGTGAATTCCTTCAGACAAAATGTCTAAAGAAATTTTGCCTTGGTCATTTCCATCAAGCAAAAAGTCTAAAGAATTGTTCCTTTTGGGCCTTGAACCAAATCCGAAGTAATTCTATCTCTTTTGGCTTCTCTTTTGATCGCTCGAACAAAACGCGTTGAACCAATTTTTGGTTCAACAGTTCAAACAAAGCCTTTAACTAATTGACGAATTGTTTGATTGAACCAAAGGATGAACCAAAGCATTGAATCATTTGGTTGAACCGAAAGCATTGAACCGATTGAACCTGGAACTCGCTGAACTTGTAGAAATGAGCCTATTTGTAGAGACCGTAGAAACCAAGTCCGTAGTTTTCTCTAACCTTGAAAGAGTCCGTAGATTTCAACCTGTAAAAGCCCATTGAACTTGCCCTGCTGAGTCTGTAGATTTTTTAGAAGCTTGAAAAATGAGGAATTTGAATGCCCAGGACAAATTTTGAAAAGGGAAGAGACAATTTTGATATGTAGGACCAAAATAGTTCAAATGTTGTCCCAAAAATACCTGATATTTTTGGGGGACAACACAATCCACATTAGACACTTCTTGTTGACCCACAAAAGAGAGATTTCAATCCACACAAGGCACTAGGAAGAGTAACATGTGAAGGTAAGCAAAATACACTTGCACAAGACCAAAAACCATAACATGCACTTAGTGAAATCTTGAATGAGGCAAAACAACATTCTTTATTAGTTCAAGGCAAAAATTTGGTAGGGCTTCGCCATACTCAAGTAGTGAGATAGATACAACAACCAAAAAGGATATAATATATAGCGATTGTGAGAGGAGAGAGAGAAAGTGAAGTTTAAGTGTCACTAAGACATTTGTCAAGTAACAAGAAAGAGTTATAATAGTCATAGAATCAGGCATGAGATAGGCCCTACAAGGAAAATATGGAAAAATGTATCCCAAGTCTTCTAACTACCTCACCAATAAGTAGAGTTAGGTATGATGATTGATCTGAAGGGGAGGGGTTACCAAAAATCCCTCACATATATTAGATTGGTCCTCAATCGTTCATATTCCTTTGACCATGAGAAATCATTCATGATAATCACAAATAATTCCTTCTCATGCAACTCTCACACTTGGCATTCAGATTCCTTCCAATTATACAATCTGATCCATACACAAGGAGGAATGACACATGTTAAGAGTGTCCAAGTCATCGGGTTCATCAACCAAGCCTTAAAAGGCTTCCCAATCAGAGTTTCACCATTTTCACTAAGTGTAGCTATTATATATAGGTAGGGTACAAATAAATTTCATGGGGTAGGTCTATAAAGAGTCTTTTATAGCTCTAAGTTGGTTTCATGGCCTCTACACTGCATCTAGATCCTTCAATTGTAATAGTTCCTTTATCGGGTCTGAGTTAGGGTTTATGAGGGTTTAGAGAGGTGTCTAGTCTTAACCTTAGTTCAGAAAGGATAGATGTTGAAGTCATGAAATAAATACCACTAAGGGCATCTTAGGGACCCTACCTAACATCCTTGAACACCTTGGCTTCCATTGCAAAGGTTCATGAAAGTTCTAAACATCTCAAATTGGTCACTCAGGGCATTTCCATGTATTCTACAGGGTTCATGTGCCTTCAAGCCCAAAAATGGATTCTTGGAGGCCTAACCTATATACTAAAGGCTTAAACACCTCTATCAACATCCTAAAAACATGTTTCAAACCTCATAATAGCTCGTCAAGAGCTAGAATTGAAACTGACCCCCTTTTGACAATAGGCTTAGACCTTGTCCAATAGGTCTATCAACAACTTAGGTTCGCCCTTAATCCCTAATGGATTCACCTACCTTATGATGGTTAAAAAAAATCAGTCATATCCCAATGTACATGATATAAATCATTATAATTCTTGGCAAAGGTTGAAATTGGAAGTGACCTCTGATTTGAGATTCGACTTGTACATTGCCTAACCAGGTCTGCCTACAAACCTTCTTGTATATACCACCATGTCTCATTTAAAACCCTCATGAAAGGTTATTAATGTTTATTAATATGTATTTCAAATAATATAATTATATTACAAGGTCTCCCAGACTTTTGGTCCTAGTTCTTGCCTATTCCTCAAGATTTGTAGGGTTTGTGCACTTGAAAAGTGCCCTACTTTTGAGACATAACATAGGTATATCACCATATTTTTTTAGATAAGAAAAGTGTTGGAGGGGATTAACCAAATACAAAGGGTGATTTATACCAAAATTTATCCTTTGAATCCAAGATTAAGACCTTCAAAACCATAATTTTCCTAAGTAGACTTTCAACAAGGCAGACTGTGTAGAGATATTGAATGTTGACTATGTTTTGTGAAAAATAGAGGTTCTTTACTTTCCATGTGCTCATGTAAAGGACTCATATATGTTTTAATATCACATATAATTCCTCCAAAGCCTCTCTCTAACACCGTGAGCTCTCAAACCACCTTTATACTCTTGGATTCCAAGACTGGGTCTACAAGTTGTCTAGACTATAGACTTCTTAACAAACCCCTATAGGTGGTTATTGCATGATTTGAGGCCTAAATATAGTGTTAAATATTCAATTTGAAATATCATAAGGTGATACATCCATTATTCAAGTTATTTATCATGTTTATGCCCTTTGGTGCACCCTTTATGCTCTAAAATATGAATTCACCTTTGTTGATTGAGACAACCCTACTTGATGACTCTTGTAGGTGTTTGTGGCCTCTTTTTGACCCTGGAATAATGTATAGGGATAATTCATGCCTTATATATCCTTAAATACATGGAATATAGTCATGAGTTTAATTTTCAATACCACTATAACCTCACTTAAGACCCCTCTCAGCTCACTGTCTGAATGGACCAAGACACTTCACTTTAGTTGACCCTTGTAGGTTGCTTGCCATAAAGTAAGATTAAAATAGTGTTTGAAAACCTGTCAAGAGTCCCATGAAGTCAATCTCTACTTTGTCTAATCCAAACTCTACCAACACAGTCTCTTTTAGTACCAAGAACTTTAATCTTAACTCACTGCATGTATTTTCATATACAAGGTTGTAGATGGTTTAGGGCCTTAATGAGCTATATAAGCTTAGAATACCTTGATAAGGGTGTATATAATCCTTTTATATCCACTATAATTAGTTTAAAAACCCCCTATCTCCTCATTACCCAACTGAGCTCTTTATGCTCACTGTCTATCTACTTGACTGTAGGTAAGCATTTTGCTATGTGTACGGACAGGGTATGAGTATGGGAAGTCACATACACAAACAACCATCTTCTCTTATGGGTTTCAGTCCATAAATACCACTTTAACCATTTAGAGTCATTAATATATGGAAAATAGGCCTAATTTACAACTTTGATGAATAAAGGCCACTTTTTGATCTCAGACCTGTAGAGAACACTAAATGAATTCAGTGCTTTCATGGACACCTTTGGACCTTTAGATGATTGCCTTCCATTGGTCCTTTTTCTCTCAAACTTGGCATAGTGCTTGTTAATGATAGAGACTATAAAGCCAAACAATTAAGAGCATTGAAAAGTCTTTGAAACTATAAAATATGTTATTTACAAAATGCTTATAGACCTTTGTTTAGTGTTTTCTGGGTAGACAAGCTTGAAATCACTGTCAACACTTTTGGAGGTGTTTTCAATTTGCAACTATCCCTATTACACCTTAGATGGGTCTATAATGTACCATTTCATCATGCAAGGGTTCCAAGTGAGGTCCTATCTCACTTTAACATTAAAATAACTATCTCAAATTCCTATTTAGACCACCTATAGGTGGAGGTTTGGTGCACCACAGTGAACTATAGTATAACCAATATGGAGATCTCTCATAAAATTGAATTTTGATGCTTCCCACTAGCAGCTTGATGCATTTATAGCAAAAAAAAGAGGTTAAAATGCACATTCATCCTTTCATACATCATCTTTATGTAAGCAAAGGTTCTGTAGATGCAAATTTTGAGTTGTAAGGCAATGAGGGTAATCTTGACCAAGAACAAGCCTAGAAGAGGCTTCTTAGGCATTTGATAACTCCAAAATCAATAAAATGATGAAAAATCCTATAGAGAGGCCCTGAGACACATATGAAATAATGAAATTCATCAAACCAAAGCAAACTATTCTGAAACTATCTAAAAAAGGAGACCCCTCATGGATGAATAAGTATAAAAAGCTGCACAGCCTCTTAATAATGGTTCATAAAGGAGAAGCCATGAAATTAAAAATTCTTGTCATGAAAACGAATTTGACTCAAATTCCTTTCAACCTCCAAGAGAATTCCTCCCAACTCCACCTGTACAGCTTGCACCAAGTGTTCCAAATTTACCTTTCTTGGCTTGCAAAGGCAAAAAGAAAGAAACAAAAGTTGAAACTGATATTTTTGAACTTTATTTTGTAAACCAATCATGTTAAATACTTGAGGGAGGTGAAGAGGCACATTACCATGTTTTTAGCTGAAGGTGAGCTTCACAAGTCTGTACAAGTGCCATTAATGGCCTATTTTTAAGGAAAAACTGCCTCTTTCTGCATTAAAATATTTATTAAACTGAATTTGACCACTTCCTAACAGCTTCTGACCTCCTTCACATTAGAAACTTTCTTGGTGACAAATATTCCTTTTTGACAAATCGTATAAGTCATTAAATGAACCAAAAATGTGACCAAATGGCCCTTTTTGCATATGAAACAAGGTGAAGGACAAATTTATGACATAGGAACAATTTAAAACATATAAATGACCACATTAAGACATTTATAAGATAATTTTAATCTTTGACCATGTTTGACCAAGGTTGACTAGGGTTGACTTTAGTTGACTAAACAAGCACAAGGAAGATGGACTTAGACCAAGGCTAGAACATGGATAAGTGAGATATTTAGACACATATGAGACCCTATAAGACATATGGGAACTTGTGAAAAGTTTAAATATGTAGGGGTTGACCTAATTTGACTATAAGTCAAATTTGGTCAATAATTAACTTAGATGTGAGTTGATATTATCTCATTCTCCTTTGACATCATTATAAGCTACCAAGAGGATTCATATTTTCATGATATTGATTTAATATTCCTTTAAATGGAAACTTGTTTCTAAAATGTTGTTTTGACCATATTCCTTAGATTTCATGGGATAAATGTCTTCTACTTCTTGTTGAGAGAAAAGTTGTAGGATTAGATGGAATGATACATCTTGTGGTTAGTATTTTCTTTTTCGGTTAGGGAAGTAGGTTATGATACTACTCATGCAAGATTGATAAGTAGCGATTTGACAACTTGAGTTGAGGTGTTTTATTTTTACCTTGTAAGGTTATTTAGGAGTTTTTGAGATGATAGTTCTCTACCTTTCACCTATGATTCTTTAGGGTCACTACTTTATCTAACTCGTGATTTTAAACCACGTGGAATGACAAACCTTGAATTATATATTAAATTATGGATTAAGAACTATGATTTTATTATAATTATTATGTTATTATTCACCCTTGATTAGATTGATATTTTTCTCTTTTTGGTTGTAAACATGTTGTTTTGAAGAGTTATTTTTGGAAGCAAGTAGGGTATAGGATGTGCAGAACATCTTGTCAATCTAAGGGTTGAGATAAACTTTTAATTTATCAAGTTCCAGTTGAGCAAGCATAGAGATATTGTTTCACCTCTCCTCGTATAAGGTTGAAAGGATAGTGTGATCCTTGGCCTTTGTATGTTATGTTAATTTTAACATTTTTCCCTCTTAACTATGAATATAACACTATAGGTTAAGTTGGAAAATATGATACCAGTTATGTTTGGCTAATGGCAACTTAATACAATTATTGACTGATTATATGATCACTCTTGTGTGTATGTTGGTACATTTGGAGTTATTTAAGCATATAATACTACTTCCTATGATTTTTTGGTATAGAGTTGTGATTCATTGAACCTTGTGTACATTTTGGAGATCAATGAACCATGGAGACCTAAGGGAATGGTGGTGAATTAGGAACATGAGTACTAAACGATAGGAGTGGATCCTACTTAGCCTCACATTGACTTGGTAGTTACTGAGTTTGGATCTGACAGATGGACTTGTCAAATTTAGTCATGTGGCCATATGCATGTATATGGTGGAATGTTTATTCCTTAATTTTATGTACATTGGAAATGTAGTATTTCCAATTCTTGGTCATCATCATACTTATCAAGAGCTTTTTGGAGTAGTGATAGTATTGACATGTTATACTTATCAAGAGCTACATGGAGTAGTGTTAGTTTTAATTTATACACGTCATTTTTGTCAGGTTCCCTAAATACTTTTATCTAAAATGAGAAAAGCACTCTCTAGATTAGAGAGATGTGCAGAGGGGCTGGAATATTTTGAAGAACTCTCTTTGGTCATTTATGTTGGTTTGTATGATAATATTATGTGCTCTTGTAAAGTCAGTAAAACTTTCACTGAGATATGTGGGACTCTTCAAGGAAACATAATTGGTCAATCCTATAGTATATAGGTTTGTCTTGATGGTTCTAGACCTCAGAGTGGTCATGACAAAATAAATCAAAGTAATACTCGCAAACCATGTTTGCATAATTGGAAGATATCATAGAGTAGGGTCTTATGGTATCAATATTCCTAGAATAGTACAACTTGAGGGAACTTCAGTGAGTTATATAGGTAACTTCACATTTATTTACTTGATTTGATACTTATATTGTTTTTTTTCTCTACTAAATAATGTTTTTAATTTATAATTTATATATTTGATAAGAGTCATCTAGGACAATGAGTAGCGTTAGGGAAGAAGGATGTTACATCCTGATTCCTCGCCAAACAAACTTACTAGATTATTCATGGATATCTATAATTGAAAATTTTGGATTTGAATATTTTTAACTAAGATTTGATATATGTTGTTATGGGACATTAAGATATTATTTATGAGTTACTTGTAAGTATATGTTTACTTTATGATCATGTTGATTTATTCTTTTAGCTATGTTTTATGATGAATGTATATCATGATTGCTATGGTCTAACTACTTGCTTTATTGTGAGGTTGATGCAGGAGAACCTATCCTTCTGTGATGGAGGGAGAGCATTATCAAAAAGGGTGATGTAGATGGAGATGTCAGAAGATGATAGAGAAACAAGCTAGAACCCTGCACACACCACATAAGTAATTCATATTAGGTGCACAATTTGAATGGTTAGCATTAACATCTTCCTTATATTAACTATATATAGGTAATTTTTTATGTATGCATGTTAGTCCAGATTTATGATTAATATGGAATTAATCTCGGGTGTAGAATAAATTTCATGCGATTTATTGCTTAATTACTAGTTTAAAATATTAGTGACTTATTATTGTAGCATTATTATTAAATCAGTATGATGAATTAATTATGCGAAGTAATTATTTATTATTAAATAATTAGAAAATTTAAAACATGAAAAACCTTATAGAGTCATTAAAGTAAAAATAAAGAAAATTATATTTAGGAAAAGCCATGAAAAACATAAAAATAGAAAAACAGAAGGCTCTTTTAAAAATAAAACAAAAGGGAATAAAGACGAGAAAAACAAAAAGAAAGTTTTAAAATAAAAACAAGAAAAAAATCTTTAAAGCAAAAAAAGGACTATGCCCTTTTTAACCTATGTGGTTGTGGAAAGGAATATCATAAGTGTTGGGAATCAAAGAAAAGAGGAGCAGACAAAAAGGCCATTACACAGAGAAGAAAAGGAAGCATGGAAGGAGATTTTTAGTCCAATTTAAAGGTAGGAAATGTTTTAAAATTTGATTATAAGAACATGAGAAAAACATATAATATTATCTGGATAAATATATTTTATACTTAAGTCGTTATATATTTATTTAGATGATTGTTTATATACTCATATTACTTGTATAGCATTACTGATATGCTGTAGATTTCTTAAGACTGAATATTCTATGCAATAAATCACTATATCCAGCTAAGAATTTAGTCCTTTCAATATATATATATATATATATATATATATAGGTGGCATCGCTATTTATTCATTTAAGTAACTTTATTTCTAGAATACTAGAAGGGGTTGATTATGTTTTTAAAAAAGTCCTTTTAAAAAACATAGGAGTCACTGCCTTGTCAATAGTGGGATGCTAAAATCATGTTTTAGCTTGAAAATATAATATTAACATCATTATATTTTATAGAGGAAATTTAAGACATTGGTTTCACTGTACAACCATTGCCTAACTTGTGACATATTGTTATATGTATACATTAAATCAATTAACCAAGTGAATAGTTGAATCACTGGAAATTGCATTAAGAGGTTTTATGTAATGCTGTCTAGTTTGTATTCTCAACTTGCTTTATATATGTTTTGAGTCGCTAGTTTTTATTAAATAATAGGAATAAGTCACTATGCTAGGATAAGTTGTTGAAAATAAGGATAGATGGAATTATATATATAAGTGGATCACTGAACATTAATAAAGTGTGTATATATATATATATATATATATATATATCCTATTATATATATATTTCTTGCTGATGGTATCATGTTATAGGAATGAATTATTGATGTATTAATTCCCAAACCATTTAAATTGAGTTGTTGTAATCAACATTTATATCACATAGTGGCATCACCATTTTTCAGCTTGCGTAGCTTTATAAAGTGTTACTATAAGTCTTTGGGAGAATATTCTTAATTGAATAATCAAATAAGTGTCACTGATATTTTTTTTCCATCTTGTGTGTTTAACTAAGTTGTTTTAGATATTGATTTACTAATGGAAAGATTAGAGTTAATTGTATATACCAAATCGACCCACTAATGGAATGATATAATGTCAAAGTAAATAATTAGATTGCTGGATATAGGTATATAATAATTACTATATGTATATAGGTATGTATTTTATCATAGCGTCACCATAGAGAGCAGATCAAATGGAATTGACAAAACATTTAACAGTAAATTCATAGGAAGTAGGCCATCAATAGAGAACAGGTTGTACAAAGAAACCCATATGAGCATTATAAATAACAATTATATTTTATAAAAAGTGGGAATGATCTAGTTTTGCCATTTCTTAGATGGCATGGTTATATTTGATAACAGATGTCAATAATTTAAATAAAAGTGGGAAATGTCAATATTTTATAATACGTGGGACATATTCCTTCCTCTTTGAAAAGAGATTATTAAATCTGGTAAGAGGATTGAAGATTATTTAAAGGGTTTTTTATGTATAGTATTTATTGTAAATTTAAACAAGGAAAATATTTTTGAAAAATAAAAAAAATGTATGTGGTTATTTACATTATGGTTGATTTACATATGAACTAGAACAATAACCAATTTTGTATATAAAATTTACTAGTTGTGAATTATTGGTCTATATCAAGAAGCTTTCAACTTACATATTTATGGACTTATTTATATGATTATATAGGTGTAAAAAATTAGAAATATCAAAATGCTAAAGATGTACAATATTTAACTATTATGATTTTTAAAAATTAGCAAATATTGAAAGTTGTTATTTTGGGAAAACACTAAGGAGAAATATATTTAGCTTTCACAATGATCTTTGTTTACTATTCTAAATGATTGATTATGAAAATAAAAATAAAAGGTGATTATGTCGGCTTAGTATTAGGCATAAAATCATAAATAAAATATGGACATGTCCACTTTAGGTACACCATGTCACAATACACTTCATTTTTTAATCGTAGAATCATTTTAATTGACTCTGATAGATGGCAGAGAGGAAAAAATAGAAAAATCATAATTTTGGAAGTGACTAATCAAATTTAAAAGCAGGAGATAAACCCAGACATGAGCACAATATGGGAATAGTGATGTAATGCACTCTAGTCTATTGACAATGGATTTATCTTGATTTATTGTGTGAAAAAATTGATCATTTTTCTTTTTGCACCTATGGATGCTAAGTAATTTGCTATATCACAATTATAGGTTTACCATGCATAAACCATTATTTGTCTTCTCTTGTCCTTTGAAACCCTCAGGTCATTTTGACAGCTTAAAACTTGAAATAAAAAGAAGGAAGTGTAATGGGATAAGTTTACCTTAATCACACACTTAATGGTTGATCATTGCCTACATATCTAATACTACAAGGAGGGAAATCAATCCCACGTAGTTCTCCCACCTAGAGTGAATTTGCAATTGTGTTCCTTTGACTATGTATATGCAGCTAGCAAATGGATTTGATACTTGGTAATGATACCTCTTGACTTATTTCAGAGGAATTTTGACTTGGATTATGGATACTCCTTATGAAGGATTTGAAATTTGGGTAGAATAGAGCACATTTTCTCAATGTGTATAAGTTTATATATTTTTACCTTATGAATAACAAGTAGTCTAAATTAATGACTCTTGATATGCATTTATAGGCAAATATTTTGATAATTTCCTTTATCCGACCTTATGAAACATGTAAAAAGACCCAAAAGATTGATTTCAAATTTGGAAACTAGTTATTATTTGGCATGGGACCCGGTTGGCCCAGGTGGATAAGGGAGCATTACGATCTCGTATGATTAAGGTGAACAATATAAAAGTAATATTAAGCATCTTTATTATTTCACATTGAGAGTTTTGTATATTATTAATGATAAACAAAGGGCCAAACCTACATATAAAAAATGTCTTATAATAATGATGAATAAGATTCATGTAATTGTGTGTAAGTCATGTGGTGTAGGATATGTCAAGAATTAGGATTGTCATGTACCTATGACCAAATTTATGTTTACACTATTGGGGTTTGAATATTTATTAGAACATGTTATTTTTTTTACTATTTTATATATAAATGGGGATCTCAATGTTCTCTTGTTGCATCTCAAGTTAGTGCTTAACTATTTAGGCTTACGTAATATGTCAATGTGGTAGGTTGAGTGTCCACTTATTTATTTCTCTTGTTGAATCATGCATAGGGCTTAGTTAGATTAAAGAGTTTAGAGTGATAATACATTCCATTTCAATAATAAATGTTATAGATAAATATTATTTACCCATGGCAAAAGGGAATCAATGCAACATACACATAAGCTACCAAGGGGAATGGGATTGAAGATTAGTAAATTTGACATGGTCAAAGTAAATGGAAGCATAATGATAACGCACAAATAAAGAGAATGTTTGATGAAAACCCTAAAATAATCAGAACCCATAACAATAAGACTCTAGGGGAAATGGATATGAAACCCTAATATTAGATGATCATAAGGATCAATTTCATCAAAATGTTTTAATAATTTGTGTTTTAAGGATAATAACACTATGCACAATTAATTAAAACCAGGGCATAAAGGAGATATAACATAATATAGTAAATAATAATATCAAGTCTAACCAAGGCTAAAATGATGATGAAACTATAATGAAATTTTAAATGATCAATAACAATGTAAATAGAGATAAGTCACTGATATGGACAAACCTGGATTCTATTTATTGCTTATGATACTAGAAGACATGTTTTGAGGCCAATTAGACTAAACTCCTAAAAATGGTTACAATTTGGAAGGTGACTAGAATTGTGGACTAGCAAAAAATACACTACCTAAATCATGGGTTGATAAAGATAGGTTTCTAATGATTGTGGTTTTTTGCTATGATTTTTTGAATTTTTATCTTGGAGGTCTAATTTTTTTTTGGATTCTTCAACAAATGTAGATGGCTAGGAGTCTAGATTTGCTTGGCAAAACTATTGTGCATTGTCCTTTAAACAAGTCTTATCTAATTTTAACCATACTTAACCATAATGTCATAAGAATAATATAATATGTTTAATGTTAGTAACTTGGGCCCCTTTTTTAGGGTTAAAACTACATAACCTACATGCTCATAATCAAGGCTTATGTGGTTCTATAGATGTAAGCGACTCAACCCAAGTGAGAGATAATAATTCACCTTCTCTCCATTAATAATCAATGATAAATATATGTGTTCCTTATTTAAAATTTCTTTTTTTATAAGGATGCATCCATAAGATTTCAATGGATAGAAATAAGAATGATATAAAATATGATCAATGTGCAGGCTCCTTGACAAGTGTGTGAAATATATAATCATTGTAATTTGTGTTTAGGAGGAGGATAAATGTCTTGGGGTAAATTTATATATACAAACTCCATAAAGACACATTCATACATAGTTTGATCATAGAAAATAGTGAAAATTAATAAGTGAGGCCCAATAAATTAGCACAATTCATAAAGGACTTATAAAACTAATGATCAAAATATTTGGTGGCTAGTTATGGTCAAACTAGAATTATGGATGGTTGATTATGGTTAGAGAAAATTCTAAAAGGTTATTTTAGACATTCTAAGAGCATTCAAGGTCATACTGAGGGAAAATAAATACTCAGTCAGTAGGTTTTTAGAAATTTCAAATTGAATCTAGGTATTATAATTGACTTAAAGTGAAAAAAAATTGAGTTCTAAGGAAAACCTAAGTCAAAATAAAATAATAAGGGGCCCAACACAAGGGTAAATTTTACTGAAGATAGCCAAATGTATGCACATGATTCAAGGACATGAAAACATGAAAAGTAAAATGACAAATTTTACCAAATTATGTTTCTAAAATAATATCCATCTTATTCAAAATTGCTTTTACATACACACACAACCCATCTCAACTCTTGTTTAGAGTGTTGTCCCCTGGACCTATTAGGATCTAAATCTCTCTCTTGCTTTATTGGCTCTCAATATTTTTTACCCTCATTGAAGGGTAGGATCCTTTCCAGGGACAAGAATTGTATAGGGGAGTGCATATGTTTTGTGGTCAGTGGAAAAGTTACCTTATGACGCTCTCCCCCTCATATCTTTATGGTAGTATTCTCCTTTTTATCTGACTTAAATTATACTTTATTTGTTATTTTTGATGACTGATATAATATATAATATGATGTTAATATCACTTATCACACCTTGTATATCTTGTAGATGTTTATATATGTCTCTATTATTTTATCTACATATTTATGAAATCATTTTATTTATACCATGTTCTAATTTGGCATTGATGATGTGATATGATGGTGTAACTTGAAACTAATTATCATTAGCCCTTATTTTATTCTTGTATCATTCAAAATATATCATATTACATGTTTTACTCTATCTCTACATTATTTTTTTTTACAGAAACCGTGATAAATTTTTATTAGATAAGGTTAATAATCAGGAAAGGGGTCCTCTTATAAAAACCATCAAGAGATATTCAACATAAAATCAAATAGGTACTATGGTAGCACAAGACACTATCAGAACATAGTCATTAGCTAAAATTTAGAAAAAAACCATATAAAATGATTCCAAAAAGGGACTAAGGGGGGAAAAGTTGAAACAACTATTTATACTCGTCAGACTCAGTGTATACAACTAGTTTGTTGCTTCTAGTTTTAGTTTTTTATTTGTCCTTACCTCTAGTCCTTTTACTCAAGCCTTGGTAGGTTTCTTTAATTATACTCTCTCTTTTCTGGAGTGGCATCCACTCCACCTCCTTATCCAGTGGTCTCTTATTCATCTCCATCTCATTCTCCTTACTTTATTTCTTCTTCCTACTGGGGGAATGGTACCAATCTCCCCACTTTTTTTATCTCATACTGCCAAACCTCCACTAGTCTTAATTATTACCTCATCTAAAGCAAATATCCCTTTTAATTTATTAATATCCTCCACTATATCTATGCATATCAAGTGTTGCATTATTGCCTTAGTCTAGATTTTCTCCAGGGTCCTTTCAATGTTAGACTATTTGTTTCTCGGGGGGGGGGGGGTAGGTGGTAGGGTGGATTCTAGTTATGGGATTCACCTCTTCAAAGTTGTCTTCTGAGCTATTTTAGATAATAATCCTTCCCTCATGAAGGTGGGGAATTTCTAATCTCAACTTCCTAACTCTCCTTAGAATCATTACTTAAGTCCTACCCCCTGCTATGGACATCAATAATCTCATTAACATTTTTACCCTAGAGGGTTTCACCTCTATGAATGATAAGGAGAATAAGCCATTGGTGAATTGGGTCAAATGAGGGATTGACCTTGAAGGAAGTAACATAAGCTTTGAGTGACTTTAGTGGGAAAAAGGGGGGACTAATCTTGTGACCCTTGAAATTGTTCACCAGTAAAAAATGGTAATAAAACAAGATAATGTGTTTTCCCTCAAGGGTGATATACTTGATGATTTAAAGGAAAACATCAAGCCATTTCTTGGGTAAATCAGCTCAGGGAAATCCTTTTTGACATGATATATCTATAATATCATATTTTAATAAAATTATCATTACCTCTTCCTTCTTTTTTTGTCCTTATAGTCTTTTATTCCATCTCAACTCATGTCGGTTACTTCACCAATAATATCCTCCATGATCATAATGCTCATCCCTCTCATCCTAACTAGATGGTTGCCCCAGCCTTTAACAAAATCCCTAGATATGTTTGAGTCATATACCATAATTCTTTCCATGAAGTTGTAAATCCCACCTTTGACTAGGTTTTGTCAAATAATTGGGTCCTCCTTTACCTCTACGAAGGACATCGATTCTATCCTATCTCTCTCACCTCCCATATTGACTCTGGATTTAAAGATCTAATTTATGTAGAAAATAACCATTTTTTATCTTAATATGGATTATTTTATTATCAAATTTTGGGCATTTATTGAATGAAATGGCTTGGAGTTTTGTACGGTTCACAGTGTGGGTAGCAATTTAGTGTTGATTGATATGTATCATACTTCAGGATCTGTACATCATATCATCGATCGTGAGGAGTGTTGATGCCTTATCCCACACATAGGAGATGGATTATATTTTTGAAATAATGATAAGCCTCAGATAGGAGATCATCCACATTTTTCCAATGTTTTAACACCTCACCTCAAACCCCTAAATTTGCCATATAATTAGCACCCATGTTTCCCACTCTATATGTATGAGAGATGGCATGATTTTTGAAATTTCCTAGGAGGTTTTTTGCATCTCCCATGACCTTAGAGATGTTCTAATAATGATTATAGATATCTTTTATTATAGATATCTTTTAGATAATTAACAATGTTTAGGGAGTTTCCTTCGATTTGTGGCTACTCAATGCTCATTTTGACTGCCAAGTCTATTCCCTAAAATGCTACAGAAGCTTTAGCCACAAGGTTATATTGAACACCTAAGGGGATTACATAGGTTGTGACCATGCTCTTGTTGGTATCCCTAATAACACCCCCATGATAATGAGTATTATACTCTTATTTATCTCTTTTTGAATTAAGATAATAATATATCTATTCATATTGAGATTGGATCTATATAAACACCATCATATTTTTTACAATTATTTAACACTTAATTAGTGTCGTATTTTTTAATTGTTACATGTGGATTTAATGAAAATAAATTATTCAAATTCAATTAGGATTTATCTATTTATTTTCATAATATGATATTGAATAATTCCCAAGGTTTCAATTGGAAAATTAATCCCCATCTAAGTCAAGAAATCCAAAATTATGAGAAAAAATTTGCCATGTTTTATGGTACCTGGCATAGGGGTTATTTCATTCAAGGAAACTAAGTGTTGTTGAAGACTTATCACATGATAAAATAGGATTTTTAGGGGAAGGTATCAAATGTGATGTATAAAAGTTTATGGTAGAATGTTTAGTTCGTCAAAAAATAAAGGATTAGAGAATTAATACTTTGATTCTTATACAATCCTTATATATCCCTAGCCAGAAATGGGAGGAGGTTTGCATGGATTTCATCATAAGGTTGCCAAAATTAGAAGATAATTTTTTCATTAGAGTGGTTGTTGATATACTCATAAAATATGTTCATTATTATTCCTAGTCTTTTTTTTTTGATGTGGGTTTTATGCACACTAGGGAACCCTACGATGTAGCCTCTAACATTTTAGGATTGGTGAAGAAAGATTCACTCCTGAGCATGAGTTGCGGGGTGTTGAGTTTTATAAAAAACATGTTGGTGGAATAATGGTTAGTGGAGTGGTTGTTTACCTTAGATGATTCAGATATGACATGGTCTATATATAATTTAGATGGGTGGATTGATGATGGATCTAACCTGTTGTCCCCAAAATCTGTCACTCATTTTTAGGACAACACATGAAATATTTTTGGTCCTACAAGCCAAAAATTATCTCTTCCCTTCTCAAAAATTGTTATGAGCCTTCAAATTCTCTATTTTTCAAACTTTTTTAGCTAACGGACTCTGCATATATATTTATACAGACTCTGCAAATACGTTTCTATGGATTCTGCAAGCTCAATTCTACATACTCTGTAGGCTTATTTTTATGGAATCTATAGATACATTTCTATGGACTTCGTAGGAAGGATTCTACGAACTCTAAGGCTCAAATCTACGGAATCTACAGGCAAGAAACTATGGACTTTGTAGATAGGTTTCTACGGACTTCGTAAGCTAGATTTCTACAGACTCTTTCAAGGTTAGAGAAAACTTAGAGAAAACTACGGACTCAATTCTATGGACTCTGCAGGAAGAAATATATGGACTCAGTATCTACAGACTCCACAGGCAGAATAATATGGACTTTGCAGACTTAGTTTCTACGGACTCTGCCAGTTATATGGACCCAAAACTACAAACTCTATAGGTTGATTTCTCATTTCTACAGACTCCCCCAGTTATATGGACTCATTTCTAGGGACTCTACAGGTTGGTTTCTATAGACTCTACAGGAAAGAAATGAGTTCTCAATAATTAGGCATTTTTAGAATTGGTTCAGTGTCTTGGATCAACCAAAATTGTTCATCGACAAGCTTCTAAGCAAGGATTGAACCGTTGAACTTTGAACCAAGAAGGTTCAATGGGTTCAATAGGTTCACAGGTTCAACGTCATCGACAAAGAGTTAAGTGCTTTGTCAAAAGTTCATCAAGTTCAATTGCTTCATCGTTCAACGGCTTCAAAACACTTAGCTAAAAGAAGAAGGCTTGAACCATTGAACCGTTGAACCTTGAACCATCTTGGTTCAAAGGTTTAACGGGTTCAATAGTTCAAAGGTTCAAACAAGCGATTGGTTCAACGCATTTGGTTCAAGTGGCCAAAAGACTTAGCGAAAAACAAAAAAATGAACTGTTGAACCATTGAACCAAAGTTGGTTCAACCAGTTGGTTCAAATAGTTGGTTCAAGAGACTTCCCCAAAGCTGAAGGACTTCACCAAAAATACAAGTGCCCTTGTGGACAGCACTTGGGAGCCAAAATGGACCCTTGCAACTTTTCTGAAAGGCAACCTTGGAAATCAAAATCCCCTTTCAGAGGGTAGGCAAGGAGCAAATGGACTATTTCAAAGGCCAAATGGAGCAAAAGATTTATTCAAAAAAAAATTTTTGTGGCAAAGTTGTTAAGGCAATTCCTTCGAACATTTTGTCTGAAGGAAATGGTCCTTCGTGTCTCTTTCTACCTTGGCCGATTTTCCATGGGCTTTTATCTTTGATCGAGCTTATTCCTTCAGATAAAATGTCTGAAGGAATTCCTTCAAACAAAATGTCTGAAGGAATTCCTTCAGACATTTTGTCTAAAAGAATTAGAGCCCGGTGAAGCCCAAAGACTGCCCGAAGGGAAGGAACCCTTGCGGGGGGCTCTCGCCAAGTAAAATGGACCTTTCTCAAGACCTTGAAGGGCAAGTCCCCTATGGGAAAGATCAAACCACAAAGCTGAAGGAATTGAGAAGGAAGATGATGGGCCTGTAGATGTCAAAATCAAACCTTGTGAACTAGCCGTTGGGATCCAGAAGTCTGGCGATGTCCCTACAGCCATCAAAATTAGGGCAACCAACTAGCCGTTGATCTTTGCAGGCTTGAGCGCAGACTTGAATGCATTAAAAGGCCTTAAGGCCAAGGTCAAAAGGGAGAACTACCAAGAGGAGAAGTTGAAAGAGCCAACAAAGCTGGGAACATAGCCTCGAGAGCTCATATTCTAGAAAAAGACAAAACCAGAGAGAGCCAAAGAGGGAAATATCTATGCAGTAGTTATTCCAGTAGGTGAAACAGTCTATAAAATAGATATTTTAGATTGTAAACATTGAAGGCATAGCTTGTTGGTCTCCCTTGGAGTAAAGACAAAATAGATAGCTGCGTAAACATCAGAGGGGACAGACCAGATCATCTAGACCCAGGAGAAGACATATGAGATGAAATGACATGCCATAGTTAAGGCAACCATCCTATTTTCAAAATGGTCCTTTAACAAAATTGAAGATGCATTCAAAGCATTGAATGCAACATGGGTCGCTCCATAGAACAAAATGCCAGTCTTTTTTGGGCTTCTTGATATTGTAAATCCCTTCTCTTTGAAAAGGGAGATTTTTTTGAGTAAAAGGAAGCAAAACTTTGCCAAAATTGAGAGGCTATCATTGAGACTTTGAGCTCAGGTTGTTAATCATTTTTCTTTGTTTGAATGAGAAAGCAAGTTACTTTTAGACTTTGTGTTGTCATAGCTTGTATCATTTAGGAGATTGTTATTATGTCTATCTTCTGAATATGTTCTTGTCTATTCAATGAAATAAGCAGAGCTAGTGGAGATAATCAAGAAGGTGTCTTGAAGCCAACTGTGGGAAGACTTTGTGTTGCCTATAATTGCCTTTAGTGTGTTTTTTTAGTTTCTATTTCTATGTAAAAGACCTTGGGATGACTTTGTGCCCTTATTGTCTTTTGTATTTCACTCTTTGGGCAGTTGAAGTGGAGACTTTGTGCTACACTTCATTCTGCTGGTTACTATATCTTGTTACTAGTCACTTATCACTACCTGAAAGAACTCTTGTTGTTTCCTATAAGACTACTTCTGAAAGAAGAGAAGTACCTTCAGTGTTTTCACCAAGATTTCTCCTTTATCTGTGAGCATCATCTCTGAAAGAAGAGAGATGGATGGTGATATTCTACCCTCGAGTGTTATTTTCTGCATATATTTATAGTTATAACCCATTCATACTTATAGGGAACCTCCCCTTGATGAGAGGAGAGATTTGTCCCCTTTTGATGTGGTAAACCTGGACACTTGGTTGACCAATCTCCCTTGATGTGGTTGATCAGACCTATTTTGCTCATCAATTAACTAGTTGACAAAATATTCACCCAACAGTTTTTTGGCGACTCCACTGGAGACTGAAGAGTAGTTCCTTCCCTTATCCATTATAGACTCTGGTGACTCTAGTATGTGTCTTACCCATTATTATTATAGCCTTATCCATCTCCATTATATAATTTGTAAACTCCACATTATACCAGAAATCAAAGAGCCTAAGGTGTTATTGACCCTGTCTTTGAATTAGTGCAGCAAGGACATTTTGATTTGTTTCCTCCACAAATTCAAGTTCAACGATCCATGAGTGTTCCTCCTACCCATACCCAGTCACCAACACAAGGCAGTGCTGATTTTTTTGTTGTTAGCAGAGCTTTGCCTATACATACTCCACCCAAATTTGTTATCCCACTTTTACATAACCAAATCATGGCAGCTCAAGGCCCCTGGGGTAACTATTTTGGTCCACTCAATCTGACTCCACATCTACATGAACTTCCATGCAGTTCAAGAAAGAATTCTCCAAATTCTTTGGTGATGGGAAAGTTCATCCTGATGAACACATTATAGCCTTCAACATAGCTTGTGGTGTGATAGGTGTAGAGTATGAAGACATAGCAGTCAGGCTATTTATGGAGACACTACAAGGCACTACTGCAGATTGGTTCTACCATTTGCAAGCTCAGTCAATGACTGATTGGGACACTCTTAAAGCCAAATTTGAAGCAAAGTTCAAGCCTATAGAAGATGTACATACCTTGATAGCCCAACTCACATAGACGAAGAAGGAGCCTCATGAACCTATGAAGTATTTTGTTGCAAAGTTTGACAAGCTAAAGAACTAGATTCCTACCATTGCTCAGCCAACACCTAAAAATCTCAAATGCTTCTTCATCAACTCACAACTGCCTAAAGTGAGTTATTTGCTGAGACATGCTGGCCATATAGACCTTGTTACTACTCAGGATTTGGCTACTGAGGTAGAAGAGGACCTTATCTTGGCAGAAAAGATAAGGAGAGACCCTAACAAAGGTAAATCCTCTTCATCTTCAGAATGCTCACCTTCAGCAACCACTGATCTAATGGTGCATAAGCTAGTAAATGAGTTACTTGCCCTTAGAAAGCAAATGGTGCAGGAGATGTCATCTACTCCTTCATATAGAGATATGCCAAGGAGAACATTTCAAAATCTATCATACCAAGGTAATGCAGCCAGGAATCAAGGACAAGCAAATCATCTTCCTCCCCCACAGGGGAACCTGGCCATTGAATCACCTCCAACCAACTCAGTAGTTGGATATCTGGAAACAGAGCATGATTCCTCTTTCCAACTTGAGTTTGATCAAGAAAATTATGCTGATCTCTTCATGGAGGACCAAGAAGAATCAGCTGGCGACTCCAACATTAGTTTCCTGAATTATTAAGATGAACCCAAAAGTGAAGGTAAAGTAGCTGAAGGATCATACGCTATTTTCACACGGTCCAAGAACTAGTCAGCCAAACAAGCTAATAAAGAAAAGATAGAGGAGTAATCTCAGCCTGTAATTTCAATTGATAAGCGGGGAACCACCTTGCCTTTCCAGCCCAAGGACTAGGTAATTGCTAAAAAAGTAAGTGCTCCAAACTTGCCTTCACTTTCAACTTCAAATTCACAGATCAGTCCTTTTCCTCCTAAAAACTAGAAGGATGAACTCCCTTCCCCTCTTCATAGTTCATTTCAGACATTTGACATAATTGACCATGTTAAGAAAACTAAGATCCAAATGTCTGAATTTGAATTTCTGCAATCCAACCCTGATCAGTTGGATAAATTGGTTCAATGTGTAAAGAACCAAACTATCCCAGCAAGACAAGAAGCTAAGAAGGTAACTCATGATCCCCCAAGGAACATGTATATCCCAAATAACCTTATCATTACTCCTCTTGTTACCCCTGGGAAAATAGAGCCTTTCTATGTTTCCCTGTTGATAAACGGTCACAAGCTGAGCAATTGCATCATTGATTTCAGAGCTTCAGACAATGTCATGCCTATCAAAGTGGAAGAATCCCTTGGTCTCACACTGGCCAAGACATTTGGGAGATGTTTCTCCATGGAGAACAAATAAGTGTCACTGCTGGGACAAATCAAAGATGCCCAATTTGCATTTACAGCATTCCCAAACAAATGAATCAAGATGACTATCCTGGTGGCCGACATCCCAGCATCATAAAACATCCTTCTTGGCTAAAATTTCTATAAGGATGTTGGTGGCGAGTTGAGCATGGACTTATCTGAGGTGAGAATACCTGTCAAAGGCATCATGAAGAGGCTACTTCCCGAGAAGGAAGCGAAATACGTGGTTACTCAGACATCAGTGCCTGAAGCTCAAATCTTATTTGAGTCTTTAGGCATGGGTAATTATTTCTTAACCACAGAGGAAGTCCATGAAGCACCTAATGAAACTTCTGAATGTGATAGCCTGAAAATACCTTCATCTAGAACAATAGAAAGGATGGTAGAATGCAGTACAAGTGCTGAAGAATCTTCCCCTCCAAATGAAGAAGAATCCAAAGAAAAATCAGTGTCTAAGGAGGTATGGATTATGGAATTTGATGGTAGCTACTCTTCTACCAGTTCAAGTGCTAGAATTGTGCTAATATCTCCTCAAGGAGATATTTTTTCTTCATCATACAAGTTGCAGTTCAGCAACACCAACAACATAGCTGAGTATAAATATCTCTTACTTGGATTGAAGGCTACTCGTGATAAAGGTGTCAAGTTCCTTCATGCTAAAGGAGATGCTAAACTAGTGGTTTGTCAGGTGAAAAACTTGTATCAAACCAAGAATGAGAGACTGCACCACTACCGTAATCTAGTCTGGGATCAACTTGAATGCTTTGATGCTTTTAGCATCTCTGCCATACCCAGGGAATTTAATTATAGAGTTGATGTACTGGCTATTTTAGCAACTCTCTTAGTCCCTCACCTAGACTTCAAAGGAGATAGGTACACTATTGAGTTGGTATTTTGATCAAGTATACCTGATAATGTCATTCATTAGCAGGTGTTTAACCATGACAGCCAAATCATTGCCTTCTTGGAGTAAAAAGATAGCTTTGGACAGCTGCACTTTGAAGGCAGTGAGCCTCAGAAGCTTGAACCAGCCCTTAAATCAAGTGCAGATACAGGTGAAGAATTCTTGAAACTCAAAGGGAATAAAATCCCAAAAGCCTTGGTTTCCCTTGAGAATTTGTTTGACAAACATGACAGATTCATCAAATAGCAGCAAATGGATTCAAACTCCTCTCTGGAGTTTGATCAGATAAATTTAGGTACCAAAGAAGATTCCAAGATGGTGAACATTGGGAAGTGCTACACTCCTGAGGAGAGATCCATGTTCACTGCTTCACTCCGCTAGTACATGGATGTCCTAGTATACTCCTATGATGATCTAAAGTCACTCAGGCCTAAAGAAATCTACCATGACATTTCTCTCAAAAGTGATTCGGTGCCTTACAAGCAAAAATCTAGATAGTATAATCTAAAGATATCAGGAACTATTTTATCTGAAATACAAGAAATGCTGAATGCCAAAATAATTTTCCCAATCCATCATTCCACATAGATCATAAATATAGTCCTTGTGAGGAAGAAGAATGGCAAAATTTGCCTTTGTGTGGACTTTAGGAATTTGAATCAGTCATCCTTAAAGGATAACTATCCTTTGGCCATCATGGATCAAGTTCTTTAGACAGTGACTAGATCAGAGATGTTATCAATGTTAGATGGCTTCTCAGGATATAATCAAGTAGAAGTTGGTGAAGCAGACCAACACAAGACTACCTTCACCATGCCATGGGGCACCTTTGCCTATCGAAGAATGCCATTTGGCCTGATAAATGCTGGTTGCACCTTTTAGAGAGCAATGGACCTTACTTTTAAAGATGAAATAGGTAAGTTTATTATAGTGTACTTAGATGATCTAACCATCTTTTCCAAGCATCACTTGAATCATGTGCACCACTTACAATAAGTGCTAGAACGTTGCCACCAGAATGGCATTTATCTTAACCCTAAGAAGTCTATTTTTTGGGTGACAGAAGGGAAGCTTCTCAGACACATTGTATCTAGGGAAGGCATAAAGATTAACTCAGAAAGAGTCAAGTTCATCCAAGAGCTTACTCTGCCTACAAGTAAGACTGTAGTTCACTCTTTCTTCAGAAAAGTGAACTTTTTACGAAGGTTCATCCTTGAGTTCACTGAGAAGACTCATCATATTGTGGATATGATAAAAGGAAAGGCCACCTACAGCTAGACTGAAGAAGGCAAATTAGCATTTTGGGACATCAAGACAGCGATTACTCACACCTCAATTTTGGTTTGTCTAGATTATACCAAGGATTTCATCAAGATAGTTATGCTTCTGAACACACACTTTCAGCCATTGGTTTAGCAGAATGAAGGTGTGGAATCTCCCATATCCTTCATGAGCTGTCCTCTCAAAGCTCATGAGCTGAAGTATTCAAATATGGAGAATCATGCTTATGTGGTGGTCAAGGCAGTGAAGCATTTTCGCTTCTACATTCTAAATTCCCACACTACTGCCATGGTTCTTGATACCATGGTCAAATCCATACTAACTCAGCAAGAGTTTGGAACCAAAAGAGGGAACTGGATTGCTAAAATCCAAGAGTTTGACCTAGTATCAAACCAACAAAGCTGGTGAGAGGAAAAGGCCTCTATTTATTGATTGCTGATAACAGACTTGAAGAAGCAGGGCATGAAGAAAAAAAAAGTGGAAGACACGCCAACAGTCCTCTTTGTCTCCACCATAAATGAGTGGTATTCAAGTATTGCTCATTTCCTTACTTATGGTGAGTGTCATGCCCACCTATCTCATAAAAAAAGGAGGACTGTCAAACTGAAAGCTGCCAATTTTGTCCTTTGGGACAATGGTCTGTATAAGAGGAGCCTTGATGGAGTGTTCCTTCGCTGCATGGATAAAGAGCAACAGAACCAACTTTTGAGGTCCTTCCATAATCTAACCTATGGAGGACATTTTTTTGCTCCTATAACTGCCCACAAGATTCTTAGAGCTAGGTAATACTGGCCTACTTTGTTCCAAGATGCATACAAATGGGTATGAAGGTGTGAACTGTGTCAACAGTTCATTAGAAGACCCAAGATAGCTACTCTGCCTCTCAAACTAGTTGTGATAGAAGAGCCATTTTAGTAATGGGGAATCGATTTCATTAGTGCTATAAACCCATCTTCAAGTGCTGGACATGATTATGTCCTCACAGCCACATATTACTTCACCAAGTGGGTGGAAGCATTTCCAACCAAGCATGCTAATTTAGAAGTAGTATGCGATTTCCTCAAGGAGAACATCATTTCCAGGTTTGGGGTCCCAACCAAGGTTATGACAGATAATGCTGCCTATTTCTCTTCTCATGAGATCACTCAATTTTGTTTTTACTATGGGATTACCCTCTCCCACTCCTCTGATTATTTCCCACAAGGGAATGGCTAAGCTGAATTAAGCAACAAGAACCTGGTGACCATCATCAAGAAGCTGGTGGATGACAGCCAATGGACATGGCATAAAGCATTGGTTGATGCCTTATGGGTAGACAAGATTATGCCCTATGCCATTGGTTGATGCTTTATGGGTAGACAAGATTATACCCAAAAGGGCGATAGGTATGTCACCTTTCCAACTTTTGTATGGTCTCAATGCAGAGATACCGATCACCCTAGAATTGACAGCACTAAAATTGGCAAAGGTGATCGAAGATCAGACATATGAAAGCTCCATTAACAAAAGGATCATGTGCTTGACTGAGCTAGATGAGCAACAAACTATGGTGGTAGACGGAATTGCTGCACACCAAAGTCTGGTGAAGAAGCTCTTCGACTAGAAAGCAAAAAATTGGGATTTCTAGATTGGTGATCAAGTCCTTTTATGGGACAAGAGGAGAGAACCAAAGGGAATGCATGGGAAATTTGATTCCCTATGGAGAGGCCCATTTACTATCCATGAGATCAAAGGTGAAAATAATTTCCTGTTGAAGTACCAAGATGGCATGCTCTTTTCTCTACCTCACAATGGTCAACATATGAAGCACTTCAACTCTTGAAGTATCAGATAAGATCATCTGTACATATGTATATTTGTATAGTCTTTAGTTATATTTTGTGCTTTTCCTTTTCATTTTCATTTTTGGCACCTTGCTTTCTTGTTGGTTGACATGACTTCATAGCCCAATGGCACACTTCAAGGCATAGAGATTCTAGTTTCTACTCCCCTTAGTTGCTTCAAAATCTTAACTAAGGGAAGTTCCCCAAATGGAGCCAGATGTTGTCCCCAAAGTCTGTCACTCATTTTTGGGACAACACATGCAATATTTTTGGTCGTACAAGCTAAAAATTCTCTCTTCCCTTCTCAAAAATTGTTATGAGCCTTCAAATTCTCTATTTTTCAAACTTTTTTAGCTAAGGGACTCTGCAAATATATTTCTATGGACTCTATAGCTATGTTTCTATAGACTCTGTAGGCTCAATTCTATGGACTCCATAGGCTTATTTCTATGGACTTTGCAGATGCATTTCTACGAACTTCGCAGGAAGGATTCTACGGACTCTACAAGCTCAAATCTATGGACTCCATAGGCAAGAAACTATAGACTCTACAGATAGGTTTCTACGGACTCCGCAAGTTAGATTTCTATGGACTCTTTCAAGGTTAGAGAAAACTTAGAGAAAACTATGGACTCAATTCTATGGACTCTGTAGGAAGAAATCTATGGACTCAGTATCTACAGACTCCATAGGCAGAAAACTATAGACTCTACAGACTTAGTTTCTACAGACTCCGCCAGTTCTACGGACCCAAAACTACAGACTCTACAGGTTGGTTTCTCATTTCTATAGACTCCCCCAGTTCTATGGACTCATTTCTATAGAATTTATAGGTTGGTTTCTATGGACTCTGTAGGAAAGAAATGATTTCTTAACACTTAGGCATTTTTAGATTTGGTTCAGTGTCTTGGTTCAACCAAAATTGTTCATCGACAAGCTTCTAAGCAAAGATTGAACCATTGAACTATTGAACTTTGAATCAAGAAGGTTCAACGGGTTCAAAGGTTCAACATCATCAGCAAAGAGTTAAGCGCTTTGTCAAAAGTTCATCAAGTTCAACCACTTCACAGTTTAACGACTTTAAAACATTTAGCTAAAAGAAGAAGGCTTGAACCATTCAACCGTTGAACCTTGAACCATCTTGGTTCAAAGGTTCAATGGGTTCAATAGTTCAAAGGTTCAAACAAGCGATTGGTTCAATGTGTTTGGTTCGAGCGGCTAAGAGACTTAGCAAAAAACAACAGAATGAACTGTTGAACCATTGAACCAAATTTGGTTCAACAGGTCAGTTCAAATGATTGGTTCAAGAGACTGCCCCAAAGTTGAAGGAATTCACCCGAAAGACAAGTGCCCTTACAGAGGGTACTTGGGAGCCAAAATGGACCCTTGCAACTTTTCTGAAAGGCAACCTTGGAAATCAAACAACCCTTTTAGAGGGTAGGCGAGGAGCAAATGGACCGTTTCAAAGGCCAAATGGAGCAAAAGATTTCTTCAAAAAAGATTTTTTGTGGCAAAGTTGTTAAGGAAATTCCTTCAAACTTTTGTCCAAAGGAATAAGCTTGATCGAAGAGAAAATCCTGTGAAAAAATGGCTAAGGTAGAAAGAGACATGAAGGACCATTTCCTTCGAACAAAATGTCTGAAGGAATTCCTTCGAACATTTTGTCTGAAGGAAATAGAGCCCGATGAAGCCCGAAGATCGCCTGAAGGGCAGGAATCCTTATGGGGGGCTCTCGCCAAGTAAAATGGACCTTTCTCAAGACCCCGAAGGGCAAGTCTCCTCTAGGAAAGATCAAACCACAAAGTTGAAGGAATTGCTAAGGAGGATGACGGGCCTACAGACGTCAAAATTGAACATCATAAACTAGCCGTTGGGATCCAAAAGTTTGGCAACGTCCCCGCAGCCATCAAAATTAGGGCAACCAACTAGCCATTGATCTTTGCAGGCTTGAGCATGGACTCGAATACATTTAAAGGCCTTAAGGCCAAGGTTAAAAGGGAGAAACACTAAGAAGAGAAGCTGAAAGAGCTAGCAAAGCTGGGAACGTAGCCTCGAGAGCTCAAATTCTAGAAAAAGACAAAACTAGAGAGATCCAAAGAGGGAAATATCTATGTAGTAGTTATTCCAGTAGGTGGAATAGTTCGCAAAATAGATATTTTAGCTTGCAAACATTGAAAGTGCAACCTGTTGGTCTCCCTTGGAGTAAAGACAAAATGGACAGCTACATAGACATCAGAGGGGATAGACCAGATGATCCAGACCCAGGAGAAGACATATGAGATGAAATGACACGCCATAGTTAATGCAGCTATCCTATTTTCAACATGGTCCTTTAACAAAATTAAAGACACATTCAAAGCATTGAATGCAACATGGGTCGCTCCATGGAACAAAGCGCCAGTCTTTTCTAGGCTGCTTGATATTGTAAATCCCTTCTCTTTGAAAAGGGAGATTTTTTTGAGTAAAAGGAAGTAAAACTCTGCCAAAATTGAGAGGCTATCACTGAGACTTTGAGCTCAAGTTATTAATCATTTTTCTTTGTTTGAATGAGAAAGCAAGTTACTTTCAGACTTTTTGTTGTCATAGCTTGTATCATTTAGGATATTGTTCTTGTGTTTGTCTTCTAAATATGTTCTTGTCCATTCAATGAAATAAGTAGAGCTAGTGGAGATAATCAAGGTGTCCTGAAGCCAACTATGGGAAGAATTTGTGCTACCTACAATTGCCTTTAGTGTGTTTCTTTATTTTTTGTTTTTGTATAAAAGACCTTGGGATGACTTTGTGCCCTCATTGTCTTTCGTAGTTCACTCTTTAGGCAGTTGAAGTGGAGACTTTGCGCTACACTTCATTCTATTGGTTATTGTATCTTGTTACCAGTCACTTATCATTACCTGAAAGAACTCTTGTTTTTTCCTGTAAGACCACTTCTTAAAGAAGAGAAGTACCTTTAGTGTCTTCACCAAGATTTCTCCTTTGTCTGTGAGCATCATCTCTGAAAGAAGAGAGATGGATGGTGATATTATACCCTTGAGTGTTATTTTCTACATATATTTATAGTATATAGCCCATTCATACTTATAGGGAACCTCCCCTTGATGAGAGGAGAGATTTGTCCCCTTTTGATGTGGTAAACCTGCACACTTGGCTGACTAATCTCCCTTGCTGTGGTTGATCAAACCTATTTTACTCATCAGTTAACTGGTTGACAAAATTTCACCCAACATAACCTAAGGTGGGCCTGATTAAAATAAAATAAAAAAGGAAAGAAAGGTAGGGTAGGAAAGAAGGTTTTGAATCAAACAAGATGAAACCTTTCTAAGCTATCTCTTATACTAAAGGATGTACAAGTAGTCAGGAACCAATGTTTGATGCAAGCTATTGTAATTATAAAAATAATAAAATATAATTAAGAGTCCAAGGAAACAAAAATACAGTGAATTTTAGAATATATAATCAAAGGTTATATTTTTGAGATTACAATTTTACATCTACAAAGGAAGATTATGATTATTAAAAAAAACATTCAAATTAGCAACAACACAATATGAATAATTGTAATATAAAAATACTCATGCATAACTAAAATACTAAGATACCAGTTTGATAGAACTTCTTAAGAAATTCACAAGTTTGGAGAAGAAAAAGATTTGTACATTAAGACCAATTACAAAATAATCTTCATAATTTCTTATTAATCTTAATATCCAAAATTCTTCTCTTCTTTTGGATTGAGAGGATAAAAATATGTGTAGGATTACAAAGGGTATGCCTCATCCTCTAAGTGAAGTCAAAATTTGCATCTTCAATAATAGAATTGGGTGTCAAAATAATGAAGAGCATGCATGTACAAAATTATATACATAAATAGGATTCCTTAACCAAAATACAATATATATGCCAAACAAATTCAACACCATCAGTCCCAAATTAATTTAAACATGAAAATACACACACACACACACACACACACACACACACACACACTTAAGGCAGTGTTGATGTGGCATTGTTAAAAGAGGAAAATAATTGTGTGATAGTTGTAGATACAAAATGAACTGTTATATCCCCTTGAGGAATCAAAACTAACCTTGTTGGAGTATGCATTACTACATTTCTAGAAAATTAGATGCCTTGTGATGATGTGGTAGCATTTATGGTTGACTATGTGCTCGGTACTAACCTAAATTCTCCCTCTATGGATTTGAGTTTCTCAAATAATGTGTGTGTAATTTCAAACTCTTTATTGATAATATCAAAATTAAACATGGAAGGATTAAATATTTTGATGACTTAAGTCATCAACCTTGTATGCTTTACTTCCAAACTCTTAAATTCCTCTCCAAGGGATTTAATCTTAGTTACTTTATCCTTGGAAAAATTGATTAGCTACATAATTTCATCATTAGTTTTGTAGATGGTTCCTTCAACTTCCTTCTTAAATCTATTTATGTATACTTTGAGAAGTGTTTCAAAATTGGGCCTGTTTACTAGTTTCCTAGTAGAGGTTATCACATATGTGACCCTCATATCTCTTAATATCTTCAAGGCCTCACTCTCTTGGCTTGGAAAATGCCCTATCAAAACCTTTACCTATATCTTCCAATTAAAGACACCATCCCTTTTTGAAATTACATAACTTAAAGCCCATGCAACATCTTCAGTAAACATTAGGTTCAGATGATTTAATGCACTATTTATTACACATTGAACTTATAATTTAAGTCTATTTTAATAGGTGCCATATTTTTAGGACCTTCACCCTCTCAGGTTGACTCTCACCCCTAGAGACTTGAATAATATTCAAAATGTTATACAACATTCTGGATGCACTTTGGATAATCTATAATTTCCTGGGGAGCATGGATAATATGTCTCTATAGTAGCTTCTATTGTGCTTCCTCTTTACTCTTATACATCTCCTTCATGTCTTCTCCAACTAAATGCACAAAAGAACAAAACTCCTTGTATATTATGTACAATCATTTGGATTATTTATAGGCTTTTTAGCTAAGGGAAATAAGTTTTTCCTTTGTTCTAACTCTATATTCTCCCTTGCACTTGTGTTCACTTCTTTCCTCTTTCTCACCCTCTAAATTATGCCAATTTGATTATCAAAATGGGTGGAGACTGTAGGTAACTTTATGATGACCAAATTCTATCTCTCATCTCTTCAGCCTTGTATATCTTTAACCCATTAGGGGATAATAAGTTCCCATTCTTCTTCAAGTTCATTAAGGTCTTCAGAGGTAGAGGGTAGAGCAATCATTGGAGGTGGAGTTATTATTGGAGGTGTCATTGAAGCACTTGACTTAATAGGTAATTGTAGGGGTAGCTAAATAATTATTTTCCATCCTGATGTTTCCCTCTGAGGGGTGACTTCAGCCACATATTTTGTCAAGCCTAGAGTTTTCAAAACTATTATTATGGTCGATTGTATGGATGCAGATTGTGGAAATTATATCTCTAATTGAGATAAAGATTTTGGGTGAATTGGTGGCCCTTGTGGATCAAAAATAGAACCTAAAATTAAATTATCAAAATAGACTTTCTTCTTTGGATCCATTATTTGGGTAGGCTTGGAAAGAATAGAAGAATCAATTGAAATGGAAAATGGTAGCCTAGAAATAGTAGGTGGAAAATTTGTATATTGAGTATCTAAAATATAAATGGAATAATCAAGAGAATAAACTACCTTATTAATATTTTATCTTTCTTCTTTTGTGAGGATCTAGTGGTCTACTGCTACAACTCAAGTTTTTTCTTCATGTAAGTTTCCCAGACTCATTGATTTGGCCTTTTCTAGTTCTACCTCTTCCTCTATTTCATGTTGGGCTCTTTCTTCACTTAACCTTTGCTTTGATCCATTTATTTTTTTTACATTACCTTCAAATTCATCTGTAGGATAATTAATCCACTAGTGATATCACATGTCCATGATCTTCTTCCTCTACTACCTCATCAAGGGATCCTCTTAAAGTAGCAATAATTAATGATGGTATTTCATCCAGTTTGTGGATTTTGAAGGAAATTGGAAGGACTCTAAATTTCCTTTGGGTAAATGACTATGGGAGAAATAGGAGGTGAGGGGGAAGAAACCAATGAAGGAGCCACAGTAATAGGGACTACCACTACATGTTATGGTGAAGGAATGTGAATTAGAAAAATTGTGGTAGAGGCAAGAGTGTATGGAGAGGAGACTAGTATAATAGGGAGTATTTGAGGAGATGTCCCCTATCTAGTGGTGATGGATGGATATGGACTTACTTGGGGTACTTGAGGGGAAGGAAGAATATATGGAAGAGATGATGAGGAACTTTGTAGAAACTCTAGGAGACTTACCTGAGTAATTATTGTAAGTGAAGGTAAAGGTGCCCATGAAAATGTGCTTATTTTTCTATCCACAAGAGGTATAATCCTCTCAACTTTAGTGGTTATGCTCAAAGTGGTGTTAAGTGAACAAGTGGAGGTCAAATGAGGACTAGGGTAACCTACGATAATATCCTTATCTAGAGGTTTTCCTCCCTTTGATCGCTAGGTTTTCCATCAAATATATTGGTCTCTTCTTCTATAGGAGAGGAAGGTTGATCCTATTTTGTTGGGTCCTATAGGTATTTTAGAGGCGACTGATGACTTCAAGATTTGTCTACCTACCTTACCATTTCATTTGCCTACTCTTTGGTAATATTTGGGTCATATTAGATGGACTAGGTAATGATCATTATCATTTTTTGTCCTTTATGTAGATCTAAACCTCATAATCATCTGATGCATTAAAAAAGATAGCATCATGTTCATATTCTTGGTGATTGTATCTAATGGTCACCCCTTTCTTTTCCTTTAGGATTTGAAGATAGTTTCTAATTTTTCTCTTGTGTCCCATTCTCTAAATTGTGATACCTTCAAACTATAATGGGATATGGCCTTCCCCACTTGATTAAAGTGTGTCCTCACTACAAACTAGAGCTACCTAATGCTTAAGGGTATATTATTGTAATAATCTTGGTGTTTGAGGCCAAGCTCCTTATCTATATTGTCATATAATTGGTGTGTAATTTCTTATTCTACCACCTTGTTTAGGATGTGGTGTGGCAAAAATAAGGGAGGTGATCTTGTTCTCTTAATTTTGATTATGGTGTAGTCTAGGTAGTATTAGTAATATCCCATTTTGGTGATGCTCTTATTGGCCAATTTTGGCCTACATATGGAAATTTTCTTAGATGGATCAGTTTCTAGAAGTCTTGGTATGGAGTGATCAGTTGAATAGAGTTATTGATTAAGTAGGTGATAAAATAATGAACAAGAAGATAAAATATCACTTACAAAGCTTTTGAAACACTTTAAGCAACCTTAAAGTGTGTTTTATTGATTTTTGAGAAGCAAGTCTATAATTACAAGAGAAAAAAAATCCAATAGGTTTCCATAATGTTCATGACATTTAGAGTGAATAGATAAGGTTGGCATGAAGTTTCAAAATTTATTCAAAGCGTTGACAGATCAAAAGATGACAAGAGTAATTCTAAAAGGACCAAACTATGACAACACATCATGTAGAACCAAATAGATCAGTCTGGTTACATATTCGATAGATACACTTGAAAGGTCAACTAGGGTCAAAGAGTTGCATGGACATGATGTTTTCAATACATTGAAAATTATCTACAAATTTCATGTCTTGATTAGTTGTCTATCTCAAGATCTAAGTCCTCAAAGTTGAACAAACAACATGAAATGTGCACGGGGACATCAAGTTAAAGTTGTAGTAATTAATTGTTTGGATTTAAAAATCCTTAACAAATAAGATGTGTACAAGGACATCAATTTTAGGCCTCTTGAAATAATAATTTGGATTCGAAAGAGTGAATGTGGAGCTAAAAAGTGTTTAAATCATGGAAACTCAAAAAAGATCTAATGGCACACGACAAATGACAAAGCCAGTGGGTCCAAGCAGATTGATGGTGTGCATGCAATCATACAAAGTAGATCCAACAATGCATGGGTAAAGATAGAATCAGTGGGTCCCAAAGATCCAATAACACATGTTATATCATGCATTATATATCCAATGGTGTGTAGATGAAGCTCAAGTTAGTGGGTCCAAGCAGATCAATGAAGCACGTTCACTCATACAAAGTAGATATGATGGCTAGTGGTGGGTCAAAAAGTCAGTGGCTCCTAAAATAAAATACATGGGTGATAAGTTTCTTAAGCATGTTAAACTAGAAAAATATTTATGGCTCACATTCATTCATATAAAGAAAGATCAATGGTGCGAGCAAGATCAATAAGTCGATGGCTAATGAACAAAGGCACGCCTAGGAGACTTTTGGTGGAGGTTGATGAAATTGTTTTTGGCCCAAGCAAGCGAATGCATAAGATATGAGTTCAAAGATGATCCATGTTGAACTATAATGGATATTTTTATGGATAAAGAATCACCATTAGATCTCCATGGAGGAAAAATAGGTCTTTTAGACCTAATACAGATAAAATAGTGGCAACTATTATTGAAATGAGATTATATACCCAACAAGCTTCATTTCATCGACATTAAGACTATAGGAAATCCAATAATTGGGATTGGTTTTCATCTATAGTAGATACATGTCTAGGGGTTGTAGTAAAGAGCATGCTAAGGTATAGATATGAAAGTCATATCATTCTTAATTTAGTAGTAACATTCAGCCGCTCAAAGTAGACATGGTTATTGCTCTATCAGGTTTAAAGATATGGGGATTTGGTCCTCATGAGCAAGTCAAGTAGAAGATGGTGTAGAGTCCCAAGATGGAGATTTGGTGGTTAGAGAAAGTAGTTGGATCATTTAATATATTTTCAAGGTATCTAAATATTTTTGCTTCATAACAGGATCATGACCCATCATTTTAGGCACATTCTTATCTTCTAGTATATTGCTCAACTAATGAGAAGATTTAGAGGCTATTGAGACAAGTAAAGGCTATTTTTTCTATGATGTACTAATATTGATTTTATCAAAAGGTGGTGGTATCTCAATTAATGATCTTGGATGGTATGTTCCCCCCCTCTCTCTCTCCCATTTATCATATATTTCTTATTTTCTTTCATATTGTAGCTCTTTCTCAGAATTTTGATAAAAAATTATCTCTCATTTCTGGAAGAGCAGAGACTCTCATTTGATAAGGTTAGACCCTATAAAAATTTATATGAAAGACTTATTGAATCAATAAAGACTTTATTTACCTATCTCTCCCCTCTAAATTGTGTGTAGCAAAGCTTGTGCATGATGACATTGTGAAGAAGAATCTTCCATGCCTATTGTCCTTCTTTCTTGCTCATTTCTAGGTGTCTTCAAGTTAGTTATAGGTCTAAGTTAGTTTTATTTCTATCATTGATTCAATCTCTTAGTGAGTCTTAGAACTCTTCTTTGCCTTCATTCATTTTTTCCTGAACCTACTTTATGAAACACTTATGCAACTAGCTAAGTCTTGTGAAATTTTGTGAGCTAGCATTGTCTTATGCTTCCTCAGTGTTTACTTCATGCTTATGTGAGTTCTCATTTAAATTTGGTGAATCACCATTTTATCTTTCTTAGTGACCCTTTACCCCTTCTATAACCCTTTTCCTAGTTTAAACATTAGTATAGGTGATCCATCAAGAGGAAGTCAACCTTATCCAGAGGTCCAACCCCACCATAGGTGACCCATAGCCTGGGGTTATTCCCATAGTGTATCTCAATTAGAAAGAGCTTGAATAACCCTATCTAAGGGTGTAAATTGATGCTACAATAGTTTTTGACATGCCTGATGGGGCTTCAATTCAAAGAAGATTGGTTAAATTTTGATGTTGTTTTGATCAATTTACAGTAGTTATAACTTCCAATCAATAACATCTGGTGACTCCAAAAGAAGATTCAACATTCTCATTTCAAAGGTGAATACAAGGTTAGTTTCTAGAGGTATTTCCTTTGAATTTGTTGAATTATCTTTGAACTCATCAAAAAGATTAATATGTTCTAATACACACCCTTATAGAGGCAACTTTGTTCCTAAGTTTATTTTAAGGCCTACCCCTGCAAGAAGATCTTTTTAAAACCCTTTCATTACTATGGCAACCCCTAGAAATTTTGTGGCTTTTAATGGCCAAAGTCCTCTAGACCTCCCTTAATATGATCCTATTCTAGCAGTAGCTCTTAAAAGTGTCCCTTCTGAGCACCTCATGGGCATAGCTAATTTTTGCAATATTCATAATGTTAATGAGGAAAATGTATAAAATAGGTTATTAGCCATCTCTTTCAAAGGTAGAGACCTAGACTGGTATAGAAGCCTTGATGCTAATTCCATTGCCACATGGGATTAGTTAGGAGATGCATTATGTAAGATATTTGAAGATAAAAGTGACCATTTATCACTTGTAGAGAAATTAACCACAATTCAAAGAGCCCCTAATGAAGTTATGCAAGACTTCAATACAAGGTTCCAAAAGACTTGGGATAGGATCCTAGTATTGGTTAGGCCTACTCCAAACTTTACCTTCCTATATTATTTGAAGGCCCTAAATAGTGACATTGCAGTAATGATCCAGTCCATGGGAGGGAATACATTTCCAAATGCATATGAGGTGGCAATCAAGGCAAAAAATTATCTAGTCTAAGCTTGAAAGCTTACACCTAGACCACCAATGCCTTTATTCCCTAAGATCAGACCACCCCCTATTTGTATTCTTCCCCTTTTTGTCATTCCTCATATGCCTAAAATTGTTGCTATACCTTCACCTAAGAAATAAAAGGCTTTCACTAGTCAATCTAGTGATTCCTAAGAACAAAATAACTTTCAAAAGCTTAAGAGCATGTTCCAATCCTTGGGAAATGAACTAGTGAATGTTAGGAGGCAGCAAGCTTTCAATAGGCCTTATCAAGCCTCATATTAACCTTAGCAATAAGCTTATCAATCAAATAGACTACCCTAAAAATGAAGCTTCCAAGGCCAAGGCCAAGGTCAAAACCAAGGACAAGGGCAACCTAACTATGTTAGGCAAAACAACTATAATCCAAATATTACAAGAACTTCTAACACTTTGGTCCCCATCCAGAGTAATATTGCTTAAGAAGATGAGGATACCATACCTTGGAATCAATCTTTTGGGCAGTCCATTATCCCAAACACTGACTTTAACCAAGCTTTCAATGATCAATGGCAGCAGGCTGCTAATTATGAGTACAATCAATCTCTTATGGCTCAAAACATAGAGGTACCCATGATGAGAAAACTAGAAAAGCCTCAACAAGGTCAAATACCTAATCAAGGACCAAGCCATTTGGGTGATACAATGGTGAATTATGAGAAAAAAAAGTGTTATGCATCCAATCAGTAGGCTATTTCTAGCCAGGCATACATTTCAGTGGCAATAAATACAAGGTTCAAAAGAAGGAACATGGATAGTAACTAAGAAGTAGTCAAATATCTTCCTATCATTACTCCTTCAATATTAAAGCCAAATGAACTTGTTGCTAGTCCAAAGGCTCCATCAAATTCAGGGAATCAAAATTAGGGAATGCCTTTGTTTCTCAAAACTCACAAACTCAAGGTGTAGTTGTGGCTCCCAAAGCATAACCAAAGGTTGGTGTTTCACCCATTAACATTGTAGAACAAATGAAAAGGTCCAATGTAAGTGTGTAAATATGGGATATGCTCTCCATGTCTGGTCAGGTAGACATCCTCCAAGAAGGGTTGTCAAGAATCAATGTTTTTGAGAAACCACAAGTCAAGGTGAATGTGGTTCTCACTAATGCAACCAAATGACCAAATGAAAGGCAATCAGGGAAGGTGGTTAAACCTCCTCCCTTATAAATTTTAGTAATCATTGGTAACTCTTTAGTGCATAATTTCTTGGAATACAATGGGACTAGCACCTCAGTAATGCTAAAGTACATAGCTGATCAACTTGGTCAAAAATATGAGCCCCAGTCTAAAGGAGTGTTACATTTTGAAGGTTCTTCCACCAAGCCATCTGGTATCATCATAGATCTCAACTTAAACCTGCATGATTTTTATAGTGTCTTAGTGGTTCAAGATGTATTGATCTTAGATGTACCTCCTCATTTTTCCCTATGCCTATCTAGGGAATTCACTATAAATATTGGAGGTTATTGTTTAGTAGATTGGTCATACATGACATTCAGAACAAGATATGGAACCAAAGTGTCAATCAAATATGAACCCGTTGCATAATTACACATAGAGCCTTATGCTCTAGATAGCATAAACCTCAATTGTACCATCATTGATGAAGATGAATATATAGTTGGGAAATAACTAAACACTCATCCTAAGGAGATACTAGATATGTTCTTGGATGAATTATGGAATGATAGTCAATTGGTTGACCCCTTAGAAGGTGTTGAGAATAGAGAACTGTGTGTCTACTACTTACATGAAGAGAATCAATCCATGCCATCCCTCATAAGGCATCAAGAAGACTCCAGTGACTTGTGTAAATTGTTCTTTGATGGTTCAATAATAAAACATGGAGCAAGTGTAGGGGAAATACTAATATCCCCTTCCAATGACAAGTATTTCTCTTCTGATAGGTTCTAATTTAGTTTCTTTTACAATACATCAGAATATGGGGGTCTTATTCATGGCCTTCAATGAGATAATAAGAGGGGATCAAATAATTAAAAATTTATAGGGATAGTGAGCTATAACTACACCAAGTTAGAGGCCATAATATCACCAAGAATACCTTGATTAGGTCTTACAAACACAGGGTGTGGGGCCTAATTGAATATTTTGAGACCTTTAACATCCAAACAATACCAAAGAACCAAAATAGACATGTTGATAGGTTAGAAGCTGTGGAAAATCAATTTGACATCCCAAATGAGTTAAAAATACCAAGGTGCAGCCACATGTCAAAGTGGTGGTGATACCATTAGTGCCATATAATGAAGCTCATTAGTAGGTCTTTGAGAATGACAACTAAATTGCTTGTTTCTTGCAACAAGAAGCATAGTTATCCTCAATATACCAATAAAAGTTTCAACATCAGTATGAGGAGTAAATTGTTTAGTTGAGATCTAACAAGCTTCCTAAAGGGCTTGTCATCCTTGAAGGTCTTTTCCATGAGGGAGACCATATGAGAAAAGATAAAGTAGTGATGTCAATAAGTAAAGAGAACTATGAAAGATTCCTTATCCTTAAAAACAAGCTCCTCAATATTATAAAGGTGAGCACTAAAGCTGAAAGGTATACTTTCATAGAACTTTGTAAAGAATATGTATACATCTTTGCTTGGGAATATAGTGACTTGAGAGGCTATGATCCTAAACTGGCCCAACACACTATAGAACTAGAGGTTAATGCCAAGCCCATCAAGCAGAAGTAGAGGCTTATAAACCCCAAAATTGAAGAGCCTATGAGGAAATAATTGACCAAATTAATTAAATACAAGATCATCTTTCCCATTAAGCACCCCTCATGGGTAGCCAATTTAGTACTTGTGAGAAAGAAGAGTGGGGAAATTAGATTGTGTGTTGACTTCAGGGACTTAAACAGGGTCTCTTTGAAAGATCACTACCCCTTAACATCCATTGAACAACTACTTTAGATAGTTATTGGTTCAGAATGTTTCTCTCTTTTGGATGGGTATTCAAGATACAACTAGGTGTTGGTAAGAGAAGAAGATCAATATAAGACTTCCTTCACCACCAAGTGAGGTACATATGCTTATTAGAAGATGCCTTTTGGGTTGTCAAATGATAGAGAAACCTTTTAAAGAGTAGTGGACATGGCTTTCCAAGGGTTACTAAATTAGATGGTACTAGTTTACTTGGATGACATCATAGTTTTCTCCAAGAAGGATAGTGAGCATAGGGATCATCTAAGGTTGATCTTAAAAGATGTAGAGAGTATGAGATCTCTTTAAATGCTAAAAAATGTGTGTTTTTTGTTCATGAAGACAAAATTTTGGGTCACATTATTTCAAAGGAAGGATTATCCATTGATCCTAATAGAATAAGTGCCATCCTTGCCTTATATTTAGCCAAGCATAAGAAAGGAATCTATGTCTTCCTTAGGAAAATAAACTTTTTGAGAAGGTTTATACCTAGTTTTGCAAACCTGGTCAAACCCATCACCACCATGCTGAAGAAGATCTAAGTGTTTACTTGGTCAAATGAAGGTAAATCAACATTTGAGGCCATCAAGCAAGCCATTACCCAAACACCTTCACTCATAAATTTTTGATTTCTCAAAGGATTTCATATTGTAAACCTTTGCCAACATCAACATATCAGCTATGATGATGCAGAAAAATGGTGAAGGACTTGAGTAGCCAACTGCCTTTTTTAGTTAGGGGCAAGAGGGGTATGAGGTAAGATACACTTTTATAGAAAAGTAGGTTCTTGTAGCTTTGAGAAGCCTCAAAAATTTTAGGCTAATGCTTTCCAATATCAAGTTTCATCTTATGGTGTCTCATCCTAAGGTAAGGGACTTTCTCTTCAACAAGGATTTGAATGAGAAAAGAGTAGGCTACATTACCAAGGTCATGGAGTATGATGTGGAGATCAAGGTCACTAAGTTGGTAAGAGGCAAAGGCTTGTGTGAGCATATGGTAGATGATATTCAAGAATACAAGGAAGTTATTTTTGGTAACACATGATGACTCAAAGGCAGATGCACCTCCACTTCATAAAATTTGGCTCTAAGACATGACACATTTATTGATGATAGGAGAATGATCTCAAGGTTTAGAGAGAGCAAAAATAAGGTATTTCAAGCTTCAATCCATACCTTACTCATTATTTGATGGTGTTATTTTTAGAAGGGACCTCAATGGGGTAATTCTTAGGTGTATTGATGACAATCAAATGACAAAGCTCTTAGAGCAATTTCATGATGGACCTATAGGAGGCCATTTTGATCCAAGAATAATAGCAACAAAGGTAATGAGATTTGGTTATTATAGGCATAGCCTCTTCAAGGATGCCTATGCATAGGCCAAGAAATGTTAGAAGTGTGTTTTATTTGTAGGCAAACAAAGATTAACAACTCTTCCACTCAATCCAATCCACGTGGAGCAACCCTTCATGTAATGGGGGTTGGAATTCATAAAAATGATAAATCCACCTTCAAGTACAGGGCATAAATGGGTGCTCACTGCAACTGACTACTTAACCAGGTGGGTGGAAGTAATTACCTTGAAAGAAACTAATGAAATAGTAGTATTGGACTTTTATGATAACATAGTAACCAGGTTTGGTGTCCTAGCTACTATAATTTTAGATAATGCATTAGCATTTGTTAATATGAAGACAAGTGAATGGGCACTTAAGCTGGGAATCTACCTCAGTACATCCTCTAATTACTACCCTCGAGGCAATGGAATGGCAGAGTCCACAAAGAATAACTTGATAAGGATTATCAAGAGAACTATGGAGGAAAATTAGAGAACATGGCATACAAAACTAAGGACAACCTTATGGGCTGACAGAGTGACTCCCAAAGCTACCATTGGCAATTCTCCATATGTCTTTGTATATGTGCTGTCCCCAAAAACAACTTTCTCATTTTTGGGACAACATATGAACTCTTTTGGTCCTACAAGACCAAAATTGTCTCTTCCCTTTTCAAAATTTGTTCTGAGCATTCAATTTCCTCATTTTCCAAACTTTTTTAGTAAAGGGAATAGTTGGTTTAATGGGTTTAATGGCTTCTTCGGGCGAGTTCAATCAAAAGGGGGCAAGTTTCTAGCACTTAGGCATTTTTGGGATTGGTTCAACGCCTTGGTTCAACAAAAAAGGGTTCATCAGAAAACTTCTAAGCAAGGATTGAACCATTGAACCATTGAAGCTTGAATCATTTTGGTTCAAGGGTTTGATAGGTTCAAGGTTCAACATCGTCATCAAGCTTAAAGGAGTCAAGCACTTTGTCAAAATTCATCAAGTTCAATCGCTTCACGGTTTAAAGGTTCAATGAGTGGTTGGTTCAATTAAATGGTTCAAAGAGGCATGCAAAAGAAAAAAGACCAAAGAGTGAAACTTGCCACGTGTCCCTTGTAAGAGTTCTATGAAAGGCGACAAGTGGTAGCTGCGGAAGGTTTCAATGTTTTTTCTCAAAACAGTGGAATGTGCCACCTGCAAAGATCGATGGAGGCTACCAAGTGTCAATGGTCGCTGTATATTCCTTTGGTTTCATTATCAAGTGAAGGCTGTGGCGGGCCCCAGGTAAGTCATAGGAATAAATGAAACATGCCAAGTGTCACCGTCTGCGTGAATCTAAATGAGTCCCAAATGTTTTTGTAAGTGTTTTTAGAGCTTAGTGAAAGCTGCCACGTGTCACCTCCTGCAGGACTCTCAAAGGTTTCTAAAAGATCTGATAGATTAGGTGGATACTTCCATGTGTCCTCACTTATTCCAACAAAAGATGCCACATGTCACTTGTTAAAAGCAACAGAATGTGACACGTGTCAAAGACGGAGCACTCTCAATGCAGAGACATAGAGCCAAGGAAAGATTTCCTTCGAATAAATTGTCTGAAGGAATTCCTTTAGACATTTTGTTCGAAGGAAATAAAGAGACAATAGTCCTCTGAAAGAATTAAATCCTGAAGGCCACCCAGATGATCCTGAAGGGTAAGTACCTTCACAGAGGATAGTCGACACACATAAAATGGACCTTTTTCAAGACCTCGAAGGGCAAGTCCCCTTCAAGAAGGATCAAGCCTCAAAGTGCAGCAGAAGCTACCAAGTGTCGTATGGCGAGACACAGTCTCTAATAAGTTTCAAAGCAGCGGAACTCGCCACGTGTCCCATTCTAACTCGGTAGAGTGTGACAAGTGTCTGCATCCATGCTTTAGTTTTCTAACAAGTTTCAAAGCTTATTCCAATAAGCTTATTTCAAAGCTACGAATGTTGCCATGTGTCCTCGCTTGTGTCACAGTGGAAAGCAGCCATAGCAAGTGAGAAATACACAAAGGAGTTGCTAAGGAGAATGACAGGCCCACAAACATCAAATTTAGGATGACTGACCAGCCGTTAACCTTCAAAAGATGAAAGACCTGTGGACATCAAATTTGTGGCAATAAAGTGTCTAATTGATCTTTGCAGGCTTATAAGGCGGACCCGAATCCATTCAAAGACCTTAAGGCCAGGGCCAAAAGGAAGAAGAGACAAAGAGGGAAACTCAGCAAGAGTTATTTTTAGTAGGTGGAACAGTCCACCAAGTAGGTATTTGGGCCTGCAAGTATTGAAAGCACAACCTATTTGTCCCCTTTGGAATAAAGGCAAAGTGGATAGCTACACAGATAATAGGTAATATAATGAGTGACTCAAGCTCAGGAGAAGACATTAGAGATGAATCAACATGCCACAGTTAAGGCAGTCACCCTGCTCCAGCATGACCCTCCCTGATAGAACCAAAATTGCATCCAAGGCATGGGACAAAGTGCCAAGCCTCCCTTGGCCTCTATATAATGTAATCTCTTGTATCATTTTAAGGGATATCTTTTTGACCACATAAGAAAAACTCTGCCCAAATTGAAAGGCGAATACTGAGACTTTGAGCTCAAATTGTATTTCATTTTATTTTATTTGAATGAGAAAGCAAGTTGCTTGCAGACTTTGTGTTGTTATAGCTTGTGCCATTTTAGGAGATTGTTCTCATGTCTGTCTTCTAGATGCATTATTGTTTATTTAATCTAACAAGTAGAATTAGTGGAAGTGATAAGGAAGATGTCCTGAAGTCAGCTACTTTAAGACTTTATGCTGTCATAGTTGTCTTCAGTGTGTGTTTATTTTCTGTTTCTATGTAAATGACCTTGGGACGAATTTGTGCCCCCATTGTTCTTCGTATCTCACTCTTGGGTAGTCAAGGTGGAGACTTTGTGCCACATCTTAGATTGTTGGTTACTCTGTACTTTGTTACCAGTTACTTATCCTACCTCAAATAACTCCCATTGTTTCTTGTAAGAACACTTCTGAAAGAAGAGAAGTTCCTTCAGTGTTTTCACCAGGATTTTCTCCTTTGTTTGTGAACATCATCTCTGAAATAAGAGATATGGATGGTATATCTTACCCCTAAATATTATTTTTAGCTTATATATATAATATATAACGCCTTTATACCTATAGGGAACCTCCCCTTGATGAGAGGAGAGATTTGTCCCCTTTGGATGTGGTAAACCTGCAACTTTGGATGACCAATCTCCCTATGATGTGGTTGAAGAGACCTATTTTGGTCACCAGTTAGCTGGTTGACAAAATATTCACCCAACAGTTTTTGGCGAGTCTGCTGAGGAAGGACAAGCAGTTTGAAGCCTCAAGCTTCAAGTTGAAGTAAGACTAGTCTTTTTCCATTTTTGTTTCACAATTTGGCAACTCCACGTTATACCAGAAGCCAAAAATCTCAAGGTGTTGTTGATCCTACTTTTGAGTTGGTGCAGTAGAGCAATTTTGAGTTGTTTCCTCCACAAGCTCACCTTCAATGAACTAGGAGTCTTCCTCCCACCCCTAGCAGGTCACCAACACAAGGCAAAGCTTCCTTTTCTACTATTATAAGAGCTTTGCCCATACATACTCCACCCAGATTTGTTATCCCACTTTTACATAATCAAACCATGGCTCAATGCCCCTGGGGTAACTCTTTTGGTCCACTAATTTGACCCCACCTCTACATGAGCTTCCACGCAGTTCAAGGAAGAATTTCTCCAATTTTTTTGGTGATGGAAAAGTTCACCCTGATGAACATATTGCTGCCTTCAACATAGCCTGTGGTGTAATAGGTGTGGAGTATGAAGACATAGCAGTCAGGCTCTTTGTATAGACACTACAAGGCACTACTACAGACTGGTTCTACCATCTACAGGATCGATCAGTGACTGATTGGGACACCCTCAAAGATAAATTTAAAGCCAAGTTCAAGCCTGCAGAAGATGCGCATGCCTTACTGGCCCAACTCACATAGATGAAGAAGGAGCCCCATGAACCTATGAGGGACTTCATTGCCAGGTTTGATAAGTTGAGGCATAGGATTCCCATGATCACCCAGTTGACACCTCAGAATCTTAAGTGTTTCTTCATCAACTCACAGGTGCCTGAAGTGAGTTTTTTGCTAAGATGGGCTAGACATATAGACCTTGATGCTACTCAAGACTTGGATACTAAGGTAGAAGATGACCTTATCTTGGCTGGAAAGATAAAGAGAGACCCAAATAGAGGTAAACCCTCTTCATCTTCTGAATACTCACCTACAATCACCACTGACCCAATGGTGCAAAAGCTAGCAAATGAAGTGCTAGCTCTCAAAAAGTAAATGACACAAGGGATCTCATTTGCTCCTTCATACAGAGATGTACCAAGGAGGACATTCCCTAATCATTCCTACCAAGGCCATGCTGCTAGGACCCAAGTGCAAACCATTCATCTTCCTCCCCCTCAGAGGAATAACCTTGCCATTGAAGCACTTATAACTAACTCAGCAGTTGGATATCTCAAAGCTGAATCAAATTTCTCAATCTAACCTGAGTTGAGTCCTAAAGATGACGCTAATCTCTTCACTAAGAAAGAAAAAGAATTAGTTGGTGACTCTAATATTGGTTTCTTGAATTATCAAGACAAACCCAGAAGTGAAGTAAATGCAGCTGAGGGATCATACGCTGTATTCACCTAGTCTAAGAATTAATCAGCTCAACAAGTTGATAAAGAGAAGATAGAGGGGCAACCTCAACCAATAGTTTCAATTGCTAAATGTGGGTCCACTCTGCCCTTCCAACCAAAGGACCTAGTGACTGCTAGAAAGGTAAGTACCCCAAACATTTCTGCACCTTCAAATTCAAATTTGCAGTCCAATTCTCCCCCTCCCAAAAGTCAAAAGGATGAACTCCCATCCTCTGTACCTAGTTCATTTTTAACATTTGATATCATTGACCATATAAAGAAAACCAAAATTTAAATGTCTGAATTTGAAATTTTGCAGTCCCATCCTGAGCAATTAGACAAACTGGTTCAATGTGTTAAAAACTAGAAGGTCTCTATTGAACAAGCAATTTCCAAAGTGACACATGATCCCCCCAGGAATGCACCCACTAGGAACAATCTTGTCATTACCCCTCTTGCTTCTCCTGGGAGGACTGAACCTTTATATGTCTCATTGCTAATAAATGGATGTCAGCTGAATAATTACATCATTAATTCTAGAGCTTCAGATAATGTCATGCCTGCTAAAGTGGTTAAATCCCTTAACCTCACACTGACCAAGACGTTTGGTAGATGCTTCTCCATGGAGAATAAGCAAGTACCTCTGTTGAGACAAATTAAGGATGCCCGATTTGCGTTTGCAGCATTCCTAGACAAAAGAATCAAGATGACTATCTTGGTAGCCGACGTCCCAGCATCATATGGCATCCTTCTTGGGTGGAATTTCTATAGGGATGTTGGTGGTGAATTAAGCATGGACTTATCCAAGGTGAGGATTCTAGTCAAAGGTGTTATGAAGAGGCTACTCCCTGAGAAGGAAGTGAAATACGTGGTTACCCAGACCTCAGCACCTGAAGCTCAAATTTTGTTTGAGTCTTCAGGCGTGGATAACTACTTTCTGTCCATGGATGAAGTTCATGAGGCATTCGATGAAGCTCCTATAGGTGACAACCTAGAAATGCGTTCAACTGAAACAATAGAAGAATTGGCAGAGCATAATGCAAGTGTGGAAGAATCTCCTCCTTCAAATGAAGAAGAATCCAAAGGAAAATCAGTATCAAATGAGGTATGGATTCTTGAATTTGATGGCAGCTGCTCCTCCACCGGTTCAAGAGCCGAGGTTGTGTTGATATCTCCTTAAGGAGATATTTTTACTTCATCCTACAAGTTGTAGTTTAGTAACACTAATAACATAGCTGAATATGAATCTTTGTTGCTTGGATTAAGGGCTGCTCGGGACAAAGGCATCAAGCTCCTTCATGCCAAAGGAGATGATGAACTAGTGGTTTGTCAGGTGAGAAATCTATACCAAACCAAGAAAGAAAGATTGTGCCACTACCGTAATCTAGTCTGGAACTACATTGAAAGCTTTGATGCTTTCAACATCTCTGCCATTCCTAGAGAATTCAATGATCGGGCTGATGCACTGGCTATTTCAGCTACTCTCTTGGTCCCCCACCCAGACTTCAAAGGAGACAAGTACACTATTGAGCTGGTCTTTAGACTAAGTGTACCTAATAATGCCAGTCATTAGCAAGTGTTCAACAATGACAACCAAATCATTGCCTTCTTGGAGTAAAAAGATAGCTTTAAATAGCTGCATTTTGAAGGCAGTGAACCTCAGAAGTGTGAACCAGCTCCTGAATCAAATACAAACACAGGTGAGGAGTTATTACAACTTAAAGGGAATAAGACTCCTAGAGGCCTGATTTCCCTTGAGAAGCTGTTTGATAAGTATGACAGATTCATCAAACAATAGCAAACAGATTCAAGCTCCTCTCAAGAGTTTGATCAAGTAAATATGGGAACCAAAGAAAATCCCAAGATGGTAAACATTGGGAAATACTGTACCCATGAGGAGAGGTTCAAGTTCACGACTTTGCTTAATCAGTACATGGATGTCCTAGCATACTCCTATGATGACCTAAAGTCACTCAGGCCTGATGAAATTTGACATGACATTCCTCTCAAGGCTGATTCGACACCTTACAAACAAAAGTCTAGACAGTATAATCCAAAAATATCAGGTACTATTCTGTCTAAGATACAAAAAATGCTAAATGCTAGGATCATTTTCTCAATCCATCATTTCACATGGATTGCAAACATAGTGCCTGTAAGGATGAAGAATGGTGAAATTTGCCTTTGTGTGGATTTTAAAAATTTGAATCAGGCATCTTTGAAAGATAATTATCCTTTGCCAGTCATGGATCAAGTGATTCAGATAGTGACAGGTTTGGAGAAGTTATCAATGCTAGATGGCTTCTCAATATATAATCAGGTTGAAGTTGGTGAGGCAGACCAGCATAAGACTGCTTTCACCACACCTTGGGGCACGTTTGCATATAGAAGGATGCCTTTTGGCTTGATAAATGCTAGCACCACCTTCTAAAGAGCAATGGACCTTGCCTTCAAGGATGAGATGGGTAAGTTCATTGTAGTTTATCTTGATGACTTGACCGTCTTCTTTAAGCATCGCCCAGATCATGTGTGCCATTTGCAATAAGTGATGGAATGCTATCGCCAGAATGGCATTTTCTTAAACCCCAAGAAGTCGATTTTTGGAGTAACAGAGGGGAAACTTCTCAGACATATTGTGTCAAAAGGCAGCATAAAGATTGACTCAGACAGAGTCAAGTCTATCCAAAAAATTACCTTGCCCACAAGTAAGACTATTGTTCACTCCTTTGAAAAGGTGAATTTCTTACGAAGGTTCATCCCCGAGTTTGCTGAGAAGACTAGGCACATTGTAAAAATGATGAAGAATAAGGCCACCTTCAGCTAGACTGAAGAAGGCAAGTCAGCATTTGAGGATATCAAGACTGCCATTGCCCACGCCCCAATTTTGGTTTATCCATTTTATAACAAAGAGTTCACCATATACGGTTATGCTTCAGAACATACACTTTCAACAATTCTAGTTCAATAGAATAAAGAAGGTATGGAATCCCCCATTTCCTTCTTGAGATCTCCTCTCAAAGCTCATGAGATGAAGTACTCAAACATGGAGAAGCATGCTTATGCAATGGTGAAGGCAGTGAAACATTTCCGCTTCTACATCTTGAATTCACACACTACTGCCTTGGTTCCTGACACCACGGTCAAATCCATACTAACTCAGTAGGAGTTTGGGATGAAAAGAGGCAATTAGGTTGCAAAGATCTAGGAGTTTGATTTGGTCATCAAGCCAACAAAGCTGATGCATGGAAAGGGGCTATGCCAATTATTTGTTGATAACAAGCTAGAAGGAACAGAGCATGAAGAATCAGAGGTGGAAGACACACCAACAATCCTCTTTGTCTCTACCACGAATGAGTGGTATTTAGGTATTTCTCATTTCCTTACTTATGGTGTGTGTCCTGCTCACCTATCTTATAAAGAAAGGAGAACCATCAAGCTGAAAGCTACAAATTTTGTCCTCTAGGACAACGACCTATACAAGAGGAGCCTTGATGGAGTGTGGACAAGGAGTAACATAGCCAACTTATAAAGTCCTTCTATAATTCAGCCTATGGGGGACATTTTTTTGCTCCTGTGACTGCCCATAAAATTTTGTGAGCTAGGTACTACTGGCCAACTCTCTTTTAGGATGCATACAAGTGGGTTAGGGAATGTGAACTATGTCAGCAGTTTGTAGGAAGACCCAAGTTAGCTGCCTTACCTCTCAAGCTAGTAGTCATAGAGGAGCCGTTCCAACAATAGGGAATTGATTTTATTAAAGCTGTAAACCCATATTCAAGTGCTGGACATGATTATGTCCTCACAGCAACAAATTACTTCACCAAATGGGTGGAAGCTGTTCCAATGAAACATACTACTTCAAAAGTAGTATGCAATTTCCTTAAAGAGAACATCATCTCCAAATTTGGGTTCCCAACCAAGATTGTCACTGACAACGCAGCTTGTTTCACTTCTCAAGAGATTACTCAATTCTATTTCTACTATGGGATTACACTCTCCCACTCTTCTGATTACTTTCCACAAGGGAATGGACAGACTGAATCAAGCAATAAAAACCTGGTGACTATCATCAAGAAGCTGGTGGATGACAACCAAAGGACATGGCATAAAGCATTGGTTGATGCCCTATGGGCAGATATAATTACACCAAAGAGTGCAATTGGTATGTCTCCTTTCCAACTTCTTTATGGTGTCAATGCTGAGATACCAATCACCTTGGAATTGCCAGCATTGAAATTAGCTAAGGCAATTGAAGACCAAACATATGAAGGCTCCCTTGATAAGAGGATCATGTGTCTTGCTGAGCTGGACGAGTAGAGAACTATAGTGGTGGATCAAATTGCTGCCCATCAAGGTCTGGTGAAGAAGCTCTTTGACCAAAAAGTAAAGAACCGTGATTTCCAGATTGGAGATCAAGTCTTGCTGTGGGACAAGAGAAGAGAACCAAATGGGATGCATGGAAAGTTTTATTCCCTGTGGAGGGGCCCTTTTACTATTCATCAGCTCAATGGTGAAAATAGTTTCCTGTTGAAGTATCAAGATGGCACTCTCTTTTCTCTGCCTCATAATGGGCAGCATCTGAAGCACTTCAACTCTTGAAGTATCAGATGAATTCCCCTGTACATATGTATATTTGTATAGTCTTTTGTTTCTATTTGTGCTTTTAATTTTCATTTTTTGGAACCTTTATTTTTGGGTGGCATGACTCCATAGCCCAATGGCATACTTCAAGGCATTGGAGATTCTAGTTTCTACTCCCCTCAGTTGTTCCAAGTTTTCATCTGACGAAAGTTCCCCAACTGGAGCCCGCTGTTGTCCCCAAAAATAGCTTTCTCATTTTTGGGACAACATATGAACTATTTTGGTCCTGCAAGACCAAAATTGTCTCTTCCTTTTTCAAAATTTGTTCTGAGCATTCAATTTCTTCATTTTCTAAACTTTTTCGGTAAGGGACTAGTTTGTTCAACGGGTTCAATGGCTTCTTTGAGTGAGTTCAATTAAAAGAGGGCAAGTTTCCAGCACTTAGGCATTTTTGAGATTGGTTGAACGCCTTGGTTCAACCAAAAAGGGTTCATCGGCAAACTTCTAAGCAAGGATTGAACCATTAAACCTTGAACCATTTTGGTTCAAGGGTTCGATGGGTTCAAGGTTCAACGTCATCGGCAAGCTTCAAGGAGTCAAGTGCTTTGTCAAAATTCATCAAGTTCAATCGCTTCATGGTTCAAAGGTTCAATGAGCGGTTGGTTCAATTAAACGGTTCAAATTGGTGCGCAAAAGAAAAAGACCAAAGAGTGAACCCTACCACATGTCCCTTGTAAGAGTTTCATGAAAGGTGACAAGTGGCAGCTGCAGAAGGTTTCAATGTCTTTTTCTCAAAATAATGGAATGTGCCATGTGTCACCTGCATAGATTGACAGAGGCTGCCAAGTGTCAATGGTTGTTGTATCTTCCTTTGGTTTCATGATCAAGTAAAGACTGTGGCAGGCCTCGAGTAAGTCGTAAGAACAAATGGAACACACCAAGTGTCACCATCTGCGTGAATCCAAACGAGTCTTGAATGTTTCTGTAAGTGTTTCTAGAGCTCATCAGAAGCTGCCATGTGTCACCTCTTATAAGACTCTCAAAGGTTTCTAAAAGCTCTTATAAATTAGGTGGATGCTTCCATGTGTCCTCACCTGTTCTAGCGGAAGATGCCATGCATCACTTGTTTGAAGCAACAGAATGTGACACGTGTCAAAGATGGAGCACTCTCAATACAGAGACATAGAGCCAAGGAAAGATTTCCTTCGAACAAATTGTCTGAAGGAATTCCTTTAGACATTTTGTCCGAAGGAAATAAAGAGACAATAGTCCTCCAAAATAATTAAATATCGAAGGCCACCCAGATGATCTCGAAGGGTAGGTACCGTCACAGTGGATAGTCGACACACATAAAATGGACCTTTTTCAAGACCCCAAAGGGCAAGTCCCCTTGGGGAAGGATCAAGCCTCAAAGTGCAGCAGAAGCTGCCAAGTGTTGTATGTCGAGACGCAGTCTCTAATAAGTTTCAAAGCAGTGGAACTCACCACGTGTCCCGTTCCAACTCGATGGAGCGCGATAAGTGTCTGCATTCACACTTCAATTTTCTAACAAGTTTCAAAGCTTATTCCAATAAGCTTATTTCAAAGCTGCGGATGCCGCCACATGTCCTCACCTATGTCATAGCAAAAAGTGGCCATAGCAAGTGAGAAAGACACAAAGGAGTTGCTAAGGAGAATGACAGGCCCACAAATGTCAAATTTAGGATGACCGACTAGCCGTTAACCTTCAAAAGATGAAAGACCCAGGGATATAAAATTTGCATCAATAAAGTGTCTGATTGATCTTTGTAGGCTTAGAAGGCAGACCCGAATGCATTCGAAGACCTTAAGGCCAAGGCCAAAAGGAAGAAGAGACAAAGAGGGAAACTCAGTAGGAGTTATTTTTAGTAGGTGGAATAATCCACCAGATAGGTATTTGGGCCTGCAAGAATTGAAAGCGCAACTTGTTTGTCCCCTTTGGAGTAAAGACAAAGTGGATAGCTGCGTGGATAGAAGGTAATATAATGAGTGACTCAGGCTCGGGAGAAGACATTGGAGATGAATCAACATGCCATAGTTATGGCAGTCACCCTACTCCAGCATGGCCCTCCCTGATAGAACCAAAATTGCATCTAAGGCATTAATGCACAACATGGGTCACTCCATGGGACAAAGTGCAAAGCCTCCCTTGGCCTCTATATAATGTAATCTCTTGTATCATTTTAAGGGATATCTTTTTGACCACAAAAGAAAAACTCTGCCCAAATTGAAAGGCGAATATTGAGACTTTGAGCTCAGATTGTATTTCATTTTATTTTATTTGAATGAGAAAGCAAGTTGCTTGCAGACTTTGTGTTGTTATAGCTTGTGCCATTTTAGGAGATTGTTCTTATGTCTATCTTCTAGATGCATTCTTTTTTATTTAATCTAACAAGCAGAATTAGTGGAAGTGATAAGGAAGATGTCCTGAAGTCAGCTACTTTAAGACTTTATGCTGTCATAGTTGTCTTCAGTGTGTGTTTATTTTCTGTTTCTATGTAAAGGACCTTGGGATGACTTTGTGCCCCCATTGTTCTTCGTATCTCACTCTTGGGTAGTCAAGGTGGAGACTTTGTGCCACATATTAGATTGTTGGTTACTCTAGACTTTGTTACCAGTTACTTATCCTACCTAAATGAACTCCCATTGTTTCTTGTAAGAACACTTCTGAAAGAAGAGAAGTTCCTTCAGTGTTTTCACCAGGATTTTCTCCTTTTTTTGTGAACATCATCTTTGAAAGTAGAGAGATGGATGGTATATCCTACCCCTGAGTATTATTTTCAGCTTATATATATAGTATATAGCGCCTTTATACCTATAGGGAACCTCCCCTTGATGAGAGGAGAGATTTGTCTCCTTTGGATGTGGTAAACCTACAACTTTGGATGACCAATCTCCCTATGATGTGGTTGAAGAGACCTATTTTGCTCACCAGTTAGCTGGTTGACAAAATATTCACCCAACAATATGAAAGGGAAGCCAAATTGCCCATTTATCTTGAACTACCTACATTGGAGTTATCCCATCAGCTTGATTTGATATAGAGTGAGCCTATGAACATGAGGTCATATACCTTAGATTTAATCACAATTTTAGGCTTAGAGGTACATGTTGTATATTAACAGGTGGTGGATTAGGTTGTACACCCTTACCTTTTCAAGTAGTGACAAGATGGACCACAAAATCCAATATAAGCCCTGGATAAATAATGGATGTGGGATGGTGGTTATCACTTGAATAATATCTAGGTGGAATAAATGGTTGAGAGCATACGCATTGGCATCTAGATACTGGTTCTATGGTATTAAAAAATAAGTTATGAAGAGAGATTAAATGTTTCTTTCATTTTAAAACCCTCTCATTATAATGATGGATTTGCCTATTTCATTGAATGATAGGTTTGATTAAGTAATTATAATATCAAATCGTTAATATATTTACAAATTGGAGCTCAAAATGGACTATAGATGCATCCATATTGCACATATTTGTAATAAATTTGAAATCTGATTTCTAACTTATGAAATCTTGTTAATTCATAAATAAAAAATTAGCAATAAAGAATCAATAAACCTTACATCAATATATAGGGTTTTTGGAACCAAAGGTTATGTTCACCAAATGTTTAACCCTAAAATATAGAAGTGGGGTTTTTGGGTTAAAAGGGATACAAATAACCTAGGGCACAAGGGTGATAAACTATCTCTATATCAGGCTAGGTAATTATAAACTTAGATTAACAATATTCTAAATTTAAATATTGAGATATGCTAAAAATAGTAAGTCCAACCAATGATTGATATTTTAATAAATAGAAAATATTGTTACTTATTTCAATAATAATTTGCATGAAAATTTGATATGAAACGGGCTAGAAATTAACTAGATCTATATTGTAGATTAGTTGTTAGATTCTATAAATTTTACCTCTATGGCCTCAAACGCTTGCATTGACCTCAGGCAATTACATTAATGATTCTTTCTACCCTAGATGTAGGTGTCCTATATGAAATACCCATTGGATCTATATGTGACCAATTAGTATATTATGGGTTATGTCACCTTCACTCTAGTGTGCTCAGATATAGATCAGGGTTGTCACTCCTTATCAAATAGCAAAACCCTAGTTCTTCATCTTCATAATGACTGTGGGAAAAATGAGTTAGTAGACTCACAGTATCGAGCTAACTCCAAATATCCCTTTATTAGTGGGTGATTCCTACATATTTACTACTCTAAAAAGGGCCACACACTGATGTAGTTCTCCCCTAATGTGTTAACTTGTGTGTGCAAAAAGGTGCAATATGTGGAAAGCAAGTACAATAGTGACCTAGCTTATCACTTGAAAAATACAACTCATGACATGCTCCTTTATTAATTCAAACCTATAGATGTGTTGTCCCTATGATTGATATGGAAATAGGATAAAATATGGAAGCTTTTCTCACTTTAATGTTTGATTGAATGTTTTTGGTAAGTTGCCTTGTGAATTGTTAAGTATGTGCTAGGTGAGGAATGGATGAGGATTGATCTTGTATATATACCAACCCATTTTGGAAATATCTCATATTAAATCCCTTAGGCTAGCCATATGTACACATTTTATTTAAATTTTTTATGACTTTAGGGTACTTATCACTTTTGTTGAAATAAGATACTAGTGTTGACATAGGCATCTGGCTAAGATGCAAGTGTCTAGGAAGCAAGAAAGTAGGTGCAAGTCTAGAGATAGAAGATAAGCAGGTTTATAGCATTTTGAGTATGATAAAAGGTTTGAGTCATCAAAATAACATTGGTCAGACTAAGAGATAAGTAATAAGCACATAGAGATAACAGATATGAGCCTTCCAATAGCATGAAAGGTTTAGAACTAAGAGGAACAACCAAGGTCTGTATTTTCCAAGTGTTCAAGACTGAGGTGCTATATAATTTTTAAATAGTGTCTACATTTAAAAACTAATTTGTTTACTTATTTAGGTGCTCAAATGGCTCAAAAATCTTCTTATCACCCCCAATTTGATGAGAAAACTGAGGTTGTCATCAAATGCATAGAGGGTTATATATGTTTTTTCACTCTTGATAAATAGTCCAAGTGGGTTTGCTAGTGGCCAATAGTATGATGTTAGATAACACCTCTTTCCATACTTCTTTAAAAATGGCAACATTTATGGTATTGTAAGGATACTACCCACCATCCATCACATTATCCTTGAAATCACAACTGAGTGTTTTTTCATTAGAAGAGTGCATTCAACACCAACAAGATGTACTTTCTTGTTTCAAAGAGAACCTAGTCATGGTAAAAAAATAAAATGAAATAACAAACTAACTAGGACATGATTGTAAGATATTTCGAAGTTACAAGAGATTGGGTATGTTTTTGTTTATAACTAGATAAACATGTGTCCTTGAAGTAGTAATAAAAATATAACATTTTTTTCCCAAGTATTATGGTTCTTATCAAATCTTGTAAGGATTGGTATCATGGAATTCAAATTGGAGCTTCCTAAGTCAACAAAAAAACATCTAGAATTTCAAGTTTCATGTTTAAATGAAGTAGTTGGAAATATTTCCTTGCCTAAAAAGTGTTACCAATTCTAGATGAAGATAAATAATCATATTGGAATCTAAAGTGATTCTATATACACAAATGAAGTGGTTACAGACTACAATGATCATGAGATACGAAATCAAGTGGAAGATCTTTCTCAAGGAAGAAGTGACATGGGAATACAAATCCTTCATATAAAGCATCTACAACTAGTTAGTGTTGAGTAAAATGTTTGTTTGAAGAGGGGCACATGCCACAACTTTAGCCTATTGAGTGTCTCAGGATATGTGTGGTCAACTTGTTGCAAAACCTTTAACTTATTCATTTGATAATTTCAACATTTCCTAATAAGATTAGTCAGCCAAATTGGGATTATGGATTCCCCACACCCTCATTATGCTAAATATATGAGGAAATGCTTTATTATTAGATCAAAATATTATAATTTTTTTCTTATTATAAGGATTGTGTAGATTTCCACCTTGAAGTGGCTTGGTGATTTATTTCACCTTGAAGTGGCTTGGTGATTTATTCAATATTAAGATGTTCATTTCACTTATATTTTGGTGATATGCTCTTACTTTTGAGTTATTTATGTTAGTTGATTCATGCCATGTGTTTAATTATAGTTTAATTTGTGAATTTGCATACATTAATTTCATAACACATTGTATCCCATTTTGTACAACAAATTGAAAACAATTCCTTTAGTGTGTTTTCAAAATATGGTTTCTAAATCAAGAAATATTCTCAAGATTTTATATTTAATTTTCTCTATGATGAGACTAATATTGTTATAAAACCATTCATTCTCATCCATTAGATGTCAATTTTATTATAGGAATGACTTGTGAAAATTTTAGGGCAAAAAATACCAATCTACATTTTGGTGTCGATCAAGTATCATCAACTAGAGTGGATGACACTACAAGTTATTAACTAATATATATGCCATGTCCTTCTCATTTAAAATTTTGACTAAGAATAACATTACAATATTCCATAGGCACCACATTATGGAGCACTTAATTAAGAAAAATACTCATTTTGTATATGAGTCAATAATGTTGGTTAACATGTAAATTTGTACCCTAATTCACCCAATTAAGGGTGTATGTTGTGGGTTAGTTTTCATTGTCAAGCTAGCCTCCTAACCATGACCTTCAAAATTAGATTATTTTGACTGCCATTATCTAAAATGAAGTATAGAGTCAACCCCTTCACCTATAAATATGTTTGGAAGAGGTGGTTTGATCCCTCTAACTTTGAGGAAGAATCTCTTATTTTGGTGATGATAGAGCATGGATATACCATTATGATATTTTATTTATTTTTTCCAACATGGGTAGTCGTATCATTGTTGGTGGTAGATGAAAGCATAAATTTGTTTCCCAAATTATAGAAAAAATGAATTAAAATTTTGAAAATATACCCCAAAAAACTACATAACAAACTTTTTTAAAAAAATCACAAAGCCATTGGCATCAAATATCTAAGACCAAACATAACATTTTAATTTATTTTAAGATATTTAAACTAAAATATGTTGAAAAAGACGTGAGAATCCAATCTCCAAAAAGTGACCCTAAATAATGGGAGCTAGGTTTATGATTTAACCCAACACTAGAGATTGTAACTTGGCCAATAGTGCTTGTCTAATTTTAACCTAGCCAATAGTGCTTGTCTAGCATGACATTTTTATTCTAAGTGTCACTTTCCCTTATGGAAGGCTCTATTTTCTAATATCTTCTTTTGGATTTTTATCTAGGGAAACTTTGATTGAAAGGATCTTATTCTCTGACTTAAGTCACTCTTATATTTCTTGTGACATGACTTTTTTCTAGAAGTAATTTAATTATATCCTTTACATTTGAACTTATCTTCAATCAAAATTGCATAAATATAAGCTTCCCCCATTATCCAAGCCTTCAAGAATTCCACTTCTTCTTGGAAGTTGAACTACAAGTCTTTATACTAAATTTTTCCAAAAAAAAAATGTATTGGTCTTGTTAGTGCCCAAAATTACACTGAGCAATTTTTGCCCTTTTCTAAAATATTAGTGCATGAATATCCATTTGTTGTCTCCTATTTGTAAGTGTTCACCCAAGTTAAAAAATCCAACTTTTGCCTTGTGAAAACCCTGTATAATCTTGGTTATAGCTAATGTTTAATATTTTCATATTTTAATAAGATTGCAGGGTCTGTGATTAAAATCAAGTTAAGAAGATCAAATAATACTAAGTATGATGTTTTCCATCTTCTAAAAGGTTTTGAAGTAGCAGAATTTCTAAGGTTAAATGCAAGTTTGCATTAGTGCAATTTGCAGTTAGGGTGAAAAGGTCCATGAAAATATTTGGTAGAAAATCAAGTTGCAAAAAAGTCACAAGTTCTACTTTTCAAATTATTAAGGTTGTTGGAAAATTCCTAATTTTTTGTTTGAAAAATTTCAAGTTCAATTTTTTGGACTTTTTGTGCAATTCAGGCTTTTTGTGTAATTCGGGCTTTTTGTGCAATTCGATCTTTGTGTAAAGTCAAATTTTTTTCAAGTCGGACATTTTGTTTGAAATCTTTGGTTAGAAATTTTATTTCAAGTTTCCCTTGCTTCAAAAGATTTGGTCGTTGGACTTTTTGTTTAAGATTTTTATGTCAGAATTTTTGTTCAAACACTTTATGCTTGGAGCCTTCGATTCGAGCCAATGTCTGCCACTGACCAATCAACATGTAGTCAAAGGAGAGATGGTCCAAAAGTGGAACAACAAAGTTTCAAAAGAAATCAGAGGCCATGTAAGCATTCAAGAAGCCACATCAATATTTTTGCTCATTCCAAAATGTATGACTTGTCCAAGTGGAAGTTAAATTTTTTCGAAGCACAATATTTTAAATAGAAGAGAACCATGCTATTAATATAATCCATGTGGAGGGCCAAACAACGAGACTAAGCTTTTAAAAGGTAAAATAATGCACTTAGGCATTATAAAGTTTAGTAGCAACCCTAAAAGGTCAAAGGCAAAATAGAAATGTGGAAGGCACAAAAAAGTTTGGCATTAAGGCAAAAAGGTAAAACAAAGATAAGTATTGCCATTTTTAATATGTTGCTTGTGTCGAAGACCTCTTTCGAGGAAAAATATCTTGTAGGGTTTATGAGGCAAAGGTGGGCCATTCCAAGCATATTTTCCAAATGGCCATGGATCTTTCTTTGTTTCTATCATAGCTGGTGTTTTCCAATGCAATTATGATAAAGCAAGGGGTGTTCTTTGGCCTACACAAGAAGGGTAGTTATCCATAAGATTTCAAATTTATAAATAATTAACGGGAGAGCATGGCTAAGAAGTTACACATGAAGATAAGGAGTTTGTTTTACTCCCAAGGGAATATTCTCCTTCAAGCCCAAGTGTAGCACATTTCCAACCAAGAATATCAAGGGTTTGATTGAAATTTTCATCACTACAAGGATAGACAGTTATCAGAAAGATTTTCTTAAAGAGCAGGAGCTTCCAGACATGACAAAGGGCATTTTCTAGCTAAAGCATATTCTTGGAATATTTTGGGTGAAAGAGTTGTATAAAAAGAGGGCTTATCCTCTTTTCAAAGGTTGTTCTTTCTAGGTCTTAGGCTCTTTCAAATTTAGTAAGATTTTTTGTGTGTATGTTTTATCTCTCTTACTAAGGTGGTTGCAGCTGTACAACCATTAACAAGCTCTAAGAGCGTTGTATATGTATCCCCTGTTAAAAGAGCAAACTCACCATGTTTTTCCCCATGATAACATTCTAAAACATTGATGTGTGTGAGATTTATTTTCAAGATAATGGAAAATAACTATGATTTTTGATGTATCTTGTCGTTAAAATGCAATAACATATTTTACATGCTTTGTTGATTGGGTATTTAGTATATGGTTATCAATGGTGGCAGTTGTTTTGGGCATAGATCTAAGTTGTAAATTTATTTTTGCTTTGTGATTTGGAAATATACCTATTGATAACCTCTTAAGGGTACCCTAGGTTTATGGATTTGATAGGAAAAAGCATCTGAATATCTAGTTGCAGTATGTGTTGTAGGGTTTCAAAAATCATTTGAATATTTGCATTGTATTGGCACCAATGGATGCAAACTATTCTTGATAATTTCCTTATCATGTTTCTTAGTTTTCTACATCTTTGTAAATGAACGATATCATGTCTGTTGAAAGACTTCCTGTTATTTTAAAAAATCACACCCTTGAACAAATGAGTTGATATGAAATTGGTTAATCCTAAAAAAAGCAATCCACTAAGAATGCCAACCTTGAGGAAACCGTGAAAATTTTGGCCTCAGTTGTCAAGGAGATGTCCTACAAGCTGGCTAGAGACGAGAAGGGGTTGCCTCATGGGTCTACAAGTCAGGAGAGAACTTAGAATCAGAATCAAACACAAGAGAGACCCCCTTTCCACATTAGATATAATGACAGAGGGAAAAGGCTTGAACATGATGAAAGAAATGATAGAAACCAAAATAGGGGAGTTAGAAAGGAAGTGTTTGATCCATTGAATGCTAAAGTTAGTGTTGTAAATTGTGATATTGACATCAATTGGTGTGATAATGCTTCCTTCCCCATCCTCCATGTGGTATTATTGAATGAATTGATGAAGATGCAGAGGAACTTGATTCTGCATTTGATGATGATGAGATCTCGATGTTAGATTGTCAAGTCTCCCAAAGTAAAATGTCTACCTCCACAAAATTGCTAAGTGCTACCATTGTTGATCAGTTTTAGAGTGCAGTACAAAAGGTATGCATCCCAAATTTTGAGTTTGTTTGTGATGTTAACATGACATAAACATATGAATTTCCTAATCATGATTTCAAATTCTTACACTCCATGATGATTGAAAACTATGATGGGGGAATTCCTTCAGTAGGATAGGCAGGTGTTAATTAATGTAGTAGTTACCCAAGAAAAAGAATATAGTCTGAGAAGCAGGCAATAAGGTGTTTTTCCTCAAGATATTATCCCTGCAAATCCAAGGGTAGGGGATGCAAATAAGGAAGTTAAGAAAAATACAACAGTCCTTAATTCTTCCAAGCTGGAACCTATTTCCCAAATTATCAAACAAAGAGGTGCTCCAGCTAAGAATAGATTACCTTTGTTGTCTAGTATTCCTAAGGGTGTGAGTGATGTTAGAAATAACCCACCCTTGAAGACTGCTATAAAAAATGTTAATCCATCCCAACATGTTCCACCCTTGACTTTAAATGGTTGTATTCTAGCTGAAGGTAGTGTTATCCTTCTTGCAAATACTCCCCTTCCTTAGTATAGCATGTGTGATATGGCTCAAGTTTTGAGTCAATTAAAAATCACCGTGCCACTTGTTGAATTATTACAAATAACTGAACATAGCAAGAGGGTATTTGAATACTTAAAAATTTGGTGAGAATTTAGCTACAAATGAAATGACTTCACCTCAAACACTCCAAGAAGATGATGAAGAATCAGACGAGATTATTGAACTAACCCCAAAAGTTTATTTGGTGACTGCATTGGTATAAAGTTAGCTGAATGTGGATTCATTTTACACAACCCTATTGATAAATGGTTTGATTGTTCACAACTACATGTTTGATTCTGGATCCTCTTGCAACGTGATGCCCCTAGGTGTCCTTAATGAGATCAGAGTGAAAATTACATTAACCTTTGGCAAGTGTTATGCCATGGATTCATGAGAATTTTCAATTGTCGGACAAGTTAAAGGGTTGGTAGTGCAATTAGCAGTTCATCCAGGTAAAATTATTGAATATGGATGTGGTATTTGTGGATTGCCTACCTAAATGGGGGATGTTGCTGTCATGAAAATGGGTTGCTAGCATGGGTGGAAGTGTGTAGATGGACTTGTCTTATGCCACCATCCCTTTGGAGGGTAAGATGGTCAAACATCATAAAGATCCAAAGATGTTTCATGTACTTAAAGATTCGAAAATAGATCTAAATGAGGTGTTGTACATGGATGTGGAGTTGGGTAGCTTCGTTGGGAATGTAGATGTTGTTGAGCAACTAGTTGTTCTTAATGATGGGTTTGATAGCGAAAGTGTTGTTTGGAAAATGTCTTTGGACGGGGCTTTCTCTAATCTTGGAAATGGAGTTGGGGTTGTCTTCTATGCCCCTAATGGTAAGTTTTTTGAGTTTAATTTCAAGTTGTCCTTTGAGTGCAAGAATAATAATGCTAAGTATGAGGCACTCCTGCTTGGTTTAAGAATTGTCTGTGAACATGAAATCACAAGCTTGATTATAAAGGATGATTTGGAGCTAGTGGTTAAGCTGGTCAGAAATGTTTATGCCACCAAAAATAATAGGTTGAAACATTATAGAAATGTTGTATGGGATTTCTTAGAATTATTTGACATATTCAATATTTGCTATCATGATAGAAGTTTCAACAAAGAAGCTGACAAACTTACAAAGTTAGATGCTCAGTTTGAAATTGAACATGTGAACCCACATTTTCATTATAAAGTGGAGGTGTTTGTCAGGCCTTCAATACTAGATAATATTCATCATTGGTAGGTTTTTAATGATGATGAACATATTAGAAGGTTTCTAAATTGTGAAGCTGAATTTCAAGATCAATTGATAGACTTGGAATTCATGGTTCAGACTTGTGATGGAAAAGAAACCTTATTTGGGAAGGATATAATTTAGCTAAAGACAAACACTCTCCCTAGAGGATTGATGAGTTTAAAGCATCTTTTGATGGAGTGAATAGATTTAAAACTAAAGACTCATTTATCTCAAAAGATGTAACTGAGTGTAATTTGAGTTCTCATGATAATCCAAGGAAGGTCTAGTTGGGTACTCACCTAAGTGCAGATGAGAAGCAAGTTTATATGTAGCTACTAAAAATTACCAGGACTGTTTAGCTTGGTCTTATTCTAAATTGAAAGTGTATAGGAAGATTTTTTTTAACATGTCATCTCATTGCAACCTAATAGTAAGTCTTTCAACAAAAGTAAAGACCTATCAACCCCATCTTGGCCTCCAAGATGCAGGAGGAGTTGAAGAAGCTAAGGGATGATGGAATTATTTAGCCCATTAGATATTCATTATGGGTGGCAAACTTAGTCCCTGTATGAAAGAAAGACAATGACATTTGCTTGTGTGTGGATTTTTAAAATTTGAACAAAGCTTCTTTGAAGAATAATTACCCCTTGTCTAATATGGATAACTTGCTGCAAAGTGTTATATAATAAAAAATGTTATCCACTTTAGATGGTTTCTCAGGGTATAACCAAGTTGTGGTAAAATAATACGAAAGACCCAAGATTGCATTTACAATGCCTTGGGGCATGTGTGTTTATATGAGGATGCCCTTTAGGTTGATGAATGCCGATGTAAAGTTTTAACAAGCTATGGACATTGCATTTGTAGGGGTAATCAACAAGTTCATTGTTGTGTATCATGATGATATTATCGTGTACTCCAAGAATAGAAAAAACATTTGGAGCATCTAGAGAAAGTGTTCATTAGATGTAGGGAGTTCGGAATTTCACTTAATCCTAAGAAGTGTCACTTTAGAGTGTAAAAGGCCAAGTTATTGGGACATATAGTGTCCAAAGGCAGTGTCATGATTGATCTTGAGTGAGTAGAAGCCATTGACAAAGTGTCTATCCCATATTCCAAGAAGGGAATTCAATCGTTCTTTGGATAAATCAATTTTGTAAGGCAGTTTGTGTCCAATTTTGTAGAGATTACTTTGACTATTACTTCCATGTTGAAGGACCAGACCATTAAGTGGGAGGAGAAGGTCGTGCAAGCATTCAATGACATCAAAGGAGCCTTAAAATATGCCCCTGTATTGGATAACCCTGATTACACTAAGGAGTTCCAAATATTCTCTTTTGCATCACATAATATTGTAGTTGTCTTATTTCAAAATAGTGAAGAAGGTCATGAGCAGCCTATAGCTTTCTTTACAAAGCTATGCAAGGGTCTGAACTGAATTACATCATCATGGAAAAACAAGGTTTCACTCTCTTGAAGGTTGTTAAAACATTTAGACCTTGTATTCTAAGTTCAAAGATTGTTGCATACATCCCACATACAATGGTAAAGGACATCTTGACTCAGATTGAAGCATCAAGCAAGAGATGCAGATGGGTTAACAAGTTACAAGAATACAACATGGATATTCAGACCACCAAGTTGTTGAGAGGGATGGGTATAGCCAAGCTCATGGCTGAGACCAATTTGCAAGTTGTTGAGGTAAACACTATTGATTTTAATGTTGATGATTCTTTGAATAGAATTAACATATCTCCATGGTTTAAAAACATTGTTTATTACTTGCAAAATCTGAATTGTCCCCCTGACTTGGATAAGAACAAAAAAAAACTCTTAAACTTGTATCTTAAAAATATATCTTGACTAAAATTGGATTGGCATAGAAGAATCTGGATGGGGTTCTCCTAAAATGCCTATTAGAAGAACAAACTATGGATCTGATTGAAGACTTCCATAGTGGAGTATGTGGCGGTCACTTTGTACCTAAAGTCACAACTCATAAAATTTTGAGAGCCGATTATTGGTCACTATCACTATTCAAGGATGTTGTTCAGAAAGTCAGAAGATGCGATAAACGTCAGCGCTTTATTGGAGTGTTGAAGGCTTCTGGTTCTCTTCCCTTGTAGCTTGTGATGATTGAAGGCCCATTTAGACAATGGAGAATGGATTTCATTGGGAAAATCACTGATTTGTCAATTGCTAGACATAGATGGATATTGGTTGCAACTGACTACTTCTTGAAATGGGTTGAGGCAGTCCCTATAAAGAAGGCTGCACACTAGGTGGTTATGGAATTTTTGTTGAATTAGATTATTTGTAGATTTGGTGTACCTGTTAAGGTAATTACTGATAATGCCATGAGTTTCAGAGCTAAACCTTTGGTGGCATTGTGTAAGAATATGGGATTGAATTCACTTATGCTTCCAATTACAACCCTCAAAGAAATGGACAAGCATAATCCAGTAACAAAAACTTGCTCAAAATCATTAGATAAACTTTGGAAGCAAACAAGAAGTGGGGTGAATAGTTGAAGTTTGCTTTATGGGTTGATAGGATCATGCCTAAGAGAGCTACAGGTAAAAGCCCTTTTGAGCTTGTCTGTGGAGCTCAAGTTATTTTGCCTATGAGTTTGCAGTTGCCAACCTATAAATTTATGCAATCATAGAAGAAGATGAGCAAATCAACCACTATGAAATTAGAATGAACCAGATTGTTGAGCTTGATGAAACTATACGACAAGTTCATGAGAGACACCTCAAGTTCAAGGAAAGACTTAAAATAATATTTGATAGAAAGGTTGTTCTAAGAACTTTTCAAGTAGGTGATTTGGTTTTACTTTGGGACAAAAGACATGAAGAGAAATGAAAGAATGACAAATTTGATGCCTTGTGGATGGCCCTTATTCTATTGACTGCAGAATTGGGGAACACACTTTCTTCTTGAGATACCTGAATGGCGAGATACTGGGGCTGCCAATTAATGGCAGACATCTAAAATATTTTCCTGAATAAGTCCATGACTATGTAAAATATTGTATAGTGTTTAGTCCCACTATTTTGTTGCCCCTTTATGTTGAGCCTTTGTTTGTACAGTTCTTTTTGGTGTTTTTGTGTCATTTGTTCTCAAATCCTCCTGATCTATTTTTGTTAGTCTGCATTTGTCCAATTTAGTTTCTGTGAATGTTTGCTGATAAATTGTTAAGTTTTGACTTCGTGGCCCGATAGATTAGCACCTAGTCTTATTTTTTGGGGTTCTTTGCATACCTGCAGGGGGTGTACATCCCCAAGTGAGAGCCAACGTTAGTGCCCAAAATTGTACCGAGCAATTTTTGCCCCTTTTCAAAATATTAGTGCATGAATATTCCACCGTTGCCTCCTATTTGCAAGTGTTCACCTAAATTAAAAAATCTAACTTTTGCCTTGTGAAAATGTGTATAATCCCAGTTCCAACTAATGCTTAATGTTTTCATATTTCAATAAGATTGCAGGGTCTATGATTAAAATCAAGCTAGTAAGATCAAATAATGTTGAGTATGATGTTTTCCATATTCTAAAAGGATTTGAAGTGGCAGAATTTCTAAGATTAAATGCAAGTTTGCATTAGTACAATTTGCAGTTGGGGTGAAAAGGTCCACATAAATATTTGACAAAAAAATAAGTTGCAAAAATGTCACAAGTTTGACTTTTCAAATTCTTAAGCTTTTTAGAAAATTCTTAAGTTTTTATTCAAAAATTTTCAAGTTCAATTTTTCAGACTTTTTGTGCAATTCAATTTTTTTGTGAAATTCAAGCTTTTTGTGCAATTTGGGATTTTTGTGCAATTCAAAAATTTTATGCAATTCAAGATTTTTGTGCAATTTGGGCTTTGTGTAAAGTTGTATTTTTTTCAAGTCGGACATTTTGTTTGGAATCTTTGGTGGAACATTTTGTTCCAAGTTTCCCTTGCTATAAAGGATTTGATTGTCAAACTTTTTGTTCAGGCTTTTTATGTCATACTTTTTGTTTGAAAACTTTGTGCTTGGAGCCTTCGATTCGAGCCAATGTCCGCCACCTGCCAGTCAACATGCAGTCAAAGGAGAGATGGTCTAAAAGGGGACCAATGAAGTTTCAAAGGAAATCAGAGGCCATGTAAGCATTCAAGAGGCCACATCAATATTTTTGCTCATTCCAAAGTGTATGACCTATCTAAGTGGAAGTTAAAAAATTTCAAAGCACGAGCTTTTAAATGGATGAGAGCCACACTATTAATATAATCCATGTGGAGGGTCAAACGGCGAGGCCAAGCTTTTAGAAGGTAAAAGAATGCACTTAGGCATTATAAAGTTTGGCGGCAAGCCTGAAAGGTCAAAGGCAAAATAGAAATGTGGAAGGCGCGAGAAAGTTGGGTATGAAGGCAAAAAGGTAAAACAAAGCTAAGTATTATCATTTTTAATATTTTGCTTGTGTTGAAGACCTCCTTGGAGGAAAAATATCTTGCAGGGTTTATGAGGCCAAGGTGGGCCATTCCAAGCATATTTTTCAAACAGTGATGGATCCTTCTTTGCTTCTATCACAACTGGAGTTTTCCAATGCAATCATGACAAAGCAAGGGGTGGTGTTATTTGGCCTGCACAAGGAGAAGGGCAATTGTCCATAAGATTCTAGATTTAAAAATAATTAATAGGAGAGCATGGCCAAGCAGTTACACATGAAGACAAGGAGTTTGTTTTGCTCCTAAGGGAATATTCTCCATCAATCACAAGTGCAACACATTTTTAGGAAAGAATATCAAGGGTTTGCTTAAAATCTTCATCATTACAAGGATAGGCAGTTACAAAAATGATTTTCTTGCAGACCAGAAGCTTTCGGGTGTGACAAAAGGCATTTTCTACTTGAAGCATATTCCTAAAATATTTTTGATGAAAGAGTTGTATAAAAAGAGCGTTTGTCCTCTTTTCAAAGGTTGTTGTTCTTTCTAGGTCTTAGGCTCTTTTAAATTTTGAGATCCTTGTTGTGTGTATGTTTTGTCTCTCTTATTAAGGTGGTTGTAGTCGTACAACCATTAGCAAGATCTGAGAGCATTATATATGTCTCCCATGTTAAAAGAGCAAACTCACCATGGTTTTTCCTATGATAGCACTCTGAAACACTGATGTATGTGAGATTTATTTTCAAAATAATGGAAAATAGCTGTGATTTTGGTTGTATCTTGTCGTTAAAATGCAATAACATATTTTACATGCTTTGCTGATTGGGTATTTAGTTTATGCTTATCAATGGTGGCAGTTGTTTTGGGCATAAATCTAAGTTGTAAATTCCTTTCTGCTTTGTGATTTGGAAATATGTTGTTGATAACCTCTTAAGGGTACCATGGGTTTATGGATTTCATAAGAAAAAACATATAAATTTCTCATTGCAATATATGTTGTAGGGTTTCAAAAATCATTTGAATATTTGCATTGTATTGGCACCGATGGGTGCAAACTATTCTTGGTAATTTCCTTAGTTTGTTTCTCAGTTTTCTGCATCTTTGCAAATGAATGATATCATGTATGTTGAAATACTTCCTGCTGTTTTGAAAAATCACACCACCACACCACTCTTTATATTTACTTAACTCATCCTACCCTGTTCTATCTTGTAAATAATACACCCTATTGCATATTCTAAGTATTATTTGCCTGTAGATGCATCAATATTGCACATATAAAATGTGTCTGTATATTGCTCTTTGAAGCTTAGCATTGCAATTTTCCATTTGGCCCTTTGTTGAATTTTTTTGTAGAAACGAAGGTTGCAATCATATTTACATTTGTCTTCAGTAGCTTGTGTTTGGCCTAGAGCATTTGTTCATTATGTGACAACCCTTCCTGGGTGGAGTGTGCAAACTTGGTTATGCCCTGGTTAGATTTGTGTTTGTTTGTGTGCCAATAATCCCCATGGAGATTGAATTACAACATCCCTCCATGTGAGAAAGCTACTCCTTAGGTCCTCTCACCTTGGTTCAGGGAGAGCCAGAAGTAGAAGGGAACTAACCATACCCTTTGTCAGTGTTTTCTAGTCATTGTCTACGTTCAGTCCATCCTGATGCTAAACCCTTCCCCGGCTATAATGACATATTTGTGGGTTTTTCATCTTTGTTTGCCATTTTCTAAAAGTGTGCAAGGTTGAATGCAAGAGGTGTACAACTGAGAACCAACATGTCTAATCTTGCATAGTTTGTCGTTGTCTCCCATTCAATTTTTGCAATGTTTTCTATAAGTCGTCATAGATCTTCAAATGGTATAAGTATTCCAATCAATCTTGAGGAGTTTTGGGGTTCCTTACTATGATGTTGGAAAGGAAATTAACTTTGATGTTCTTGCACTTAAGGATTTTTGAAATCTCTTTGCAAATTCCCTCAACATGTAGAAGAATCCCAACTTGAAACCTTGTAGAATCATCTAAATTTTAATGTCGCTTATAATTGTTTCTAGCTTATCTGAATGTCCTGGAAACTTATATGCCTTAATAACCATACCTCTTTTAAGACCTTAGTTAGATGTGTGATTTCTTAGTCCAAATGCTCATCATCATAGATCCTATAAGATATTGTGGTGAGGAACTTGAGGATACATGCATTTTGTGCACTGTGGTGATGAGATGTAGCATGAAGGTAGAGATATGTATGAGTAATTTTTGTGTATAATTGTAGAGAAAAGGAACCATTCACTTTTCTTGTGAAACATGGTAAGTTTCTAAGAAAATATGTTATGAAAGCAATGAACTTAATAAACACATACCATATTACCATGTAAATGAAATCTTTATTGAAAACTAGTATTATTTACACGCATAAATGTATAGAAAAAGATGTGAAGCTACAACATTGATTGTTACATTTAGATGACAATTCCTTTATAGTTATTTTTAGAAATAAATGAAAAGTTAAAAATAAATAATTCAATATAAAATAATTAAATTAAAAAAAACTTGAAATTTTGAAAAGGCTTGTGATGAGTGTTCTCTTAAGAAATGAGTAAGATCTATTGTAAAGTGGAAGTTATCAAAACACATTGTTTTGGTCTCGTAAATTTTTAAGATATTGTGTACATTTTTTTATTGTGTTTTTAGAGATCTTTGGACAGTTTCATTAAAAATAAGATATACTATGTGAAGAGGAATGACCTATAGAAAATTATAAGCTATCAAACACATATTACGATTTTATATTCCAAGTAGCAATAAAGAAATTGTGACCCCAATGAACTGATGAGTCTTAAGGAGATGTTCTCATTCTCATCGTAAGATGTGTTCATCTTAACGGGGTTTTGCCTCAAGCTACCACCTTAATACTTGAAACTTTGAACTTACAATAAATTTATTTAACCCGATATATGAAATTAACCCTTAGCACATTTTCTTTCATCGAGCTAAAAAACCAAGGGTGTGATTCAAGGCCTTCATGCTTGATTTCATATGTTCTTAAAGGGGTTTGATTGTACCTTCTTAAAACCTTGTTTTCTTTGCATCTAAAGTACCTACTTGTCCTACTACAAGGGCTTATATGCTTCCTTGACTTGTTTGGAATCTTTTACATGATTAAAACCTTGTTTTGATATAGTGTAAAGGGTTTGGGGTTCTAATGAGGAACAATGAGTTTCACACGTCTATATACTTTTGCATGATTAAAACCTTGTTTTGATGTAGCATAAAGGGTTTGGTGTATCCAATAAGGAACAATGAGTTTCACACCATAAGCACATATTTATTCTCACTATTTGTTGGGCACCTTCAAATAGTCATATGGACACCTAAATGTAGGGTTCGACCTTATGGTGATTCTTACACCTATGCCCACCCCTATGTAATCACTTAGAGGTAGGAGTGTAACTATATTAAGGACCCAAACTAACCCAATCCCACCCCATCTATGAGCTCTACCCTAATGCATACCCTGACATTTTTCCCTAGGGATTTGGGGCAAAAATGGTGGGAATGATGAATTTCACCCTATAAAATTGAGTCCAAATCCCATTGGCTCTTGGGTGCCTAGTATTCATAAAGATATGTAAAGATAGGGATCAAACAACCATATTGTATTTTATAAATATATTAAAATAAAAAAACCATTACACAAGTTGTGGAGTGTCTTATATCTTTGCTAGGGATATGTTTTATGGTTTTCCATCCATCCCCCTATCATATTGTTGTCATGCTCAACTCTTATATTTTTTTTATGCATTTATTATGCTCAGTTCAGTGTTCCATTAATTGGGTGGTGATTTTTATTTAATGGCCTCCCCACAAGAGTCGTCATATGTTGATGCAATGATTTGTATTGGAGGAGATAGCACTCATGGCACCCAAGAAGGCCCAAAAGTTCATCCCAAGGTGTTCCACAAGGTAATGGTAATCTTCCTGGAGATAACATAAGTTTAAATGTGCTTGCAAATGGCTTGAAATTTTAAGTTTAATTGAATACTCATATGTGAAATCCCCTCTGAAAGCATGCTTCAAAGTTTAGGTTAAGGCCACAACAACCTCGTGGAGTTAAGCTCGAAGTTGTGCAAAAAATGAAGGGTTTTTTTTGTATATAGGTTTTATGACCCTGAGCACAAAGTGGCCATTATCAAGCATGGTCCCAAGTTTGTCAAAAATACTTGGCTTTTACCATGGACCCCAAGAATTTGTAGTTTCTAATAGGGCCAAACAAAAAATAACCGTTTGGGTTGAACTCCTTAGCCTACCCTTTCCCTTTGGGTCTTCACTGACTAGCTAATAAAGCTTATAGGGCACTTTTTCTATCATTGGCAAAACAAGTTTTATTCTGCTAGACCTCAAAAAAGGGGTTGTGTGGAGATCAATACCTCATAATTTGAAAGAGACTATTCACATACAAATTGGTGACAAGTGTTCCACTTGACATAGTTTTATTATCAATCTTCTTGATACTTGTTTCCATTGTCAATCCATTGAGAATTAAATACAAGATCATCTATTAAGAGCTAACACTAACCATGTTGTCAAACCCACCATTGAATACACTAAATTGACAAAGAGGAAGAAAGAGGGTTGGCAAATCAATGGTTGGACTCCAAGTTAAACCCTCACCCTCGAGCTATGATTGTTGCTCCCTATGTCAAAAGTCACTACATAACCAAAATTTTCAAGCACTCCATAATCTGCAAATTTAATTTCCAGCTTGCATGATAGTATGTCAACTTCACAACCTCAAGCATAGATGATGGCCTCCACTGCAACCTCATTGATGGCATTCTCCATGTCACTCCTGTAGCCCCTCCCTAGAGGGGAGGAACAAAATTTACAAGAAAAATGGTGGTTGCTTGAATTTGGGGATTTTTTCAATAACCAAAGGTAGTTTTTACATAATAGCTATGCGACTTTAGAAGGGCTCGGGGGTGAGAATATGAACCTTCATAATCTTTCATGAATATTTGAGAGTTCACTTGCCCAAACTATAAATACATTGGTTAAGCCCAATTGCCAAAATTTTACATACATGCATGTATTGTGTTTTCAAAAGTAAAAATTCGTGGCTTTTTACTACAAATGGCACTTAGATGATTTAAATCAATGCCTTGAAGTCAATCAAGGAAATGCAATCATCATGATCTCACCCAGGGTTTCATCATTTGTGGTGGATTGGGTGTAGACCTACTAACAAAGCCACTTAGATAGTCTTAACTTTGATGGGCATTCTCCCAACCTTGTAAATCTTTGTCTCTAAAGACATTGAGCAGGCGACATTGTGGCAGTAACCGGTGGACAAACATCCAACTGCCAACTTGATTTTGTGTGCAAACAGTTATGGAAGATAAATAAGGCCTTCTTCTCATGCAATAGTGTCTTGGTTTTATTTGAGCAACAGACTAGGGCTTTTTGACCCTAACCACCATAGGTGCAGCTCCTTGCACACTCGTTCAACCTCCACCAAAGGCCAAATAGTCTTCAAACTGATGGATAGGTCTCTAATTTTAAAACAAAACACCACCTCTTTTACCCCTTTGTTTTGACTGGCTTGATAGCAACATTTCTGAATTTTTTTTTGTCCATCCATCTACCCATAAAGTTATGCATTGAGTGGTTAACTCCTCCAATGAATGTATTTAAAAATCAGTTCTATCTCAACACCGCTCACAACATGGCCACAATTTGAAGCACATATGGTGGGTTTGAAACTTGGTTCCTCACGTCTAGCGAAAGGGGATGGATTGATTGGTTGGCGGAGACCATTGTCTGCACCACTACCTTCCTTAGAATGTTTGGCAAACAAATGGCTTTTTACAAGAAACAAGCTAATGAAGTTAGGGCCAAAGAATTTAACCGTGTTTCTCACCAACTAAAGTTTCTGTCCTTTAATGAACCTTTACAGCTCAACAAGGTTGTGCATAGCCATAAAATCAAAGCGGCTATAGCCTTTCAAGCCCAAGGAGTTCAAATCAGTGCCTGTATGCATTGGCTTAAAGTCAGAGATAGAGTTCCAAAAGACTTTTTCAACATCTCCAAGCTTGCCTCTAGCCTACAAAAATAAAATCTATGAGAGATGTTGGGGATTGTACTCATCTCTCGACTATCCTTCAAGATTTTGTGGACCACTATAAGCAGGCATTCCAAGCTCAGGTCTTTATGCCTCACAGAGAAGACACGCTTGAAAAATGTCTTACTGTGGTACCTTGAAAGCTCTCTTAAAGCGCAACGAGTGGCCTGTGATAGGCTTCTCTTTCAAGGACTTTTCCTCGAGCCTTATTTTCAAGAAGGCTGCATCTCCACTAGAAGGATGGACATCCTAAATTTTTCAATCAGGGTCCTCCTTTACTCCAACCCTTTCAACAATTTAACAGCTACAATTATTTGTTTACATGGAGCGAAGTTGCTCAATAGGATCACCAGTTTTTATATGCAACTTATCTTTGTGATGCTCCTTTGGCTCTCATAGATATCATTCCACTTATCATACTGACCAAAAAAACCTTACATTCCACCATTAACAAAATAATTGCAATAAAAAATAACAATTTATAAATCAGAACATTTAGAGACCAAATCATGTGTTACATACAATTTTATGGCTTTCCATCTAGAAGCATGGAATATGGAGCTAACGCTTAAAAGGATCAATGTGGGATCAACCAGAAAAATTCCAGACATATTATCTACGGTTTCCTTAAACTTTGTTAAAGATTGATTTACATGACATAACCCTTTCTTCAAAAATTTCTTGCACTTCGGCCTCCAATAAATTTTGTCATTAAGATGAATTCATCGGATATGTATTTAAGAATTTATAGATAAGTATTCATGAAATTCTAGTTCCAGATAATAAATATCATGACCATCATAATCCTTGACATTTCATGGAATGCAAAAGCAGGTCAAATTCACATCCTATTAAGATCTCGAGATTTCAGATCCAAGCGTGGGGAAGATGTGAAAAGTGAACGTCTCCCTCTAATTTCACTCCCAAATATTTTCTGCTTGTTTATTTTCCTTGGATGCATTAATGTGATGAAAATTATGCTTGAGCAACTTTGAAATGTTAACTATCAAAATCTGGCAATGGAAATAATGTACAAATTGGATTCCAAGCTTGTCTGACAGATTTACAGCCTTCAATTACACATTATATCTGAGCCTGAATAAAACCATGGGCATTATTGGCATGACTCTAAAGAATCAACTGTAGCTGAACAATAACTTGGCTAAAACTGCAGAACGATAAATGTTAAGGATCTCATGAAGTTCTATTGTACGGCAGAAGAAGGCTTGGAAATAATATCCATAGTTCCTGATTGCTGATTGCTAGGTAAAGAAGAATTAAAATGCGGATCAAATGAAAATAATTGCCTCTGTTCTTTGGTTGGATTTGACAACCATTGGCAATACATCCAAGCTGCCCCTGCTACAGCAGCCAAAGATAGCAATGCAAGAAAACCAAAATGTGAAACATCATTTGCAATAATTGCTACCCCTAACATCACAAGTTCTGCTAAGCTCGCCATAGAAACCTCCGTTGTCCCAATAAGATTTGCTTGTGAAGCTGGGATTGCAGATTGAAGTATCTGTCCGCCAACTATATCATAAGACATATGACCCAATCTTGATAAAATCTGTACACAGGCAAACAACAAATCCTTTTGCATGTAACTAGAAAGACACTTTACTATACATTATATTAAACAACCCTATAAAATCGATGCCATTGTTGATTCTAGCAGGCCTAAATCTTTAGAAAAGAGTTATTATCATGTTTACTTATATTATGGTTTTCCAAGCGATAATCAAAGAGAAAACCTAATATAGTACAAAATGCTTACTATCAGAAAGAGGAAGAAGATGAGTGATTTCTGTTGTGCTATAAAACCACTCCAATACACAGCAACTGCAATTCCAAGTAGCAGAGCCTGAAACACTAATCCTGCTGCTCCTGCCTGACGAAAGGAAAAAAACAACTTGAACTCTAGACAATACTAGTGTAACCGCTACTTTTTCTGAGATCTCCATAAAAGAGATGAGAGTAGGCATAGAACTCAAAGGAAGCCGACAGTTGCAACTAACCTTTAGAAGTCCCAGCTTCTTCACCAGGCTGGCTGACATAAATGTCGCTGCAACACCCATAAATGCACACATGCCAGTGAAAGCCCCGATAATGGACGGATTGAGACCTTTCAAAGACCACAAAGTATCAGAAATTTTTAAGAATAAAAATATGTTAAGGCCTGCTGCTTCATGAAAGGCAGCACTCATGAAACAAGTGAGCACTTTATATGAAACAAGATATATTTTCAAGGAAAGAAAAGGAATCAGGCATACCACGGTTTGTTAAGAAAGATGTCATGAGACCTCCAGGACCAAGAACAGCATTGAAATAAAGTAATACATAGGCAAGGCTGGCAGGAAGGACAGGCTGTGTCTTATATTGCACCCATCCTCGGCTGATTGCATCCAGAACTCTTTCAACTGCATGTAAGAATACAATTTGAAACCATGGAATGTTTCCCCCTCTATAATAAAAATACAATTATTCAAGCTTTCATAAAATCTACCAGAAAAGCATACTTAAATTCCCGGATTGAAACAAGTCAGAAGTGGTATGGTGCCTGGGACGCTCTAAAGCACCTTTTGAAAGCTTGTCAGTGAGAAAAACCAAAAGAATCTGCATAAAAGATGACACATATGTTACAAGTGTTCTCTAGACATTCATACAGATAAATTAAAACATGTATTGGATAAGAGAAAAACCAGAACAGGAAGCGTGCACATCATCAAGGCAGCTGCTAGTTTTAAACATTTAGCAGGGTCAAACATGGACAGAAAAATGCCAAAGATTGATGCTCCTGCAATCTGGTATCAACATCCACAGATGACCAGAATTAGAAAGCAGTTAAATGTAGATCAGAAGTTTGCAGCTACAGTTTCACTCATATTTTTTTTTAAATTCATCACCTCGCATAAAAGATCAACCCTGCTGAGCATGGCATTGGCACGGGCGAGAGCAATTGGGCGATTTGTGCCAGCTAACTGCAAAGAACATAAAGGATATATAAATGGGACCGATAAGTATCTGAAGAGTGGAAAATGATCAACGGTTTATATACAGATATTATCATTTTCACCAGCTCACCAACACAACCCAGTCACGTTCAAATGCAACCCCAGATGCTAAGCCAGTGAGCCTCTCAATAGCGCCTGCTACTACTAAGACAATAAACCATGGTTGTAAAAGTAATGAAGTTGCAGAAGCAGAAGCAGGAGTGACCCTATTAAGGGCATAAATAATCATTCCTGCTGATATTAATTGGGCAGCAGTCTGAGAACAGGCAATAATTCAATTTCAGAGCTAGTGTTGTGCATCAAGAACTCCAAAAAAAATAAAAACTAAGTCCTTAAACATGACAATTTACTCATAATTTATAAATGACCAAAATTGACATGAAAAATACAAAAGAATATGCACCTGTACAATGCTTAAATAATTAAATGCAAAAACTCTTGGAAACGAATCCATAAGTGAACCAACCAAGGGACCTCCAGCAAATATTCCAAGCTGCATGATCATACATGGACGAATTGTTAAAACTATTAGACTGGATAGCTAGGAAACTGTCCAATACAATTCTACGATGGATGTTAAAAACTTACCTTTGCAACAAAACCCACAACAGCAACTGGCAGTAGACTAGGGTGTAGAAGTGCAACGGCTGCAGGACATGCAAAATTCCAAATTTGTTCCACCAAGTTTCCAGCCAAAAAACTGGCATACAGAGCTGGGAACGACTACAAACAATAAAATAAAAAAATCCAGAAAACAAACAAAAGGATAAAAAATGCTACAAGATTGAAATACGGGATATTAAACTTCCCTAATTAGAGTGAGATTGGAAGGTATGGATTCTGGAATTTATTACCATCTGAAAGACATTATGAGCACCAGTGATTGGTCAAAATAACTATAAAATCCCTCCAGCTATAAACAGTTACAGCAGAAAACTATCCCACTAAGCTCACCATAGAGGCCTGCAGGGTGCACGGGAGTTGCTGCCATTGCATCTTGTTCTTCTCTCGATTGCACCTGGAAATAATTCAAAATTGCTGAATATCTCCTCAAACGTTTTTATAAAATTCAACTAAGTTAGACATACCATTTCACTGAGAGCTATAAACTGATTTCTATATAGCAGAATTAACAGACTACACAACTCTTCAGGCACAAGCTTAAGATAAATTGACTGGAATTAGGTTGTATGTAAGAGGCAGCTTCGACTAGTTGAGACTGCTCAAAATTGGTACATACTGGCAATGCCGTTAAAAGGGAATCCAGAAATTCTTGCTCTTCTTCTGGCACTTCTATAGCCTCCTGAATATCAGCTAATTGCATGACTGATGATAAGACTGAAACGGAGCAACTAGAAGGGATTGAACACCCATCTTTGGATAGGTTATCCTCTGCAACCTTTTGGTTAAATTCAACATCGATGTCTTTTACAAAGCATCTAGAAGCACCATTTGGAACTCTACAGCAAAACAAAAAGAAATGTCAATTAATGTCACATGCAAAAAAATAACAGTCAACTGCATAGATGATAACTATAGGAAAGGTTATAAACATCATTAAATCTGAGAACGAATAAATTAATGATCTACGCATCTAGTATGAAATTATACTACTTAGGAATAGAAATTTAATTAGTCATCTATCACCCGAACAAGAAAATAAAATTATTGATTTCACCCTCATGTACAACTTGAAGAAGCAAGGTAACCTCATTTTACCGATGTACAACACAGTATATACTACATATTATATGGATAATTCAAAAAATTTAGAAGGGTCATTAGATCGGCCTGCTATCTATCACCATATTAAAAATAATCTTTTCGTGGGATTGTAATAGTATAATAGTATTTATCTACAGTTTTGCACTGTCCACAACCACAGGCGATATCAAAAGGATTTCTCTACAAGTTCATCACAGGTGCAAGTAAAAACACTATTGTATCAAGCGTTTTTGGGCCCCAATATCAACTAGGAGGACCAATAACAGATGTCTGCTGCTGCAGGAAAAATTAAAATTATAAAATAAAATATAATATATAGCAGAAAGAACAAATAAATAATATAGCACAATCCAAGGAAAATATCCTATAAGGAGATATTATGTTGAACAAATTAATTAAATTCTTGTCACAAGTGATCTCTCAACAGAAGGTTCCCAGAATCACGTATTCTCTCACATTTTAAACTATGAAAATTTGTTCAAACTGTCACTATAATATCCTGGGTGTCCGAAGGTAAAAAACAACATAAATATACAGGTCACAATCATAATCAACCAGAAAAGGACATCCTGCAGGCCTACTTTCCCGTGTAATTTATAAACACATCAGTCCCTCCCAACAAAGAGGGGGTATTTTACAGGAAATTCATAACCACCGAGAGACGTTATGACCAATTAACAAGTAACCAAGCTTATATTCGCATTCTTTTGTTTAAGTGTAGTTCAAGGACCCTTTTGGGAAAGATATACCTGTCTACAATTAATACTCGAAAAAAAAAATTACAAATGGACGATAAATTGAGGACTGCCATAGTTGAGGCCAGAAATTAATTAACTTCTCAGTAGGAGATGGTGCTTAGTCAATTAAAACCAATGGCAATTACAGATAATCAATTAAAACCAATGGGATATACAGAGTGTGCATAGGCAGACAAATATGGATTCTTGTGTGGTTATAATTATTGACCACTGTGATTTAGTCATTGTCAGATTAATATAACTCAACATGGATGAGAGGTTAAAATTTCGCTCAATGAGCAGGAATGCCAACATATGATAAAACAACCACCAAACATGCCTGTTTAAAGATGTCCCTGGTGTACGGTTAGCATGAAAATAACCATGATGAAACAATATGCAACAAAGACTTCATTGTAGCATAGGATGTTGCATCTCTTGAGAGCTGTAAGTTCCAGACGTAAAAACAAGAAAATACAGCATGTTTAGGTGATGAGAGTTCCGGTAGTTAATCAAACAATTTGTGAGATAATATTTTGTATTGTCATATATCAAATAAACAAAATGTCCCCTTCTTGTACATGCACTGATCTCTTGAATGTGTTTGTGTTTGAGTTAAATGTATATGAAATGAGCATGCAGCATATAGCATAATGTATACGGTAGAGTCTAGACTAAGGCTTGGATAACTTGGTCTTGTATTTAACCAGTCAACATTAGTTCTATTGTGCAAAAATCAGCATAATGATAATGTAAACATAAATTCATGCATGGATTGTGTGAGATCATGGAAAAGCGTAAAACATAGTATTATGCTAAAATCCAAGAACCCAACTTGCATCACCATCATGGTTTCATTCTAAACCCAACCTGCACCTAAGGGATTTTTTGTTCTCTGAAAAATATGAATATGCCTACAGAGCAAGAAGAGTATCAACCAGATGTGAGAGAGAAAAGTAGAACATGGAAATCAAAATCCCAGTACAATGGTAAGTCAGCTAAATGAACCAAGAGTGGATGCCAAAATGTCTGAGGAAAACAAATGCATACACCCTTGTGAGAGAAAATATCAGAGTGACAATGCTCACCTTTCCAGAGATGGAGGCATCAGTTGCATTCCACACCTATAAATCCTGACAGTTAAAGGTGGCATGTGAAAGGCATCTGAAATGGAATACATCAAGAAAACATGGTGAAATGGAGAATCACCTGAGCCAGTTTACACAAGAAAGTAAGCAAAGATGCCCCTTTATTCAGCTTCGGCAACTTAATCAAAAAACTGTTTGTGACTTATGTAATAAAGGAATATTGTATCATTAATGGAGACAGTATCAGATGCTGTTACTCCATAAAAATCATTAATATAACTCAAGAATTGACAGCCTATTGTGCATCCATGCTTAATAAAATTACTGTGAAGTAAAAGGTACCCGTGAGTTCAGCCACCCATACACCCTGTCCATGGAGGATGCACCAAGTCCAACAATGTCCCTGAATGTCTCCCAAGTCGCACTCAGAGTAAATACTAAATAGACAGCAAATCAACCACTCATTTACAGTTTAAGTATAAGATGGTTTTTCTATTAACAGTTCCAAACTTCTCTATAGAATCCAATACCCATGGATCAGGACATCCATGGTGTGAATACACGAAAGAAAAAAAAATCAAACACAAGCGGAGTCATTACTACTTGGTCCACTCCTCACCAACCTCATATCAAGTAATGGCAGATTAGACATGGATACACCAAGATCAAATCCCACAGTATAATACCCAGTGTACGATGATGAAGCTTCCCCCCAGCATTATTAAAAAGTTTCGCCACAGCATTATTATAAAGTTTTTCTTTTAGGCCTTGGAGTAGACACCTTAGCCCATCTTCCTCCGTGGGCATACACTTAGCAACATTCCCTGGATTCTGTCTGGGCTGAAACGTCTTTTGGGGATGGCGTGTTCAATTTATACAAAGTTGCGGATGCCAAAAGGATGTTTGGCCCCCATCCCCAAGTCCCCAAAATGCAATGGACGCCCCCAAGGCATCCAATGGACTGGAAACATGTCCCTAAGGAACATTGGTTTTTCCCATTGGTTTAGTTTTCCACCCATTAGAGTAAGATTGCAAGTAGGAGCTGTAAAATTTGAAGCGTGATTTAGTTCTATAATTCTCAACAGATTTTCACTTCCTGACCCTGGCATTAGTTCACCGTCCATTGTTCATAGGTAGCAATATGGCTAATTCCCCAGCCTATTTTCCTTAGTATTTCCAGCTTGCACAATCCATTTCTTTTAGTTTTTAAGACATACTAGTCAACCCATAGTTGTTTTCAGCCATCAGATATTAACCATTAACTTAGCCTTTCCCCATAGGACCCTCTTGACCTGATCAAGTGGCCTTAAACTCATCCTAACTGCTGCAAATGCCCATTTTTGCCTTCTCCAAGAACCTATCCAGTTGAGGTGTTCGTCATAGAAGCTGAGGAAACCATCACTGCAACTTGTCACTGAAATTCTTGAGATGAATTTGCAACTACTAAGCAATAACGGACAAAGAGCTCTCCATGTTGTTGCTTTGTTTTATTCACTTCTGTGTTTGCTTTCTCTTTGTATTGTTTCATTAGTTTCCTGTTGGCTTTGTTTATTTGCTACTGCAACTTACCAGGTTCTGTTTGTTAGTCTCTGTATTGCAGTAATTTTGAGTTTTAGCTCAATAATCTTTGTGGTTGCAGCATTAACTTTTATATTTGTCTGCCTAAGCTTCCCTAGAATTGTCACAGTCGTCGTGTATTTGCAAACCAGATGCCAATTTTTTAAAAAGTTTCTCACTAGCATTTTATCTTGCAGCTAAAAGCACATCAAAAACCACCATACGATAAGAAAATCTCTCTAATTTGTGTTTGCAGGGGCTGAGTTATATTGCATGTTTCAGTTATAAATGTAAGTTGTTTTGCCTTAAAATCTTTGTGAGTTATTGTTTGTTAGCTATAGTCTCCATTAACACGTCCATTTGAGATCTAATAGCTTCTTCCATAAAAATAATTGTCAATTTAAAAAAAAATCTCATCATGAGCATATATGAATGAAGCTATTGCAGATATCCCATTGCGATGACAAGAAAGTTATTCTGCTACCACAATTATGAACAAAATCTAGAAAAGGCTAAATTTATAAAAACCTAGCAGCCAAAATTTTAAAATATTGAGATCAAAAAATTTAGAACAAAATTATCAGTGTTACGTGGGGATGCATCCCCAAGGGTCCAGATGACATCCCAGACATCTCAGGGATGGGGGGCGGGGAATGTCCCCAAAATTGAAAAAAACACGGACATCCCATGAAAAACGCAGGTGTCCCTGAGACGTTTCCAACAAAAAAACATAGTTTAAAAAAAATTGTTTTAGTTTAAAAAACCCTCCCCCCCGGCCTGTGATTGTCTGCTGCCACAATTTTTTTTTCGAAAAGGTTCAGAAATTAGCAAGGAAGGCTTTTATGTGGATTACAATGTAGTTTTAGTTTGGTAACCATTTTGCCGCAGTTAGGATATTAGAAGAATAATCACAAAAACTACTATTTAAATAGTTTCATGCCTTCGAAACCGTTTTCATATTGTGCCTTTTCAAAGTGTTTTCATAGTGTTTCGCATTAATATTTTGAACAGAATCAGCACTAGAGGCTGATGTAACCAGCATCTTCATCGTTTTTCTTCTCTTTTTGGTTAGGTAACTAAGTTAGGTCAATGATATCTATTAAAGAGAGAAAATAGAGAATTTTTTGGCATAAAGATTATAATTTTTTATACCATCCCCATGTGTAAAAAGGGGATTTGACAACTTTCCAATCCATAAGAAAAGCATAAATATATTTTTTATTTTTTTCATTTATTTGTATTTTAACTATTTATATATTAATTTTTATACATTATTTTAATAGCCATTCCCCGCCATCCCCAAAATCCGAGAAATTTTTTGCCATCCCCGAAACCCCATCCCCTCATCCCCAAGACACGTGTAACTATGAAAAATATCTACAACTCTAAAATCGAAACTTATTGAAATAGAACTCTGAAATTTTCTAATCTGACTTATGGGCTCTAATATGATACAAATCTGAAAGTCTACTATCAACTCAATCCCTACATCGAGAATGTGGAATTTCCAAAACAAGATCTGAACTATTCAAACAACACAGAAAACCAAAAACAAGAAATGGAAAGAACCCAAAAGCACTTCAAGATTTTCCAAACAAATTGTCTAGTTAGTACAAGAGATAAAAGAGAACTATATTGAGAACATATACATGCCAACTTAGGCAGAGTGCCCTCCAGAGTATGGGTGCCCCATTTGGCCAAGAATTACAAGTCTTCCAAGAAATGCTCTATTCAAAGGCTTGAAAGTCTATTTATAGTTATTTTTTCTCGCTTTCCCTGTTTCCTTTTACATGTGAGATCATAGTATAGAGACTTGGCGAGTACTGACCAACTCACCAACTGAAACACCCTCTGCGAGCCCCAGCTGCCTGACTCATAGACTCAGCAAATCTGATTGTTGGGCGAATTTCAGCAGACTGGTGAGTCCCAACTGTCAGACTCGGCGTGTCAGCAAAAACATCAAAAATAAAATTAAAAACATCATTTAAGAAAACCAGAATGAATAATAAAATATAAACAAAAAAGACAGTAGTATGAGATAATGCATTTTGTGAGAATAGGCTGAAATGTTTTGGACTCCTTGCTCGGCCGATTGCCTTGATCTTATGTTGGAGGATCATGGAAAATTGTCTGGAGTTAAACCGGTTGTGGAGAAGGAACAAAAATATTTGCATATATATCTACAACCATGCTTCAGTCCTCGCTTTAATGAAACAACGGACAGAGAATGATGAGTTGGTCTAACCTGGCATAAAAAGGTTAGCCACCAAATCGTTTACATTGCAATCCTGACTACAAGTAAAGCTTCTTTGAATCATATTTTGTTAGTGAGGAATGGGCCCAATCTATCTGCTCGAGGACCAACATCGGGGTTGACATTTTGGAGGGGGTATTTGATGATGCCAACTTTTAAGCTATGGACAAGGAGATTGTAGAAGTGAATCCTTTTTCTTCCCTCTTTAATGTTTTTAATCTATTTTATATGTTTCTTCACCTAAGTCTGATATTAATTTTTAACGAGTCACATAGCCATTACTAATATTCCTTTCAATGATCAAAAGAAAGGCCCACAATGGTCTACATGTACGAGGATAAAACAGGGCCAAGGTAGACATGACTCGCTTCTATGGCTATGTTGAATCTAAGTACCATCCCATTCGGGATACAAGTGATGGCAAAAGCAGCTTCATAAGCTACATGTTGTTGAGTACTTTTTGAAACCAGCCCTCTAGTTCCTTGAGAATTTCAACGACAATGAGGAGGTTTTGAATGGCCTATACGCAGATATAGAACATTAAGTGTTAGAAACAGTATGTAAATGCTCTGTGTAAAGTTTTTGTGTAATCATCTCCAATGTATACAGTGTGAATTATATTTACATAGTTATATTTTCCTATTTAAATAATAGACAAATGTATATGTTGGCTTTAGTTAGATATTAGAAAAAACATAAATGTAACAAGTTGTTGAATTGAGCCAACCTGTAAGTTGTAATCGCTGTGAATATGTATTAATTTTCATAGAAAGAAGAAAATGTAAATAGGAAGCTGAAGAGCCAGTCTATAATTTGCTCTGCAAAATTTGTAAATGATTTAGTAACATCACTTCCAATCACTAATGGATGAAGCCCTACTTTTGGTTGAAGCCCTACTTTTGGTTAAAATCATTTATGTGGTTGAGTGTATACTATCATTTCTATTTCCATGTTGTGTGTTCTTTTGTTTTACTTCTATTTGCAAGATAACAATAGTATAGAAATTGATATGATATGTATTTCGCAAGCAAGCACCATATTTTGTTGATGTTATACCTTGCGATTTAGCTTGAGTGCCATTCTAGACTGCAATGTTAGTATGTCCTTGGGTGTTCCACCAATGAATGAGTTAACAATGGTTCCTTTGCAGGTTTGAACTACAGCCTGAGCCTAATGTATATGCTCAGATGGCTACCTAGCCACAAAGGATTTGAGAAGTAGCTAGAAGATCATTTGAAGGAGTTCACATAATACGAAGCGCAAAAGCTTGGAATTGAACAAAAGACATTCCTTGCGAACCTCATACATTGAAACATAAAATATTCTAATGCAAATTTCTAGAAAATTTGGCGGAGTGGCTTACGAGACTCGAGCACTATCATTTCAGATGAAAATAAGAACCGTTTGTTTGGAGTGTGAAAAAAATCAAATTTATACAGAAATTAAACATGGACTAAGGGGAGAGTTGTTGATTTTAGGGTTGCTTCTACAATAGACAGTATGTATTTGAATTCATAGTATTTGAAATCACAGTATCAAGTTTTCGATTTTTTGATTTGTTTGTGTCTGAATCAATAGGAATATTCCTACAAAAGTTACCTTTGTTGATAAAAATGTTGGCAAATGAGAAATTTGTTGTGCCTCTTCCCCCGAGATGGAGTAGTTCGTTTCACATGAGGGGATGTAGTGCCATGAGGAGATAACACTTAGGATGACTCGAGCAAACTAGAAAAGGGAAGCAAAAGTTTACGAATTCCAATTCTGGAAAGATTTTGCATGATATGCAAAGGGACCTAAAAAGACTACAAAGATGAAAATAAGGAAATTCAAAAGTTTCAAGAAGCTACAAAAAGGAAGAAACCTACTAGAAGTAGAATAAATATGAAAGAAATTGAAGGCTACGAGGACGACTTGTGAAAAGGTTTGCAGAAGGTGCAACAAGAGAAGGTACCAATAAAGAGGCAGATGGACAAGGTAAAAGACGATAGCAGAATGCAAGAGATTGTAGACATGGTGTCGACACTAAAATATGGTATTAGACACTTGGCAATGTCAATCTTGACCCACATTTATCCTACATGACTTGCACATCTCCAAACAATCCTTATTCGCCTTCTCTCACATCCACATGCTTCATTATGAGTCCGAACCTATTGTTTTGCTATCAATCACCTACAGGAACCTCTCAGCCTAGTCAAACAAGCTAAATATCTTACTCAGACGTCTCTAGATCATCTTCTGGACATAAATGTTAGACTCAAATAGTGCTGTCGATGAAATTGCCCTAAAGTCGACATTACTATTTGTAATCACCTAAAAGTGGTATTTGGATGCTAAGAGTGTTGCTTGAGATAGCTTATTCCTAGCTTAGCCTTAGACCTATCCTAGAGCCTTTAGCACACTTTTTCAACCATTGTGCAGACCACAAACATCTTCTGTCAGCTCAAACACAGTCCCATATCAGCTTTCCCAAATCCTAACCCAGTGTGCCTAGCAGTCTGCTAGTTGGACACTAGTGCCAAATTAAAGACATTAGAGCCACATGGCGCTAGTGTCCCTTGCCCTAACTCTCCCGAATGGATATATTTTCAAACATGTGCCCCTCCTAAGGTCAGCGTAAGTACATTTTATTATCCGCACAAGCAACAGATCACTATAAATACAAAACTATTTGACCTTTTTGGACTAGATGAAGAAATAGATGCAAAAGCCTATCCAAATAAGAAACAAGTTGAGAAAAATTAAGATATTTGATCCCTATTCTGCCCTACTACCATCTACAGCTGTCCTAAGCCCAAATTTCAAAGATTTTCAATCTCAAACACACTCAAAGCATTTAAGACCAGTCTTATTCTAGCATTCACTTGCACTTGCACCAAGCACTAGATGGGAGAACTACATCGGACTTGATCCCTCCTCGGAGTATTGGTATGTAGACAACTCTCTTCACAGCGGGATGTTAAAGATGTCCAACCTATCCTACTAACGAACACATTTATTGCTCATGTCATACTTGCAAGGAGGATTAGGGTTTGCACACTGAATCAGACATTATAGGCACAATACAAAGTTTTAGATTTCATGCATGTAGGAACAGAACCCAGAAACACGGACACGAGTGCTCCCAGAAAATAGGAACAGTTCTACAAAGGACATTAGTGTCATTTTGAGGACACTAGATCAGCATGGCGCTGCGGTCTAGGTGGGGTGCTACTGTCTAGTGAACAATCAGACCCAAGGACCCTGTTGATGACACTTAGACCTGTCCAGAACCCAAATCTTCCATGACAGTCATTTTTTAGATAAGTCTCTATTAACATTATTTATTACTATTTTTGGAAAGTCAAAATAAGTCAAATGCTATAACAAATTAGTGGTTAATTATTGCATATTATTTAACTGATTTAGACATCTCAGCCCTTTAATCTAACTTATGATTTACATAGTAAAATCCTAAAAGGTTAAAACATTTGGTGAACACGATTTACTTCGAATGTTGCTTCAAATCCTAGTTTGCCTTTTTCAAGATTTTGTGCAACAAATTAGGGTTACATACTTCTGTTTTTCTAAAAAAATTTGGCATAACTTAGCTCATTAAATCAATCTAATATTAGGGTTTATATATATTTAAATAAAATTTAAATTTGTGCAAAGCAACCCTAATTGAAAACCCTAACCCTAGATAACCCTAGTGTTTACATTTCCAGAACTCAATTTTCAGATCCATATATGTTTTGATTTTTATTTCATATAATTATGATCATAATGACAAAAGAAATTAATCATTTTTTGTTGCAAAGTTTAATATTTTCATTTGCATGCTTGTTCCCTTTAATTCGGAATGAACTCAGAAAAGACAAACACATGTGTAGATGATGTTTTATATCAATGGCAATATATGTCATACCTCATAGCATGTTATCTTTCTCCTATGTGGAATTCCAAGCAAACCCATACACACATAGAGGATTTAGCACATAAGCTAAAAACTATGCTTCAAGTTTTAGTGTCATATCTTATGCACAAGAAAGAATCTCTTTCTCCTCCTCATCTCCATGAGGGTGATAGCTATTTTCCCTCTAACTAGGTCCATGTTATCATCCTTCCATGAGATGAAGCATCCTATACCAATGTCACTATTCCCCATACTCAACGTATTCATACCTCCTCCCTACAGGGTGTGCCTACATGTTAAATCAGAAACAACTAGGTTTGCACTTGTGAGACCCTATGTGATCAAATTATCAGTATGAGCAAGACAATTGCAGGTTTACAAAATCAGAATCAACTATTGCATGAAAAGATTACAACATTGGAAAACCAATTTACAGGGCAAAGGCCTCCAGGGCACAATAGTGTAAATCATTTGTATGCATCTTCACCTGGTTAATTTATGGCAAACAATGTTACGCATCCAAATCATAAATCACAACAAAGTACATCTACAACTAGTGATTCAAAAAACATTCAAAGGTCAAATAAGAGTTCCAAGTGAGGTACTAAGGAAAACGATTAAAGCTAAGTTGATCAATCTACCCCCTTTACACCCAATAAGGAGATCTAGATATTATTGTGCATATCATAGAATGCATGGGCACCACACCGATTCATGTTTATCATTGAAAAGAAAAATACAACAGATAATGGATACAAATGACTTACACAGTGACATTTCATCCACAAAACATACAAAGGCACACTACCAATTCAAAAAAGGTCAAATTTAGAAACAGAACAAAAAATGCTACCAACGCATAACTCAGAACAACAAAAAGTTCACAAAACACAATTAGAGCAATAAATAGTACAAAAAACATAGGTAAAGCAAGCAAATCTACCTCTCCAAAATGAGGCTCAACGTTCAAAATGGTATATTTTGATCACAAATATCTACAACAGTTTGATTATCACGATCAAGGTTTGGGCAAACAGGGCCAAGGCATCACTTCTATTCTAGCAGTTGATAATATTGGTCAACAGGGTTTGGGATTTATTGAACATCCTAAGGCACATCAGTCACAGCTACAGTTTATCAAGGCAAAACATCTAGATACACAGTAAATGTTACAAAAAGAGCAAGATCTTATGTTGCAAAGTCAAATTCATGCTATGCTAACAAGTATTCTCAAAACAGGTTTTCTAGCAAAAGAGCCTCCACAACATCGTATGTCTACAATAAACACAGTTTCAAAGGACAATCACAATCAATATGCCAAAGCACAATTTAGAAAGGTCAACTCCACAATATGAGGCAATTCACTCTAGCATCCCAGGTTACCATAATTCCTATGATTAACAATACTCAGATTCCTACTGCAACAACATTCAACTACAACATAGTTCACACTGCACGAGAGATTACCGTTCCTATTTTTGACACAGGTCATAGTGATAGTGAGTTTCCCATGGGACTCATCGGTTAGTATGGTTCCTAACTCTTTGTATATACTTCCTTCTCTCTCTCACTTCTTGTACATAGCTTATTTTCATTTGCTTGTACATAGCTTATATCCAGAAAATACAAAAACAATATAATACGTCAAAATACAAAAAACATTCAAATATTACTCGAAAAAAATGAATTTATAGATTGTATACAGTGCTATGTTTACATTTCTTCTACTTGTCAAATATTACATATTGCTAGCGATCTTGGTATAGTCAGTTTTATCATACATATATGTTTCACTTGTTCTTGTCGAGTGCTTGTAGATTACATAAAGGACTCCGGTCCACTAATTGATCAAGACTTGCTATCATCTACCAACTGGGGGCATATATACCGATCCAAGTTTATTCATTTGATACATCTGCCCACTCAAGGGCATCTCACACACATTTGCTATTACCAGGGTTTATCCTTAAATTCTATACATTCCAGTTTATGCATTGATATATCTTGATATTGATCATTGCTACTCATCGCTCATATTTTTTGCCAACTATCATTAGTTAGACTCAACATATGTACATCTTAGCACTTACACAAATTTGTACTACACAGTTATACATGCTTTCATTTCTAGCTTGCCTAGTTTAGACTCGCTTATGTTTCCCATGCTTTTTCCATTTCGAGGGCATTTGAATATGCCATTTCTTTTTGGATCTACACTGCTTCTATGTTTGTATGCCTTGGACATGTGCCCAAGTCCCTTGTGTGTGCTTTCTTGATTATATATACGAACATTTGAACATGTCCTTCAATGTGGCTTTAAGCCAAATTGCTTGTTGCTTCCATATGTGGACATTTGAACATGTCCTTGTATGTCTTTCACTCTCAGATTTAGTGACATGTGCCCATGTCCCTTGTATTGTGGCCCTTGGCCTACTTTTGCATGCCTCATGTGTTTGTATGTATGCTTTTTTGTATATGTCTTCACCATGACACTTGTCTTTGTTTGTTACACACCAGTTTTCAATGCCATGAAGAACTTCATGCATCTACCCTTCCTACTTGGGTGCCGTGATGGACATCGTGCCCCATCCCCCTAGGTAATTACTCAGATTTGTTGTTACACACTTTGATTACATCTATCTTGACACTCTTATGCAATGTTAGATTACAACATACATCTTAAATTACCTACTTATGTTCAGATACTTACATTCCAATGTTATGTTTGTATATTGTATTGGAATATCACACAATTATCATATATGCTCTGGCTAACACATTTTGCAGAGCTATTTCTTTTGAGGACAATTCTTACACAAGTTTCACAACTACCCTCAAAAGAGGGGGTAATCACAGGGGTTTGTCACAAAGATTAGGCTCCTACATTGCTATTCACATACCATTTTCAGCACAGGCTCAGTTTCAAAAATTAGACACAGGTCAGACATAGGAAAAAAAGGGACTCAGAAAGCAGTTTAGATTACCTAGATTTTAGGCCAGATAGATATTAACGCCTAGATTTGGACACTAGTGCCACAAGGCACTATTGTCCACTACATGGCACCAGTGTCCACTAGCCCCAGCTTCAAGTCAATCCAGATTACCTAGAATAGTACACCAAGTACAGTATAGATTTGCACAAGTACAATCATAAGTTTGACAGTTATGTTTAGATTTTACTCAAATACACTTATTTCAGCTCAAATTCATACCAGTTGCTCGGATTTGGGGGCATCATGCACGGCATGATCACTCCCACATTCAGTTCAGATACACAGATACAATTATTACATACTCAATTCAGAATCAGTATACTCAAATATCAGATTGAGGGCATGTGCGCGGCACATAGTTTCCATATGCTCAGTTACACAAGTTGATCAGATGGAATGACAAACTCCATGTCATTTTCTACGCTGTATACACTTACTATCATATTCCATGTTGTCACCAGTTCTGTAATGTCCCTTTTTAGGGATACTAGTTAAACAAGAAATTATTCAACCACCAACAATAAAATATTAATTTTCAGATTTTTCCTCCAACCCTAGCAATCTGAAAATGACAAAATACTGTTGCTTATGCCTTGAAAATAGCTCCAAAAAAATATTTCAAATCTCCAAAAATAACAGAAATCATATTAATATCATTGGCCAAATAGCTAGCTAAAAACCTGATTTTTGGTCAAATATATGGCTGAAAAATTAGGATAAAATATCATAAAAATATGTGTGGCTGGTCCACACCCTCCAATGGCCTTGTGATGACCCTGAAGTGGGTCACTCACCCTCAAACCCAAGTCGCTGCCCTTGTGGAATGTGCAGCCCTCAAAAACAGACCTTCGCTGCCCTAGGACAGCCCCTTATGCATGTGTCCAACTCCTCCAATGGTTCGCTCCTGCAAATGATCCTTGGTGTTGAAAACACCCTTGTTGTCAATTTTTGATCAATACAACTCCATGATGAGTTGTTTCAGGTCCGAATTCAAGGGTTTTCGTCTTTGATTCAGCTCTCTTGAAGGGTTTTTGTCCTCCAAGTGCAAGCCCTTGTTTTTCGTGCTTAGACTCCAAGAAAATAGTTATCAAAATTAGTCATGAATCTGCAAATGATTCCTTCCTTTGCCTTATGTAGTCCTCCTAAGTGAAACGCCCAAATTGGGAAGGGAGAGTAACTTCAAGGATCTTAATAAACCCTTATGATTTTTTTCTTTTCTTATTTTTTATTTTTTAAAACCACTTAAATCATCAAGATCCTTAAAGGTCCCCTTTTAAGTGAATTCGAAAACATAAAGTACTTTTCAAAAAGTACTTTTACACATTCACTTAAAATTATTTCAATCCTCACTTCCCTTTATATTTGTTCCTTAGCCCCTGGGAAGGGTGTTAAGGCTAAGGGTCTTCCATCATGTCCCCATCAAAAGAGGAACATGACAAGTTTCATGCCTTACTCCATCTGCGGTGGTTGGCATTCTCGAGTGGCCCGGAGCCGCCTAATGTACCGGAGTGGTCGTGGAGCCGACCCACACAATTAGTTATACCCAGTCAAATACTTTCAACACTTTGCGCAATTCAGTTTCAGAAGCATCTACTTCACACGGACAGGCAATGGAGTCATAGCCTACTTGAGTTTATGAGCCACCCACATGAGAGGGTCAAACACACTTATAGTCTTATCCAAGATATCCATAGGTCATGATCCACTGAGCAGGGATAGGCAATGATGGAGTCAAAACCGGATTGAGTTCTTGAGCCACCCACATATGACAATTGAGCAAGCTATCAACTCGGTCCAAGCTATTCAACAATTTGAACTATACACACACACACAGGTTGTCACCAAATTTATGCATTGGTTCGCGTACCCAACAAGGTGTATTTGTTGCTTTCCTCTTTCCTATCTCTTTACTCAGTTACTTTATTCAGCATAGTCATTTGCTTTTGATAATCTCTTAAAGACTGATTTTTGCATGTTTCATTGCAGGTCATTGTTTTGGATCATGTTTCACATACACAGACCCAGCTTCACATACTTAGACTCAACTACGAGGGCTTCACTTCCTAGGTAAGTCCAAGTACTCTTATTTTTTATTTATACTAGGCATTTTACTTTGCTACATTTCTAGCATAAAAGGGGGGCAAATATAATCACTTAAAAGTGGTATTTGAATGTTAAAAGTATTGCTTGAGATAGCCTATTCCTAGCTTAGCCCTAGACCTATCCTAGAGCCTTTATCACGCTTTTCCAGCCATTGTGCAGACCACAAACATCTTCTGTCAGCTCAAACACAGTCTTAGAACAACTTTCCTAGATCCCAACCCAGTGTGCCCAACAGTTTGCTAGCTGGACACTAGCGCCACATTAAGGACACTAGAGTCACATGGCACTAGTCTCCCCAACTTGGCGCTAGTGTCCCCTATCCTAACTCTCTCAAACAGATATATTTTCAAACGTGTGCCCCTGCTAAGGTTGGCCTAAGTACATTTTATCATCCGCACAAGCTACGGATCACTATAAATATAAGACTATTTGACCTCTTTAGACTAGATGGAGAAATAAATGCGAAAGCCTATCTAAATAAGAAACAAGTTGAACAAAATTAAGGTATTTGATCCCTATTCTACCCTACTTTTGCATACTACCATCTACAACTACCTTAAGCCAAGATTTCAAAGATTTTCAATCTCAAACGCACTCAAAGCATTCAAAACCACTCTCATTCTAGCATTCATTTACACTTGCACCAAGCACTAGGTGGGAGAACTACATCGGGCTTGATCCCTCCTCGGAGTATTGGTATGTAGGCAACTCTCTTCATAGTGGGGTGTTGAAGATGTCCAGCCTATCCTATTAATGAACACAAATTTATTGTTCATGCTATACTTGCAAGGAGGATTAGGGTTTGCACTATAAATCAAATATTCCAAGCATAATATAGAGTTCCAAATTTTGTGCATGCAAGAATAGAACCTAGAAACACAGGCACTAGTGCTCCCAGAAAATAAAAACAATCCTGCAAAGAGGACACTAGTGCCATTTTGAGGACACTAAAGCAACATGGCGCTATTGTCCAGGTGGGGCGCTACTATCCTGTGAACAATCAGACCCAAGGACCTGGTTGATAACACACAACGTGTTTAGAATCCAATTTTTAGAACCTAGATCTTCCGCAATAGTGATTTTTCAAATAAGCCTCTATTTACACATATTTATTACTATTTTTGGAAAGTCAAAATAATTCAAAAGCTATAACAAATTAGTGGTTAATTATTGTACATTATTTAACTGATTTAAACATCTTAGCTACATAGTAAACCCTAAAAGGTTAAAACACTATCCCTTACCTAACAACGACTATTTTTCAAATCTAATCAATCTCTATGGGTCGGTCCATTCACTTAGTGTGTCAGTGGCATGAGAAATTACCTAAATGGATTCATATAAATACAAATCAAAGTCAAACTTATTGACCATCTAACACTTATCTAGCACTCATCCATGCACTACTGCACATTGAGCAAAACTTCCCTACTCTTCCCAATCAGTAAATCAATCACTACGAACAGTCATCAACCATGTCTAAAGCACACCAAGCCAAGTGTCGAAAGCTAGATGATTAGGTGCACTCACGTAGCAAAGGAGTATAGTTGCACAATCAGAGTAAGGGAAAGAACTACATGTGGCTTGACTTTCCTCTTCAGAGTATTGAATATGCAGGGAACAATCAATCATCAATGGAGGTGATTGGGATTAGTTCAGCCCACTATACATCCCAAGTTCTCCTAGATTTCATCCCTTCACAAGTGGACCTAGGGGTTTGAAAAGACTATTTTTTAGAGTTTCGCACGCAATCAAACATCAAGATCACAAATACAATGCTAATGAAGGAGCAGTGGACTGTACAGTCACAGAGCCTCAAAACAACACAGGATAGTAATGTCAGCATATAGTCAATTTCATCAATGATTTCGTCCCAACTTGACGTTGGTGACCCTATGTGCACAGACAGTCAGTTCCAGATTTGAGCGACTCATACGTCTGCTTCTAGCCCCTTTCCACTATCAGAAGTCAGTCACAATTAGCAAATGAACCAAGAAAGCTACGTACCTTGATTTTTTTAGTATTTTTTGTATTTAGCACATGCCACTTATCAAATCAATTTCAATATTTTTCAAATTTATGCTTAATTGTCATACTTTACAATTTGAATTACATTTAAATTTCTATCTTAATTAGGGTTGTACAATCCAAGTTTGGGTAGAACATATTGATTAACTCATATATTGCCTGAACATTGCCAAACCTTAGGTTTCCCTTATGGTTTCATCCTCCTTTCTAGGATTTTCAGATTTTTGCCTTGGGGTTCCGGTTTTGATTTATGATTTCCCCATACAAATGACAATAAATATTTTTCACCTTTGGCCCTAGCCTTCTACATACTAGCATGATTTCATCCTAAGCCATCCAAGAAGGCTAGTCCCTTTGTCCCTCTAAAGCGCAATAATAGATTAAATGGGGTCGATATAGAGCTTAATCAAATTCCTTTGGTTTCATCTAAAATGGATAAAATCAATACAACGGATGTTTCCTTCTCTTTTGATGATGCAATTGTTCATGAATATGTACAAACAAATATGTTGAAATATCTAATTTAGAACTTGATAATCTAAATATTCATGAATACCAAAATAGCATTGATCCCAATGAGCTTAATGGGGTAGATTTTGACCAAAGTCAAAAGCCTTGTCAAGATTCCGTCATAGACTTCGACAACATCCTCAAGAAGTGGATAAAGTGGTAAAATTAATCCTAGCAACAAGAGGCCTTTACTATTGTCAACCAACCCTTTCAAGCTACCAATCCAACATTGGTTCAAAGTTCTATTATCGGTACTATTCCTACATCTACACCTCCAACCACATATGTGATGTCCACCCAAGGTGTAGGGGCAACACAAGGCTTCCCGCAAATTTCCATGCCTATGCCTATACAGTGACCTATTCCCATCCTATGATGGCTATGCATATCACCCGACGACCTCGCCTACTACACATTCCCTCGAGTAGATTGTTTTAGCACTGCAAGCTAAGGTGTTGCAATTAGAGCAAGGTGCATCTAGAGGTAGTCATTCATTGAATTCTTATGCTTTGTTTCATAACCCGTTAACCCTTGAGGTAGTAGCTTATCCCTTACCTATAGGCTTTGTATCTCATAAGCTGTCGATATACAATGATAAAGGTGATCCCCAAACAACACCTTTGGTCCTTCCATGCAACATGCTTGGTTTATGCATCCAATGACAGATTATTGACCAAGTTATTCATAAGAAGTCCCAAAGCCTATGTAATGTCGTCCTTTTTGGCCTAAGGGCTTTGGATGTACCCCCTAGCCTATTTTTTGGTGTTTCCCCTAAGCTATGGGAAAGAAAGAGAAAAGGGACGCACATACTACCCTCTTTGAAAGGTAAAAGTGAAGGGGTCACTTAAGTTGTTCTATTTTTGCATTGAGGAGGGCCCTTTTGTGACTTAAAGGACATAAAGTGCCTTTAAATAGGTTTTAAAAGCTAACTGGCCTTTATGTACTTAACTCTACCCTCATAACTTAAAAGGGTGAGTATACATAAGGAGTTTGGAGTTCATTGAAGGGTTATGTTATGTTTTTATAATAAATTTGATATCAAGCATGTAGCGCTTGACCAAGCATGTAAAGCTTGGAATAGAGCAAGGACAAAAAACCTTGTTTCTACTAGGGTATCCTTACCTAGGGGATTGCATTGATTTCTCATTGTTTGGTTTTGCAAATTGGGCTCTAATTTCAAGGCTTGAAGGCACCTCGGGCAGCGCCTAGGGTTTGAGGAGTGTGGAAGACAATTGTGAGGGTTTGAAACCCTCTAAGGGCAATAACATATAGGCTGTAACTGGGCGACCTAGTGGGGACGTTGGCGGTAACACTTTGGAAGCATTTGGATGGTGTGGGAGGGCTTTTTCCTGCCCTAAAATATTCTATGAATTTTCAGCCATTGGGCAAATTGGTATTATGACGTATTTGCAAGGATTGAGGGTCATTTCTGCCCTATGACAATATTCTGAATTTATTATAATTATTCCAGGTTGGGCAATTCAGTTAGGAGTCTTGTGAAGGTTTGTGGGCTATTTGATGCTCAAATAAATACTCTTATTTTCATATTTATTTCCAGCCATTTTTTAGTAATTTTTGGGAATATTTTAGGTCTTGAGCCTCCAAAAATATTTGTAATTGTCCCTGATGTAACCCTAAGGGCAGCGCCCCTATTAGGGATTGATTCTTGCAATTTGGAAAGTCTTCGTAGGTCTAATCAAAGATATACAACTTGTTAATGTTTTACATTATTTTTCAGCTAATTGTTGGATGGATAAAAGGGGATTTTGAGTAGTTTTCTGTGGTATATCAGATCTGTAGTGTGTGGATTTAATGGAGAAAATACTATTTGTGCCCTAGATAATATTTCTATGAGGACACATTTGATGGCTAGGGTTTGAGTAACTTATTTCCAACTTGTTTAAAGTTCGTATATTTTTTGGTGCCTGGCTGCTAGGGTTTCAAGAAAAACCCTAATATTATTGAATTGTCCTATCTGGGGACATTATAGTGGTATCAGAGCCAACTTCTTGACCAACTGTGGGATTCCAATTCTACATAGTGATGTGGAAGCCTATTCTTCCACAAGTCGGATTGTCTTTTGCCATTTAGAAAGTTCACGTCTCTAGCCAAGGAAAGAAGAATACATTGTTTTGGTAAGGGCCTTTGCTACAGAAGGATGAATTCCTTCAGGGTTATGTCCGAAGGAATGGTTCATGAAACAAGGGAATAACAAATCAACAAAACGCATAAGACAAAGGAAGTACCCTTCGGAAGGGTCATTTGCAACATTCCTGAAGGGCACCAACCCTTCGGGAAGGTACAGGAACGAATTCGGGACCTTTGCAACAAGCCCGGGTGCCCTACAATTCTTCCTAAAAAGGCACAGACACGAGCAACTAGCCCTTGCGGAGGGCATTTGGTCGGCGAGAGGACCGTGGTGACTTTTCCGAAGGGCACATTTTGAAGAGCAAAGGCACAAAGATATCCTTCGGACAAAAAGTCCGAAGGAATTCGGAAGACACAGGAAGAGGCCCGTGGAAAAGCCGATGGCAAGAAGTCCGAAGGCTTCGGAAAAGTTGAAATGCCAACGGCAAAGACGGAGAAGGGAACCTTCGGAGAAATGTGACTTAGCGTCCAAAACAAAAAAGGTCAACAAAGAGCGAAGAACGAAGGCAAAGAACAAAGTATTCCTTCGGGTTTTTTGTCCGAAGGAATTCCTTCGGACAAAAGGTCCGAAGAAATTCGGAGAGAAGTGACCAAAGGAGAAAACCTGACTATGAAAAGGAGCCCGAACAAAGAAAAAGTAAAGTATCCGAAGAGAAGGAAGTCCGAAGGAATACTGCGAAAGATAAAGCCAAAGGGAAAAAAGGCCGAGGGAAATCAAGCCCGCAGTCAGGACAATTCGAGCGGACAATTTGTCCGACGGAAGTTGCCACAAGAAAGTCCGAAAACAGGCCCGAAGAATTAAGCCGAGACAACCAGGAATCCGAAAGTAATGGAGGTTGATTGTGCAAAAGAGGATATAAAATAGATAATCCAACGGAGGGTTGAAAACAAAATATCCGAGAAAATATATATAGACTAACACATCCAAATATAGAATCCCGTCATAAATAGACCCAGAACAAGGTAAAATACATGCAAGCGGGAGCTATTTTCGAACACTGGTCAAAGCTTCAGTTCACTGGTTGTTGAAAGTCCTGCTCGTCTCCAGATCATCTCACACATCCGAGGGTCCAACTCAGGATCAACCGAAGTTCCAAATTTGAATGTCGAGTTGACTGTTCCAGATTTAGAGTTGATTAATTCTTAAATGCCACATCCACTAGGAGCTTTCCATGCGAGGGAGGATGATCTCTTCAACCAACGTAGCTTATCAAACGGCCAACTTAGCCTTTCCAACGTTCCAATTCGGCATCAAGCAAGCTCACGTAGAGTTCTAAAATTAACATTGGCGTGGATCTCCATGCAAATAGAAGTGGGCGGTTCAGAACAAAGACAAGTTCACTTTCTCAAGCGCAAGAAGCTTCATGCAAAGACAAAAAAAGAAATATATTTAATTGAAAGGCCAAGTCAGCCTTGAGTTAACCGAAGTTAATCCTTCTCTTAAAATTTTCTACGCCAATCTTTGGCCTCTTGTAATTTTCTATAAAATGGCTTTCAGCGTTGATTAAAAAATCATCCAATCTCTCTCTTGGTTAGACCAGACTCTGCCATTGGTGAGTTGTGTAACCTCTTCAATCAAAAGGACTGTACTTTCAGATTTCAAGGGTTGGCATAGTGTATATTTCATTCAACAATTTGCATAAGTGGTAGATTTCTCTCCCTTCCAAAATTCTGGTTCATACCTAGTTGCTAGATTATCCTTATGCAAGTCATGTTAAAGTGTTCTTTATGTCCTTTGCTGAAGCTGTAAGTGGATGTTAGGTCGCTGCAAAGTGTCTTGTATCGGACCTCTCTCCATCATTTTCCCTCAGGTTTTGGCCATTGGATCGAACCTCTTCATGAAATATTTATGCATAAGTGGTCGATTGAAATCTAAGGTCTTCCTTTCCCCTTTGTTCGTTTAGTGTTCAAGGTTCCAAGTTGAGTGGATCAAACTTCTGGTGTATCACCCCCATTTAGGTAGGATTTCCCCTTTAAGTTTCCTTCTCCCTTTTCCACGGTAGTCCGCAACATAGAGTAGAGATCCTCATTGATACATCATACAAGAACCAGCCTTCTCTGGAGGTTCTTCTCACCGTTGAGGCTCCCACCCTCATGAGAAGATCCCATTGTTTCAGCCGGATAGAAGACTGGCCATTTCACGCACGTCTTCGATTCAGGGCGCAGCTCCAGGTTGACAATAGTTTCTTCCAAAAGAAAATTACAAGGTTCCCATTCAAAGTGTGGGGATGAAAATAAAGACAAGGGAATAAGCTTTGGAGAATGTGTAACAAGCTATGCAGGCTTTCCAAAGAAAATTAAGGGCATTCAGGCCCAACTATTTGGTTAGGTCTGTGGGGTTAAGCCGTATACCCCAAAAGTCTCTTTTTGAAGAAGTGAATACTGAACTCCATGTGAAGGATGAGCTTCAAAAATCAAGGATTTTGGAGCAACAAGAAGAGATGTTTCAGCTAAGTAAAGGGCAGCCAATGATTGAATTTTCTGAGCCACAAGAACCATAAATTCAAGGGCAACTTAGTGAAGATTTCCAACAAGCTATAGAGCAACCAATGGGTTGCAAAGGGTAGATACTGAGAGGGGAGTAACAGAAAAATCAAAACTTCCCAAGGTGAAACAAAAAGTTGTTCAACAACTTCATGAGCCATCAAAAAAATAAGGGGAAGAAATTGATGAGCATGAATTAAAGGAAGTGCAAGGTAAAGATCTTTTATTGGTAGAAGATGTCTATTTATCTTCTAATGATTGTATGCATGACAATGAAGTCACAGAAAATGAAAACAAGGAGCTTGAGTCAAAGAAAGATGAAATTGAGGCAAAAAGGGCATCAATTGTTATATACAAAGGGTTCAAGCTTGAAAAACTAGCACCAACCTTCGAATATCCATTGACTGGTTTTCAGAACAGCCCTACAAAGAGTCATATGATCAAAGAAAATATTGGAAATCTTGAGGATATAAGGGTTAGAGGTATCTCCACAAAACCCACTTCATCAAGAGAGAACAAGTTGTTCATCACTCCAAGGTATGGGAAGGTTGATAATAGTTTAGATTTGTTGCTTCATGCTATGTCATTTCAGTTTTGTTGTCTTCGTAAGGAGCATGCAAGAAAAAGTGATAAAATGAAGGTTATGGGTTGCAATATGAGGCATGAGGACTCCTTGATACAAGTTCACAATTATTAGCACCAAGGGATATGGGATCCAAGTGATATCTACAAAGGTAACGTTGCTAGTATGTCATGTTGGACCGACATAAAGAAGGGGACAGGCAAGGGTTATCATGGTCCCAGGATCATAGTGACTACTGTCTATTGCATTTTCAATTTGTTTTCCTCATGAGTTTTTGTTCACATGGTGTGTCTTGGTCCTAGGAAGGTGTGCCCCTCACACCATAACACCATGAAGGTGGTTCAAGGACATACAAGTGGATTTCCAGCCACTATAAGGGAAAGAAGGAACGGGAAAGCAAGTTGCTACAGCCATGAAAAGAGCAACATGAACATATCTTTTGAATTTCAAATGAGGGGGAGTTGCAAGGAAGAATCAAGGCATCAAGAAGGAATGCACTTTGTGATCATAGAGCTTGATAATATGATCAAATGATGTTACCAAACACCCAGGGTTTTACTAATGTGTTTGTTCCTTGTATAGGATCACTAAGGAAAACAATTGCAATGTCTATGAGGAATGCAAAGGATGCTGTGATTTCCATTCATGAGCAGCCATTGGGGCATGGTAGAACCCACCCAACTTTGGTTTTGACAAGCATTGTTTGATCCTGAAAATTGTTGCATGTTGATTGGGAAGGAGAATAGAAAATTGTGGTTGCATGAGCAGCTCCTAGATTGCTTTGAGTGACACCCTATACTTAGTTATAAGGGTGACTTTGAGAGTATGGATAAGGGATTGAGACCCCTCTTGGATGGGGCAAAGGCCCAAAGTATGAACAGCAGAGAGAGGTGAGTTTCTGAAGAAATTTTAGTCTCATTCTCACTCAGTAAGTTCTGAATTTGTGTGGTCAAATTTGCTGCCCATTATCATCATAAAATACAATGTTGTTGACATACTACAGCCAAGGAAAAGGTCTGAAAATACAAGTACAGGGTCTGGTTTTTTACACTTAGAAATTTCTGAGTTGGTAAAAAAATTCCAGCCCCCTATTGGGGTCAACAAAGTTGAAATTTAGAGCATACTACAGGCCAAAGTGGAAAGGAGTAGTACACAAACCAAGTTTGAATTTCGCCACTCAGAAAATTCTGAGTTGATGAAAACACAGCGGTATCACAAGGTCACGAAATCTGATTTTTTTAACTTGTTACAGCCCTTAACAAGTTTTGGAAATGCTTATGATTGGGGGCACTTCTTGCATAACAAAAGATGGAAGAACGTAAGTAAGGTACAGCACTCTTGCATTGATGAAATCAAGCTTTTGTTAAACTCACATGGTGTTCCATATATCCATGAAAATGTTGATAAAGGGGAGCCAATGGGAGAACACATGGCACACATAAGGAGGTCCATACAAGGTGGTTTGCACCTCTATAATACCTCTTTCCAAGATATGTTTCCAAGGAAGTTCATTATTGTTCCCTTTTTGCACGATTGGATGGGTTTGCCCTAGCATATGGGAGACCCCAAGAAGTTATTGGATGTTTGCCAAGATAGTAGGCACTCTATAAGGCGAATTCAGATAGACTTTGGCATATGGGATAGCAATGTGTCACTTTTCAGTTGTCCTTCTTTTGGCAGCTCTAGGCCATCTAGCACACCTTGTGAGTGCAAGACGACATCGATTGAAGATATGTTTTTTAAGAGCTCATTAAAACTCAACCTGGTAATGAATGGGTTGATGTTTTGGAGCGATTGCATGATGGTATATCACGACCACAACCCACATATCAGCATGTACATTCTTTTTGGTAAGGTGATTCCTTCTTGGATGAAGGAACAAATGTTCAAGGCTTCACCACGGAAAAGTCCAGCTTTTCAGAAGACTGTTTTAAAGAGTTTGGGGCCTCAAATGAGACATAGTAACAGTTGTTGTGAGTTGCACAGGGCAGCCTACGCTTGATGCAGCATGTTGTTTGGAAAAGATTGCAGTCGGAGAGGATGCTAAGGGCTGGTGGCCCCTTAACAACATTGTATACATTCATCGCAGACTTATGTGGGGATAGGAGAGGCCTTTAGAAGGCTATGGTATCACTGTCAGTGCTTGGGGGCAGCCCTCAAAACCCAGTTACAATAGTAAGAAGATTCAAATTGGAACTTCTCTTCCATGGGAAGCCATCACAGGTAGCGTTTGCATTTTGAGATGTGTTGGGACACCTCTTTGGATATTGCAATTGCTTGAGGACAAGCAATTTTGGGCGGGGAGGATTGTAATGTCCCCTTTTTTGGCCTAAGGGCTTTGGACATGTCCCCTAGCCTATTTTTTTGTTTTTCTCCTAGGCTATGGGGAAGAAAGAGAAAAAGGAAGCACGTACTAGCCTCTTTGAAAGGTAAAAATGAAGGGGTCACTTAAGTTGTTCTGTTTTTGCATTGAGGAGGGCCGTTTCTCCTAGGCTATGGGGAAGAAAGAGAAAAAGGAAGCACGTACTACCCTCTTTGAAAGGTAAAAATGAAGGGGTCACTTAAGTTGTTCTATTTTTGCATTGAGGAGGGCCGTTTTGTGACTTAAAGGACATAAAGTGACTTTAAATAGATTTTAAAACCTAACCGACCTTTATGTACTCAACTCTGCCCTCACAACTTAAAAGGGTGAGTATATAAAGGGAATTTGGAATTCATTGAAGGGTTATGTTATGTTTTGATAATAAATTTGATATCAAGCATGTAAAGCTTGGAATAGAGCAAGGACAAAAACCCTTGTTTCTACTAGGGCATCTTCACTTAGGGGATTGTATTGATTTCTCATTGTTTGGTTTTGCAAATTGAGCTCTAATTTTAGGTCTTGAAGGCACCTAGGGTTTGAGGAGTGTGGATGACAATTGTGAGGGTTTGAAACCCTCTAAGAAAAACAACATATTGGATGTAGTTGGGAGACCTAATGGGGAGGTTGGCAGCAACACTTTGGAAGCATTTGGATGGTGTGGGAGGGCTTTTTCCTACCCTAGAATATTCTATGAATTTTCAGCCATTGGGCGAATTGGTATTATGAAGTTTTTGCAAGGATTGAGGGTCATTTCTGCCCTAAAACAATATTCTAAATTTATTATAATTATTCCAGCTTGGGCAATTCAGTTTGGAGTCCTGTGAAGAGGGTTTGTGGGCTATTTGATGCTCAAATAAATATTCTGATTTTCATATTTATTTCCAGCCATTATTCAGTAATTTTTGGGAAAATTTTGGAAGATCTTGAGCCTCCAATAATATTTGCAATTGTCCCTGCTGTAACCCTAAGGGCAGCGCCCCTATTAGGGATTGATTCTTGCAATTTGGAAGGTCTTTGTATGTCTAATTAAAGATATACAACTTACTGGTGTTTTACATTAATTTTCCGCTAATTGTTGGATAGATAAAAGAGGATTTTGAATAGTTTTCTGTGGTATATCAGATTTGTAGTTGTGTGTGGATTTAATGGAGAAAATACTATTTGTGCCCTAGATAATATTCCTATGATGACACATTTGATGGATAGGGTTTGAGTTATTTCCTTAAATGCCCCAAAATAGGACGATTTGTTGAATATTAGAATTATTTGAAAACTCTACCTCAAAATGGAAAACTCTGATTTTTGTAACAACAAACTTTAATTGCCAAAACACCTTCAAATATAGCTCAAAAATATATCAAACCCTAAGCAATCATCAGCTGATCCAAACAAGAAGTTATGGCCTCTCAAAAGTGAAATTATTCTTCAAAACCCGAGGTAGCCTTGATTGAAATATTAAATTGAAAATTACAATTGATTTATCATGCAACAAATCTCATGAAACATTCAATAATTTGCATAAATATTATTGAAATGAAAGAATTTTTAAATTTTTTTTTAATGTATTTGTGGTTAAAAAGTCCTAAAAAATCAATCGCCCAAACTGGATTATTATAGGAAATTTACAAAATTTAATCCAAGACAAATTGACCTTCAAATGAGGTTCAAACCTCCTCCAAAGCAAGTCGCCCCTATGTAGAAAATAGAATAAATTCCAGAATTGTCCTTGGGGCACAAAAAACCCCAAAAACATAAGAATTCGCCCACAAAACAAGTCGCCACTCCCCAAAAACAAGTTACCCAACCTGAATATAGCAAAATGGTGTCTAAAACACCCTTGTAGGTATAGATGACTCCAATGGCAACCTCTGAATGAAGCTACATCAAAGAAAAAATAGGGTTTTCGTCCCCTAACTCCTTTGCTTGAAGGGTTTGATCTTAAAATCAAATGGCTTAGCATTTTCGTGGTAATAGACCAAGACTCAATATCAAAACATAACATAACTTTTCCAAATGATTCCTCTTTTACTTTTATAGCCCTAAAGTGTGGTGCCCAAAAGAGGAAGGGAGAGTCACTTAAATAATTTAAAAGACCTTTCTTATGATCTTTTCTTAAAATCACTTCACCCTTCGTGATCTTTTCTGTAAGTGAAATAAGAAACATAAAGTAACTTTCAAAAATGTACTCTTTTACAAATATTCAATAAAACACTCAATACTCTTTTCCCTTCATGCTTGTCCCTTAGCCCTTGGGAATAAGTGAAGGCTAAGGGTCTTCCATGATGTCCCTATCAAAAAAGGGACATGACATTTCCAGCTTGTATAAAGTTTGTATGGTTTTTTGTGCTTGGCTGCTATGGTTTCAGGAAAAACCCCAATATTGTTGAATTGTCCCATTTGGGGACATTACAAACTGTGTTGTGGTGGTTCTATGACCTCCCCCTCCAATCAGTTAGAGCATTCAGCCCTTTGGCAAATAAGTTTGTAACACATTTTTCCATCAACATTGATGAAAAACTATCTTATGCAAAGATTACAAAACTTAAGCAAGGGTCCAATGAGCCAATCAATGAGTATGTAATTCTATATAAAACTATGCTTACTAAGTTGACTAATCCTATGGCAGACAATGAGTTACAAGGCATATTCAAGCAAAGTTTGCTTGCACCACTCCATGAGTCAATAGTATTCAATTAATTAAAGTCTTTTAATGAGTTATGCCATACAGTGAGAAGTTGAGAAGTCAAGCTCATACTTTTGAACAAACTCAAAGATGCACTTAATACTCCAACTATTTCACCAACCAAATTTCAAAGCAAACCAAGCCACAAGGTTAAATCAAATAATAACAAGAATGAGGCAAAAACAACGGTTAATGCAATATCATAGTCTACAAATCAGGGTCTCTTATCCACTTCATATAAGAGGCAGTTTTCACAATTACCATCACCTCCTCATGTACTATTATAGAAGTTACTTGAATGCAACCTCATCTCTATTCCTCCACCACAAGAGTTTGATGCGAGTAGACCTACACCTAATAATTATGGCAACAATGCATTCTGCGATTATTATCAAACTATTAGACATTCTAGAAAAAAATGTTTCAAGTTAAGACATAAGATACAAGATCTTATTGATGACAACACTATTGAGCTAAGCACACCTACAGAGGAAACTAGACCACAATCAAATGGGAATTATAAATTGAAAATCTTCAATGACTCATTTCCAAAACATGAGAAAACGAAAACTAAGAATACTTCTGCGGTACATTATACATATAATGTGCATCCTCCTACGATATATGGTCACCCAGTGGATGGGATTATTGGTACACTTATAGGGATATCACCACAACGACCTATGATTACATTAAATGACAGTGAGATATTCAACTATGATTCAGATCTCCACGCATTATTCATACGAGCCCACATCAACAAGCAACCCATACAAAGTGACGAAGTTGACAATGGATCAAGTGAAAATGTTTGCACAGTGACACTTCTACACACTCTTGGATACACACAATAGAATTTGCAAGATACTACAAAAGTCGTTAAGGGATTCGATGGATAGACATAGAACACACTTGGGTGCATTGTGCTACCTCTTTAGAGGGGCTCCGCAATAGAGGCTACTTCATTCCCAGTTCTACAACATAACGAAGTTTTTGCACGTCGTTAAGATGCCCTTGGATACACAAGCTCTAGGTAGTACCATCTACAATACAACGATGTATCAAGTATATACATTGCAATAAAGTAGTCACAGTTTCAGGTATTCGATATGAGTACCCTCTTCAATGAGGTGTATCTCCTCCACCCCCACCACCATCGCAATTGGTTGTTACACCTATTCAAGATCATTATACAGAGGCGATTGTTAAACCCATTCAAAATCTCTCTATACAATCAACTCAGAGCAGATTAGTTGATTCTTCAAGGTAGCCAATTTTACAGCAATTATCACATCAGAGAGTTATTCAAGGCTCACAAAGACTATCATCTGCTACAACATGCACTAAGCACCACAAATAGTTCAGCATGTTCCATAGTGAACACAAGCAACGAGATATTCTCCTATTATACAGCAGACCCCACAGTGTCCTAGATCTTCCAATATTACTCATCATGCACGTGAGCTTATGAGTGATGATATTGATAGTTACATTACAGCACACAATGCCTTCTTGGAGTCTGGTACACCCACATCCCTTACTTTTTGCTCGTGTAAGGTGACATTTGCACTATATGATATAGGCACTCCCCATGACTATCCCTTTGATGGGATAATTGTTTAGCACCTTTTCAAATTTAAAGATAATTAAAAATACAAAAAAATCAAATACTTTAAAAATACAAAACATTCAAAATATCCAAAATCAGGGCCTAAGAATGACATGATTGTTAATTACACTGTGCACATGTTAATTATCACATGATTGGTAAATGCCATATTTTTTCCTATACAAACATGCATTCCATGGCATATAAGTGCGATGTAGAACATACAAATCATAAATGGACACAAAGATGTTAGATTCTCCTATACCCAATAGCCATGCCACTATTGGGAGCATCTTATTCCATAGGTCACAATATTACAAGTTATATTTTTTCTATGACCTTTTACCTTGTTGAGCTATCTAGATTGCTTACATGTCTTGCTAGTTACTCATATTTTACACAGTGCTACATGGATACGTTATTTTATTATGATATAACATTGATATACATGGGTGGTGTAGACTAGTTTTCACTTGTTCTATGATTCATAGATACTATTACTCTTACATGATAGGCTAGTCACTACTTGTATATTGTGTAGTCTTTGGTCTTGTTTGTTGCAACATTTTTGTGTCCCTTGTATGTGGCCCTTACCTTTGTTTGTTGAGACATTTTCATATCCCTTATATACAGCCCTTGGCCTTATGCGTGACATTGTGTACTTATGAATGGATTAATCTAGGATTATCTATTGAGTTTGTTGCACTTATTGAGCTTCATGAGTTTGCAAGTGTTGTCATCCGTATCACACACCTCCCCATTTGTGTGTGGTGCCTTGATTTATATCATGCACCTCTTTACTATGTGGTCTTATTTCATTATTACATCAATGTTGGTTACTACCACGTGCCTTATTGATACATCTATTTGGACATGACACTTATATGTCTTGCATTACATATGTTACATAGATGCCTGGATGTCATATACATTACTATAATGACATATTCTCCACATGTTGACATAATTATACCTAATTACATCTTATTACATGACATCATAGTTTAAAAACTCGTACTCGGCAACTACTCGACAACCCAAAATTTTGACATGTACTCAGGACCCAACAATTACTCGACAACTTTATTGCTACTTTAAAAAATATATAAACTCAAAATAAATTGAAATAATATGTAAAAATTTGTTACAAGCATAGCTAAAATATACTAATAGAAATATACAAAAATATAAAATTATAAAATAGAATGTTTTTAAATATAGTTTTTTATTCGAACTATTATTAAAATATAGTGAATAAAAACTAATAAAGTTATAAAAAAACATTACCCTAAATCGAACTATTACCCTTAATTACAAACTGTAAAAAATAAAAGTCTGATATAGTATTAGTAAAACACTATATATAAATCGCGAACCATTACTAATGTGAACAAGGAATACATCGAGGGGAGGTTAGTCTTGTGTTCGTTCAATAAAACAAATCAAAACAACACACTAAAATCCTAACATCTTTGGCCTAGACACTAGGGAGAGCATAGATAACAAGTATGCATATGAAAGCACAACTAAAACATAAAAGAAAACACTCTTTTACCTTCCTTGGAGCTCCAAATGGCTTGTTGAAATGACTTGTTGGCTTGTGCATCAAAAAACCTTCATCAATGGAGCTTTGTTGGCTTCACCTTTTCTTGGCACCTTGTCTTAATTGTTTGGCTTATGATTTGGGCATGGCAACGCTACTTGCAAGGCTTGTCTCTCTTCAAATTAACATTATAACACTACACTATCAAAGTTTTGAAGACATTTAGGCATAATAACTTTACACCAAAAGAGCTTTGAAATAAATAAGCATGGCCTTGTATTTAGAGCCTCAAAAGTTAACTCTCATCCAAGGTGCGTTAAGGTTGAGTTTAAACATAAAATAAGTTCAAACTAACCCCAGGTGAGTTAAGGCTAAATCTAGTTGAATTAAAAGTTGTCATGTAATTACGATTTTCAATTACTAGACATAACTCTTAGATTAAATATTTTGAGATATTTTGGAAAAACTTGACAACTCATAAAAGTAATGATGAAAAGGCTTTATATTTTGAATTTTGAAATTTTCATTTTTAAAAATTCAATAATTGCAAATAGATAATTCAACTAAGCATTTAATTTTGTTTAAATAGTTAATTCAATTTGATTAACATTTCAACTCTTTCAAGATTGATCAAGTGCCCCACTTAATGGGTCCATAGACCAAACTGACAATTGTTATGTTGCAAGGTGATTGGGGATGAATCCGTGAGAAATTATTATTGCGTACGGGCTAGTACCCCAAATAATGATGTTTCAACACGATTCTGAGCATTGATGAATGATGCTCAGCGAAAATTAGGACATTCAGTGATTCCTAGACTTAATTTGCAATATTTGGTAAAAATCCGTCGGAAGCCAATTGTGACCAGAATTGGATGTCTACAGTTTGCCCTTGTTTAAGAAGGCATTGCAAGCTATAGGCACAATAATGTCTTCTGAAAGAATGAAAAGTTGTTACGAAGGAAAGAAGATAGTGATTGAAGGAGCTCCAAACAACGTTTGGGAAGCCTATAATGATGCCCTTTCGAGGGAGTGGCCGACACATACAATTGATGGACAGTCATTCGAAAAGACGTAAAAAAAAGAATGAAATTAACCCATGGGTGAGATTAATCCAATCGAGATAATGCTTGCATGCATTGAGTTAATAAGTATTGATTTGCCCAAAGACGGTTATAACTAGTAACAAAAGTTGAGACATTGTTTTGTCCAAAGGTAGTTATAATCAGTGGCACAAGCACATGCCCCAATAAGGCGGATGAGTCGAAATAATGCTTTGCCCACAGACAGTTATAATCATTGAGATGACATGGATTGAATAATGATTTTTGATTGTGCCCCAATAGGGTGGGTTTGATCGTGATAAATTGGTTGTGCCCCAGTAGGACAGATTGGCAAGCATAACTCAAGGATATAACTTATCATACAGATTAAAGATGAGTGGACACAAATGTAGATGTGATGGCTTAATGACTGAAGAAGCCACAAACAACCAGGTATACGAGGATGTGCAAAATGATGAAAGAGATGACTGAAAAAATAAAGGTGGCTACGTTGACCCGAGATACATCATGTATCCAAGCGCTGCCTACATTGTCGAAATGGACCTCAGGGCAACGTAGTTCACCCAGAAGTGGTAGAAAATGGAATGAGAAAATAGAAGAATAAGAATTGATCAATGTGAATGATTCAGTTGTAGTTGCCAATACGTAGATGCCCGTCCTTATTAGCATTGATACAACCTTAATAGTCAATTAGTTTAATTCGGTCGAGGGTGGGAGGATTTGCCAAGGTGAACCAGGAGAAGTTTCTGTGACACCATTGTTTGTAAGATTTTTCGAGCTGATTTTTTTTGTAGCACATGACAATATGCACCATGATATAAAACACCATGATGACCTAACCATAATGTGCATAAGGACTGACTCCCAATCCAATAAACAATTGAAAACAATGCACCAATGATAAAAACCATGACAATTTGTTAATCGGGTTTATGCAATGACCTTACTTGTCTCATGTTCATAAGTCAATTTGTCTCAAGAACCCAAAAGGGTCTAGAAGAGTTGATCGGGGTTTTGGAAGCACTTTACTTCTTTCATGTTTATAAGATAAGCAATGTGGAAAACCCGAATGGGTCAAGGAAGAGGTAATCGAGACTTCGGAGTGACTTTGCTTCTCTCATGTTTATGAGTTAAGCAATATGAAAAACCCGAATGGGTCTAAGTGAGTTCATCGGGTTTCTAAGATGACTTCTTCCAATTCTATAAGTCATGCTGAATGAAGAATCTGAAATGGTCTTGAAGAATTCTTTCGAAAAAATTGGCAAAGACAATTCTTTTGGAAATATTGGCAAGGACAAATCTTTCAGATGAAAAGCCTGCGGAAATTGTTCCAAAGGGTATGTGAACTGTTCAAGATAGCCGAAGGGCACTTCTCAAGAAGTCCAAAGGGTAAGTGGACTGTTACAAAAGTTTCAAAGGGCAAGAGGACCCTTGCAGAAAAGTTGAAGGGTAGTTTTTGAAAAGGCCGAAGGGTATGTGGACCCTTGTAGAAACACTGAAGGGTACATTTGCAAAGCCCTGAAGGGTATGTGTCATAAACAAAAGTGCCAAAAGGAGACCCGGACAAAAAGACTGCGAAAATTGTCCCGAAGGGGATATGTTAAAGCTCGAGCAAGTCTGAAGAGATTGTCGAAGGGGAAGCATCTCAAAGACGCCAAAAGAAGCGAGATGAAGTCAACATGTTGAAGGTTAATGATCTAGTCAACATAAAGAGCAAGCATCTTTGATGATCCAACGACACACGCAAGTCAGGATTAAAAAGATCCAACGGAGCAAGTGAATCCAAAGCCTTAAAGGTGCTCGAAGGTTAAGGTACAATGACAAAGTTAAAGATCGAGCATATTCGAGTAAATCGAAAGGAGCCAAAGCAATCCAACTATAGAAGACAGTAGAAAACATAAAAAAAGGGGCTCGATAGTTAAAGATGACGCGAAGAAAGAAATCAAAGGCATGCATTTAATATTTCTCAACGAATTATTGAAAGAACAAACAAAACCTGTAAATGATTGCATAGAGCTCGAGATTGATCGATCCAACCAATCAATCATCGATTAAGGAGGTTGTGCATTTAAGAGATAAATCCAGCAACTGCCAAACATAGTGAAGAGACCAGAACATTACAGTATGATGCATGAACCAAGACACGAAAAAGAAACGACGTTGTTATGACCAGAATCCTGCAGTTGTCAAAGATAGAAACGAGAATAGACAATTACTTTATGATGCAAGAACCAAGACGCGAGAAAATGCAAAAGTCAAATACGCATTAAAGGAGAATCCAAAACGAAATTTGGTTTAGTGCAGATAGAATGTGAATGCAATAAGTGAGTCGAGAATCCCTAATGAATCCTTGTATAAACACAACTCTTAACATATCATATAGTTGTCGCTGTTGCTACTACGTTTTCAAGTGTGAGAAAAAGCGCTGTCGACAAAAGAAATATGCAGAGTAAAACGTAGAGAAGAAAGAAGGGGAATGAAGTGTATTTGAATAAAGCATAACCAGATGTATGCAGATACAGAGTGAGAGACATATGCAGACAAAGATTAAGCAAGCAAGAAGATAGAGCACACAGACAATGAGAAGGTGAGTACTTACAGATTAGACTTGTAACAAAGAACATTGAACTGGATTTACTTGTGAATCCATCTTGTACACTGGAGTCATAGCTCCATAGTTCAGGTAGGTTGGTGCCTACATACAAACTGGGTTGGTGTTCAGTAAGGAGATTGGTGTCTCCTAAAGATCGGTATCCTTGAATGTAATCAGTGAGGTTAGCCATTAAGGCATTTTATTGTGAGGTTGGATTAGAACAGTAGATTCTAGCAGCTGATTTTCACTGTGGTTTTTTCTTTGAATTTTCCACGTAAAATTTGGTGTTATGTGTTTCTGTGTGTGTGACTTCTGCATTTATTCTTTGATTTACACACGAATTCACATTTTTTGCAATAAAGTTTTTAACAGACTAGTTTTAGATCATCTACTGATTCACCCCCCTCTCAGTAGATAGGTGTGTTCAACAATTGGTATCAGAGCCTAGGGTTCCTAAAGAGAAGCTTAATCGGCTCAGGTAGATCTTGGATTAGCGAACACAATGGCCAGTCAAGAAGGTTCTTCATCAAACAAGGCTCCTCTGTTTGATGGGTTGAACAATGCTTTTTGGAGCATAAAGATGGAAGCATATTTGTCTTCCCTAGGGTTCGATGTTTGAATGTCTGTGGTAAATGGATATACAACTCCTGCTGTAGCTCCTACTGATCAAGCTGCCAAGAAAGCTTATGAAAATAACGCTAAGGCAAAAAATGCTATTCTTTGTGGACTGTCAAATTCAGAGTTCGTCAAAGTCATGCATTGTAAAAATGCACAAGACATTTGGAACAAGCTAAAAGGTATCTATGAAAGAGACGTCAAAGTGAAGCAAGTCAAGCTGCAAACATACAAAGGCCAATTCGAGAATTTGAAGATAATTAAAGAGGAGAAGATTGCAGACTACCTTCTCAGGGTAGATGAGATTGTGAATGCTATCAGAGGACTTGGAGAAACAGTAGAAGAGTCAACTATTGTTAAAAAGGTCTTAAGGTCTTTGTCATCAAGATATGATTCAAAAATCTCTGCAATTGAAGAAGCAAGACTTGGACAAGCTCACTGTGGATGAGTTGCATGGAACATTCACAGCCTATGAGATGAGAATGGGAGAGACAGACCGGATTAAAAGAGAAGTTGCATTCAAAGTAGCAAAGCCAGTTAAGGATGAGACAGCGACGTCGAGATCTGAGGTGTCAGATGAAGAAACCAATTTTGTCAGAGAGCTAAAGAGAGGATCTGGAAAGTATAAAGGTAAGTTACCTTTCAAATGTTTCAATTGTGGAAAGGTAGGACACTTTGCTGCTAAATGTCCTCATAAAAAGGGAGAAAATTCTGAGCAAATGGAGAACAATAAAAAGATAAAACCCCATAATACATATAAGAAAAACTTCTTTAAGAAGAAGGGCTTATACACAAAAGAAGACAACAATTCAGAGAAAGACAACGATAGTGATAGTTCGGATGATGATCAGGACTGTGCTTATGTGGTTAGAGGAAATGAATACCTATTCATGGCAGAAGAATGTACATCATCAAATCAAGAACAAGAGGAAGATGACGATTGGGATGAAGAAGAGGAAGGTGAAATTGATCTAGAAGGAGAACTAGTCTGTGCTCTAGGAGAGATTGAGAAACTAAGAAAAGATAACTGTAAACAAAAGAAACTTGGGCAATAGAAACTTGAGCAATCTAATCAAATGATAGTGACTGTGAAAACTCAAGTTGAGGAGGCTAAAAGAATAGAAGAGGTAGTTAAGATGGAATTGCAGTCCAAAATTGAAGAGTGTATAAAACTTGACGCAGAAATAGTAACCTTGAGAAAAGAACTAGATAAAAGTCTAAAAATGACAAAAAGGAATGAATTAATCAGTTGTCAAAAATTCTCAAATGAAAAATTAGGTATTGAATATAAGAAAGGTAAAGATTCCTCAACTAGTATGTCAACTAGTCTATATGACAACTTCAAGATCGGAGTAGCAAAAACAAAGAAAGTGAACGACAGCAAGGATGATAAGATTGACTCAAACAAAGTTGATGAGGAGAAAAATTTCTGAAATGAAGCTTGAAATCAAAGACGCAGAAGGATACACCAAAGTTGTAGATTTGAAGAAACAAAAGGTTAGAAGAGTTCAATACATGACGCCAAAAAATGTTACAACCAAGTATTACTCATCCTTTTATGGTTATTGTTATAGTTGTAATCAATTTGGTCATAGGGTTATCGAATGTAGAGTTGTGCTTACAAGAACTAGCTTTGTAAGTAGAAACGCATTTGCTCGTCTGTTAGATTTAAGTACAATATGCTACAATTGCAATAACTTAGGTCACATAGCCAAGTAGTGTAGGACTAACTTTGCAGTGTCAAAAGTAAAGAAATGCAAGTCTTCTAATAAAAACAAAAGTCCACAAAGTTATTAATAAAGAAAAGAAGACATATGAGAAGCCCAAGGAAACGTGGAGAGTGAAAAATCAATCCTTGATCGCTCAAACAACACTCCACGTCAAATAACATAATTTATGGGTAATAGATAGTGAGTGCTCAAAGCACATGACTGGTGATAAAAGCAAGTTTGTCAAGTTAAACAAGTGCAAGGAAAAAACTGTTAGTTTGGAAATACTGCAGTAAGAATCAAAGGTAAAGGAACATTGCATATAGATGGTAAGCTTCCTACTCATGATGTACTCTATGTTAAAAGACTTAAACACAATCTGCTAAGCGTTAGCCAAATGTGTGATAATGGATGTAAAGTCATATTGGATGTTGAACGCTACAAGTTGATGAGATCTGGAAAAATAGTTGCAGAAAGAAAAAGGACCGAAAACAACATCTACAATCTTGTTGAGGTAGACAATAATAGTTGCCTCAGAGGAAAGGTTGATGAAAGTTGGCTACGACAAAGAGAATGGGTCATGTCAATTTTGACAATTTGGTCAAAGTAAGTTCAAAGAAGTGTGTAAGACATATGCCCATAATCACCCAACCCATATATACTACATGCAGAGAATGCCAATTAGGCAAGCAAACAAGGGTCAAGTTTCAGATAAAAGAATATGCAACAATAAAGCCTCTACAGATAGTTCATGCTGACCTATGTGGACCTACCAAGACTAAAGGATCAAAAAGAGTTCACTACTTCATGCTATTTGTTGATGATTACTCAAGAATGACATGGGTAACCTTCTTAAAGAACAAATCTCAAGCCTTTGAGAGATTTAAGATCTTTAGAGTCATGGTTAAAAATGAAATGGGAAGAAAAATCAAATGTTTGAGATTTGACAAAGGTGGAAAATTCACTTCAAATGAAATCGTAGAACACTGAGAGAAACATGGGATTAAAAGGCACTACTCGGCTACAAGAACTCCTCAGCAAAATGGAGTTGTTGAGAGAAAAAATAGGACTGTCAAGGAGATGGCCAGAACAATGCTGAAAGAAACTAAACTTTCTGATGGATATTGGAGAGAAGCAGTTCAAATAGTAGTATACATTCTGAATAGAGTACAACCGAGGGTGAAAAGCGACAAAGCGTCATATGAACTATGGTATGGAAACCCTGTATCAATCAAATACTTCAAGGTGTTTGGAAGCAAGTGTTACATCATAAGAAAGGAGAGCAAACTAGGTAGCTTTGAGTCAAGATGTGATGAGGAAATCTTTCTTGGTTACTCCACTCAAAGTAAAGCCTATGTATGTTACAACAAAACGCTGCACAAAATAGTTGAAAGCATTAACGTCAAGGCAGAAGAAGGATTAAAACAACTTGAGCCTAATGAGGAGATCGGAATTAGAAGCAGAAAATGAAGTAGAAGATAGTGAAGAAGAGGAAAAAAAGAGTCAAAGGGCATCTGCAATGTTTGTTCAAAAGAAATATACCAAGGAGCAGATAATTGGCAACAAAAATGATGGTGTTCAGACTAGGAGAAGAGCTGTAATGAACAAAGAGCAAGTCAATTTTGCTCTATTTTTAGAATTTGGGCTGAAGACCTTTAATGAAGCCAACATGGATGAAAATTGGTTGAAAGCCATGGAGGAAGAACTGAATCAAATAGAAAAGAATAAAATTTGGGAATTAATTCCTAGACCTTCAAACAAAATGTAATAGGAACAAAATGGGTTTATAGGAACAAACTCAATGAAGATGGAGTTGTTGTAAGGAACAAAGCAAGATTAGTATGCAAGGGATATGCACAAGTAGAAGGCATAGATTTTGAAGAGACATTTGCTCCAGTGGCAAGATTGGAGGCGATAAGAATGTTCTTAGCAATTTCTGTTCACAAGAAGTTCAAAGTATATCAAATGGATGTGAAGTCAACATTTCTAAATGAAAACTTGGAAGAGGAAGTCTACATTGAACAACCAAAAAGATTTCAGTTAGCAAAAGAAAATTATGTGTGCTGACTAAAGAAAGCTTTGTATGGTTTAAAACAGGCACCTAGAGCATAGTATTCACGATTGGATCAATCCCTGCAACGACAAGAATTCAAAAAAGGGTGTGCAGACAACAATCTGTACTTTAAATCAAAAGGTGAGCATATGCTAATTATTGTTGTCTATGTAGATGATATTATCTTTGGAGGTGGCAATAGTAACATGTGCAAAGAATTTGCCACACAAATGCAAAATGAATTTGAAATGTCTATGCTGGAAGAACTCTCTTTCTTTCTTGGACTACAGATTTCACAAACCAGTGATGGGATATTCATATTTCAAACCAACTATGTGACGAAGATGCTCAAAAAATTTGGCATAGAGGACAACAGACCAGTTAGTTCTCCTATGATAACTGGATGAAATTTGAGCAAAGAAGATGAGTCCCCTGATGTGAACAATACATTGTATAGATCAATGATAGGCAGCGTGTTGTACTTAATAGCATCAAGACCGGATATCATGCAAGTCATGTGCATGGTTGCAAGATTTCAAGCAACCCCCAAGGAATCACATGTCAATGCTGTGAAAAGAATCTTTAGATACATCAAAAGCATTGTTGACTATGGTCTATGGTACCCTGCAAGTGAAGATTTCACATTGATTGCATATGCAGATGCTGACTGGGCAGGAAGTGTGGATGCTAGAAGTATTAGTGGTGGTGCATTCTTCCTTGGAAACAGACTCGTGTTGTGGCTGAGCAAAAAACAAGAATCAGTTACACTTTCTACAACATAATCAAAGTATGTTGCAGTAGCAACATGTTGCACCCAAGTCTTATGGATGAAGCAAACTCTCAAAGATATCAAAGTAGAGTACAAAGAACCTATATCTTTTGCGATAACTCAAGTGCCATAAACATATCCAAGAATCCAATGATGCACTCCAGAACCAAGCATATATCCATCAAATATCACTTTCTGAAAGAAAAGGTTGCAAATCAAGAGGTCAAAATTGAGTATGTTCCAACAAAGGACCAAATTGCAGACATTTACCAAGCCTCTTTCCAAGGAGCAATTTGAGTATCTGAGAAGGAAGTTGGGAGTACTGGCACCCACACCACATCACTAATTTTTAGTGATAGGGCATGAATCCAGGTGGAGTATTTAAAGAACTTTATTAACTCCTGGATTACGAGAAAACGCAGTTTGGTGAGAAAACTGCAGTTCTTTTGCAATTTGATGACAAAAGTAGGTTGGCTCTAGCTTATTACGCATGTATAGAGATATGTCGATTCTTGATTGGTCTTTTAGACCAATGCTATATACATGCTCATCTGAAGAATCATGGAGTCAAAAGAGCTACATCTGAAGAGCCTACGTAGAAACTTAGGCAAATATGCCATTGCCTAAGGGGGATTCCTTCATAAAGTACTCTAACCAGCCAAGTCTGAGGATTAGAACAACCAAGCTAACAATGAATGTTATGGCAAGGACTCTTTGTCATTAATGTCAAAGGGGGAGAAAGAAGCTGAATGAAAGGAGCAAGCAGAATGAAGATAAGAAGAGTTAAGGCATTTTGATAATGTTTTGCCATCAATAACAAAAGGAGAGATTGTTCAAAATAGTCATTGATGTCTGTGATATTGTCATTGATGTCAAAGGAAGCAGGTGCTATTCTGCATTAATGTCAAAAGTTGAATTGCACAGACTTACAGTGCAAATTGGATTTATAAAGAGCTTCTACTCTACTTATAAAATAAGTAAAGCAATCTTGAGAACCCGAATGGGTCTTGTAGAGCAAATCGGGATTCCAGAACAACTTGACTTCTCTCAACTTTATAAGTTAAGTTGTCCCAAGAACCCGAATGGGCCTAGCAGTGTTAATCGGGTTTATGCAACGACTTACTTGTCTCATGTTCATAAGTCAATTTGTCTCAAGAACCCAAAAGGGTCTAGAAGAGTTGATTGGGGTTTCGGAAACACTTTACTTCTTTCATGTTTATAAGATAAGCAATGTGGAAAATCCGAATGGGTCAAGAAAGAGGTAATCGGGATTTCAGAGTGACTTTGCTTCTCTCATGTTTATGAGTTAAGCAATATGAAAAACCCGAATGGGTCTAAGTGAGCTGATCGGGTTTCTAAGATGAGTTTACTTCTTCCAAATCTATAAGTCATGCTGAATGAAGAACCCGAAATGGTCTTGAAAAATTCTTTTGGAAGAATTCTTTCGGAAAAATTGGCAAAGACAATTCTTTCGGAAATATTGGCAAGGACAAATCTTTCCGATAAAAAGCCCTTGGAAATTGTTCCGAAGGATATGTGGACCATTCAAGAAAGCCGAAGGGCACTTCTCAAGAAGTCCGAAGGGCAAGTGGATTGTTAAAAAAGTTTCGAAGGGCAAGAGGACCCTTGCAGAAAAGCCAAAGGGTAGTTTTTGAAAAGGCCGAAGGGTATGTGGACCCTTGCAAAAAAGCCGAAGGGTAGTTTTTGAAAAGGCCGCAAGGTATGTGGACCCTTGCAGAAAAGCCGAAGGGTACATTTGCAAAGCCCTGAAGGGTATGTGTCCTGAACAAAAGTGCCAAAAGGAGACCCGGACAAAAACACTGTGGAAATTGTCCCGAAGGGGATATGTTAAAGCTCGACCAAGTCTGAAGAGATCGACGAAGGGGAAGCATCTCAAAGAAGCCGAAAGAAGCGAGATGAAGTCAACATGTCGAAGGTTAATAATCTAGTCAACATAAAGAGCAAGCATCTTTGATGATCCTATGACACACGCAAGTCAGGATTAAAAAAATCCAATGGAGCAAGTGAATCCAAAGCCTTAAAGGTGCTTGAAGGTTAATGCACAATGGCAAAGTTAAAGATCGAGCATATTCGAGTAAATCGAAAGGAGCCAAAGCGATCCAACTATAGAAGACAGTAGAAAACATAAAAAAGGGGCTCGATAGTTAGAGATGGCACGAAGAAAGAAATCAAAGGCATGCATTTAATATTTCTCAACGAATTATTGAAGGAACAGACAAAACCTGTAAATTATTGTACAAAGCTCGAGATTGATTGATCCAACCAATCAATCATTGATTAAGGAGGTTGTGCATTTAAGAGATAAATCCAACAACTACCAAACATAGTGAAGAGACCATAACATTACGGTATGATGCATGAACCAAGACACGAAAAGGAAACGACGTTGTTATGCCCAGAATCCCGTAGTTGTCAAAGATAGAAACGAGAATAGACAATTACTATATGATGCAAGAACCAAGACGCAAGAAGATGCAAAAGTCAAATATGCATTAAAGGAGAATCCATAACGGAAACTGGTTTAGTGGAGATAAAATGTGAATGCAATAAGTGAGTTGAGAAACCCTAATGAATCCTCAAATAAACACGACTCTTAACATATCATATAGTTGTCGCTACTGCTACTGCGTTTTCAAGTGTAAAAAAAAGGGCTATATGCAGAGTCGAGTAAAACACAGAGAAGAAGGAAGGGGAATGAAGTGTATCTGAATAAAGCATAACTAGATGTATGCAGATACAGAGTGAGTGACATATGCAGACAGAGATTAAGCAAGCAAGAAGATAGAGTACACAGACAATGAGAAGAAGGTGAGCAGTTACAGATTAGACTTGTAACAAAGAACATTGAATTGGATTTACTTGGTAATCCATCTTGTACACTAGAGTCATAGCTCCATAGTTTAGGTAGGTTAGTGTCTACATACAAACTGGGTTGGTGCTCAGTAAGGAGATTGGTGTCTCCTAAGGATCGGTGTCCTTGAATGTAACCACTGAGGTTAGCCAGTAAGACATTTTATTGTGAGGTTGGATTAGAACAGTAGATTCTAGCAGTTGATTCTTATCGTGGTTTTTCCCTTTAGGTTTTCCACATTGCTTATCTTATAAACATGAAAGAAGTAAAGTGCTTCCGAAACCCCGATCAACTCTTCTAGACCCTTTCGGGTTCTTGAGACAAATTGAATTATGAACATGAGACAAGTAAGGTCGTTGCATAAGCCCCATTAACACTGCTAGGCCCATTCGGGTTCTCGGAACAACTTAACTTATAAAGTTGAGAGAAGTCAAGTTGTTCTGGAATCCCGATTTGCTCTACAAGACCCATTTGGGTTCTCAAGATTGCTTTACTTATTTTATAAGTAGAGTAGAAGCTCTTTATAAGTCCGATTTGCACTGTAAGTCTATGCAATTCAACTTTTGACATTAATGCAGAATAGCACCTGCTTCCTTTGACATCAATGACAATATCACAGACCTCAATGACTATTTCCAACAGGGGGTGGGAGGATTTGCCAAGGTGAACCAAGAGGAGTTTCTGCAACACCATTGTTTGTAAGATTTCTCGAGCTGATTTTTGTTGTAGCACATGACAGTATGCACCATGATATAAAACACCATGATGAACTAACCGTAATGTGCATAAAGACTAACTCCCAATCTAATAAACAATTGAAAACAATGCACCAATGATAAAAACCATGATGACAATGTTGACGTATGAATATGATGGACTCAAGAATAATACGCAAGGAATCTCCCAATAAACGCATATATATTGAGTTGAGGCACAACAACGAAAGCAAACAAATAGGCAAACAAACACACACACAAAAAGCATGAAAGTAAAAGCAACATAAAGCATCATGTCGTTAACCAAGTCAATATCTACGTGTGAAGACTAAATGGAATGATAAACAGGGGGTGCCTCCAAGCAAGGTTTTATGCAAAGGGAAGGTCACACCCCCAATGGTAGTGGAATGGAGTAGAACCAACAATGGATTTGCCCCAGTAGTGCGGATCGAGGATAACTGACTGGGTTTAGACAGAACAAATATTTTTGGATTTTGAGGCTTCATATCTCTCGAGGAGAGTGGAAGCCGATTTTCAAATTTTTAGGATTATGAAATGTTTTGAATGTTTTTAGAATTTTCTAAGTATCTCAACTCGATTGAAAATTACCAAATACTAAACTATCCAACTCGCAAAACGGCAAGAGCATTCAAACTTTAAATGCTCGCAAAAAGGCAAGAGCGTGGCAAAAGGTGATGGAGCTCACCTCAACATGAATCAAGCGTTGGCTACATAGTCCTATTAGGACCTCAAGTCATTGTAGTTCCACCTACACAAAAAGCGGTAAGATCTGATTAAGTAGCAACAAGTTCACGAATTTTAGGCAAATGATAATAGTAAGGGTGAGGTGATGCAATAATGCATGATAAAGGTGTTGTTCCTAATTTGGCCATAGACGATTATAATTAGGAAACAATGGCAAAGGGTTAGTGGTACTAATTTTCCCACAGACGGTTATAATTAGTAGCACCAGGTGGAACACTGATTTGCCCAAAGACGGTTACAATCAGTGACACCAATCAAACATAACAAAAAATGAAAGATGCAATTGCCAGATCCACTATCATACTACTTTCATATACTGTCATTTGAACACGTAATTCGAAAACCGCTGAAACTGGATTGGAATCCCCTTGCGGAAGGTGTCTAAAGAACCAACGGAACCAAGGTCAAAGAGGCTAGGTAGGGAAGGTAAAAAGAACTCTGGTCAATAGGGAAGGCATGGTAGAACGGTATGGGGTATGGTACAAAGAAGAATGTCAATGTGGCAATTGGCTATAATGGTAATAGGGTTGCCCCCAAGTGCCAAGATTAGGAAAATGGCAGGGCATGAAACAACGACAAGGCAAATGGCAAATGGAAAAGGTAAGGTAAATAGTTTTGACAAGGTATATTTCTGTTGTTCTTACTGATGTGGAGATGCACATCTTGATTAGCATATGATACAACTAGAATAAACAATCATGTAAATTGCTAACCCACACCTCTTCTAAATAGCTGCTTTGTCAAGAACTTGCTGCAGATTTGGAGTCCAATAATATTTTTGTGATCTTCGTTGGTCGTTGATTTCGTTTCCTCCAAATTTCAAGACAATATGTCTTCATAGCCTCTGCAAAGGAAAGTGCAACCAAGGATGGTAAATACGGATAAATATTACTTCAATGTAATGGACTTGTCCTTTTCCCAAAAACAGTGCCCTGGTCCCCAAGGATCTTTACACGTAAAGCATAGATTTTTCCTCCTTAGATCATTTCTTGTTTCTACTTCTTTTCCCATTTTAGGTGGGTTGTTTGGTTGGAATCCTCAGGGTGGAAGTGGTTTTCTTTGTTGACTATAGGGTATTGTCCCTTGTTGCCCTGACGGCATGGTTCGTGGTTGTCCATTATTGGTTATCTTTGGCTGCACAAATGGCACAATTTTATTCCTCGGTGTTGAAATTTCCAAATCTAATGCCTTTTTAATCGTTTCTTGGAGGGTGGGAGGTTTAAAGGCTTTGACTAAACCTTTAAGTGGTTCAATCAATCCTTCCATGACTTTTCATAATATCACAAACCATCACAGAGAGTCTTTGGAATTCTGCCACATATTCTTCCACATTGCTATTTTGTTTTAGTAATGCCAATTCCCTAAAATAGATTTCAAGGTCGATTCTATCGAATCTTTCAATTATTCTTTTTGTAAATTCGTCATAAAATTTAATAAGATCGTGCCCTTGCGTAATCCACCCATGGTACCACCATTCATAAGCAACACCTTCGAGATGAAGGGTTGCGAATTTGATCGCTTCTTCTTCCATCATGGGTTGAAGAGATAAATAGGTATCTAATTTTTGGATCCATGCTCGAGCCGTGCATTTATTAGAGCCGTCAAAAGTTGGAAGGTTTAATTTACCCAATGCATGTTGAAGATCTTTTTGATTATTTTGGGTTTTACGATCCGTTTTGGTGCCGTTACGATTTCTTTTCATGTCCATGAATTTTGTGAGTGAAATTTCACTTCGTAAATCATCCAAAAGGGCTCGATATTCTTCGAAGTCTACTTTAAGGTCATCTCCAAATGACGTTTGGGATTCCTCTTCTATACTTGATTCCCTTCGTGCAATGAATTTTGGTTGAAAGGGTCTATTCGAAGAGCTCGCAGTTGTTTTATGAAATATTTGATTATGACTAGTGTTAGAATGAACATTCCTATCATTTTGATATCCATGATTCGACATAGATTGCATTACGAGATCTAATTGATTCATGGTGTTAACCAGTTGTTCCTGGCCTTGGATGAGTTTATCAATCCATTTATCGTTTTCGTTCCTCTCTTCCATATTGTTTTCCATTTCCTTCATTGGTTGATTTACTTTCTTGGTTTTATTTCTTCTTTCGTAAGATAAGTTATTTTGCATACAAATTCCATTTCCACAGGATGGCAGGATGAGAGCTTTGATACCACTGTAATATTCCTAAATAGAATATTATTTGATAAAACGGAATTTACGAGTATTTTTTTTTTATTTTGATAAAATATAACTTTATATTTGAATAATAATTTTGAATAATACAATTAAATTACTGAAGGGTTTTCATCCTTCGATTATTACAATAATTATCACAAGGGTTTTCATCCTTGAATTGTCTATCAAAGGTTTTCGTCTTTGAATAGAATAATAAAACACTAATTGCCCTTGAATGTTTGAATGATAGAATTGAATTGGCTGCTTTCCTTCCATTCCCTAATGCTTATTTATACCCTCAACTTTACATGAATTGCAAGGGTAATGTCCCTCCATTTAAAAAGATCTTTAACATTTTAACTAAATAATGAATAACTAACTACTAATGAATGTTGTCCCTAATGAAGCATTGTTGTTCTTAATTGTCTTTCTCATTAAATGCGTGTTGTTGTTCCTTAAATGCAATGATTGCTTCAAGTGACTGTTGCGCTGCTTCTCATAATTAAATTGCAGCGATTTCCCCATTGGCTGCAATGTCTAGCTATGCGATTACAACGCTTCTCTCTTGCTTGGTGATCCTTCTTGTTGAATGTTCTGAGTGCTGCGATTTTCAATTGAGGATATTACATTTTGTCTCTCCCTCTGCAAAGTCACAAGAAGAGTCTCCAGAGCTTCTTAGGAAGAATCAACTTTGTCAAGAGATTCGTGCCCAATTTCACCACCCTAACCAAACCCCTCACTGTGATGCTCAAGAAGAATGCTGCGTTCAGCTGGACTCATGAAGGCATGGACAATTTTGAAGCCATTAAGCGTGCCATCGTGCAGGCTCCCACATTTATCAATCTAGATTATAGTAAGGATTTTATCCTTTATGCATCTGGGGGGATTGAAGGCATCTCAGCGATCCTTACATAGCAAAACAACGATCATTTGGAGCAGCCAATTGCCTTCTTCATCTAGGCGTTGAAATATTATGAGTTGCGCTATAGCTTCGTGGAGAAGCACATCCTTGCAATTGTGAGAGTGCTCAAGAAGTTCAGGCATATGCTCTCCAACAACAAAATTTGGCTCATGGTTGCGCACAGAGGTGTTAAGGAGTTTCTGCTCAGTAAGGACATCAACGAAAAAAGACCCAGTTTGGTCACAAAGGTGATGGAGTACGACGTGGACATCCAGACCACTAAGCTAGTGCAAGGAAACGGACTTTGCGAACAATTGGCCGAAGTGGCGAAGTTTGAAGACATAATAGTCTTGGTATCACATGAAAAGGAATCAATAGGCCAAGAAGCTGCAACAGACTAGATGCAAAATATGATGACCTTCCTTCATACTAGCTCATACCGCTTTGGTTCGAAAAAAGCCAAGCGCAAGTATTTAAGGTTGCAGGGCATTCCCTATGTGCTGATTAGTGGTGCAATTTTTCGAAAGGATCTCAATGGAGTCCTCTTGAGGTGCATAAAATCAGATCAAATGAGTGGAATTCTTCAAGAATTCCACGACGACCTTGCAGGAGGCCATTATTCACCTAGGACCATTGCTGCGAAAATCATGCGAGCTGGTTATTATTGGCCAACTCTGTTCAAAGATGTGCACGCATATGTGTGAAGTTGCAAGAGATGTGCCTTCTTCACAGGCAAACAAAGGCTAGCAGCTTTACCATTGCGCCCAATACAAGCTGATCAACCCTTTGCGCAGTGGGGCCTAGATTTCATAGGCATGATTAACCCACCATCAAGCGATGGGCATAAATGGATCCTCATGGCCACAGACTATTTCAAAAGATGGACAGATGCAATAGCATTCAAGGAGGCTAATGAGACATCCATCCTGAGCTTCTACGAAGGCATTGTAACAAGATTTGGTGTTCCTGCCACCATTATCTCCATTAATGCATTGGCTTTTCTTGGAACCAAGATCAACGAATGGGCCGTCAAGCATAACATCTATCTAAGCGCCTCATCAAATTATTACCCTCAAGGTAATGGTCTGGTTGATTCCACAAATAAGAATTTGATTCATATTATAAAGAGGACGATGGAAGACGATCAACGAGCTTGGCATACTAAGCTCAGAACTGCCCTTTGGGCTGATCGAATCACGCCCAAAAGAATGTTGGGGAATTCACCCTTTGTGTTAGTTTATGGAAGGGAGGCCAAATTGCTCACATCTCTCGAGTTGCCTTCATTAGAACTTGCCCATCAGGTAGAGTTGCTCAAAAATGATCCCCTCGCAATAAGAGCAGCAGAGCTAATGGAGCTCGAAGAGACTAGAACGCACGTTGTGCACACTATGGAACTCCAACAAGCCCAGACAAAGAGGACTTTTGATAAGAAGGCCCCTAATAGAAGTTTCCAAGATGGAGATTTAGTGCCAAATGGGATGCAGACAGAGCAAAAGCTGGAAGGCATACTAAGTTCGACGGCATATGGAGCGGTCCATATACCATAGCTGGCTGCAAACAAGCCAACACTTTCCAACTTGCTAGATTGAATGGAGAAGAATTGCCTATCCCAATCAATGGGATTCATCTCAAGCATTTTCTCCGCTAATCCTTGTATAATTGTAAATAAGTAGATTAGACGTTTTGCATTTCCCTAAGTACCTTGCGCACCTTGTTTTATGATTGTTTTATTTCCTCCAAGTGCTTGTGTGTAGTGTTTTTCTTAGCTTAGATCTCTTTCCTCTAAATGCCTTTGGCATAGTTCTTTGCTTTTGCTAGGGGGTTCTCAATTCATTCTAAAACCAGGAATGAGCAGCTAGTGCGTTCGCAGATGAAAGGACTAAAAGTTTCAAAGACTCCGTGCCCAATGGATCGCTTCAAAGGGCTACTGGATCCCCGCTTAGCAAGCAAGCGGCTTGCAGAGGTCGGCAAAACTGTTGACTTTCTAAGTCACCCCTAGTGTGCAAAGCTCACAAAGATCCTACAGAGGATTTGCGCACCTGCCAAGTGTCGAGTTCTTAATAGTTAACCGTGTGCAGACACCTCCTATCAGTGCCCACACCTAAAGTACTCAGCACAGATTTGCCCATTGACTAAGTGATATCACGCCCAAAGGCGTTCCTGAAGCACGCCCCACACAGGTCCTTCATTGCACAAGCCAAGTGGCACACAAGATCAAGGACGCAAACCCCCAACGTTTAGAGAATGCAAGGAGAGGCACGCAAGCAGCAGTTCTGAATTGTAAGAAGCGCGCCTAGGATCTTCCATCTTCGTGCGCCTTCCTATTCAAAAGGCTCCCCCATGCCTTCAGGACGAAGTCTCGCACCAAATCGATGAGTTTCATTTTTGCGATCTCATACATCGTAGACTACAATATATGTTGCGCACATACTATGCAGACTGACGTGGATCCCAGGTATAAAGCAATGATGTGGCAGGTTAGGGGAGGCCTGCATAGTGATTGACAAATGGCAACAAGGTATAAAGAGGTAGTTGGAATGACAGTTTAGAAACGCCCAAGGCCTTGACAAAGCAAGTAAATGTAGAAACGATCAGACATCGAGATATGAGTATACGTCACCCCTCTGACTTTTCCAGGAATCTTCCACTCTCTGACACATACGTGGACCCAGAAAGAATCCTGCCACCAACTCCTAAATCTGAATCACCAGATATAATTCAAGAAGCATGGGTGAGGCACTGCAATAGAATTAAAAGTTGTATTTGCCACCCCAAGTGGTGTATTGATTGAAAAATGACTTGATCTTATAAAAGCCTTGATCTTCATTGTAAAAAGGGTTGACACATTTTAGGCAATCTCATGCTGCCAAAATTTCGCCTCCAAGAGTACTTCTATTGGCTGAATATTGCAAGTTAATGAGAATTAAGTTCACCTCCCTCTATTCTTCATACGCACTGTGTTATTTGTGTTTGTTGATCGTTCTCTGTGGTTAATGTTCAACCCTCTCATCATTGTCCATTCTCGGCACCTTTGTGTAGGACTCGGACCTCACTTGCAGGGCATATCATGTGCACATTTGAGTCTGTGTAGACATTGTCTGTGGATCATTTGTAGTCCCTCTCAATGTTGCATTGCGTTCTCGTGCCTCTATGCAAAATACTTATGCATTTAGAGTGGCCTTGGCAGAGTCTGTAGGATAACGCCTTGTTCTTAAAAGATTTGTATTGTTATCACGACAGTAGGAGCGCTCACTCTATTCTCGGTGTATCGCATTTTTATTTTCTAGCACTTTTTTACCTTCTCCCTCCCTTTTCCCTAAAAAATATTAGGTTTAGATTAGTGGCAGATTTACCTTTTTGCTCTTTAGGTCTACATGTTGGTCCTAAACCAGGTGCACTTAGAATAGAAGGAATCCGGCCTACTCCGGAGGCTCGTCCTAAGGAGTGCAAGGGTCCCACACTACAGGGACGTTCCCATTGTTGCGATGAGAAAACCGATGCTCCGTGCACGTAGGTGAGTGATAATATTTACACGCCCAGTGCCAAACACTTTGTGCCTTGTGCAAGTCATTCACGCTCTGCGCCCTACCGCAAAACCTCCCGCATCACAGACCATCCACGGGTGCACGTTTCGAACGACAACAGTGTACACGTGACAAAAGTCTCTAGCATAATACTTGGGGTAGCCATATTTCTTATTGGTGGGTTTTTCACTTCACTATGGGCTGGTCCCATCTCGAGTTCTTTTTCTTAGTCAACACTTCTGGACTAGACTTTATCTGGAAACTCTCTTGCACCTTTACGAGCTCGGGTAGCACAAAATCCTCTTCCAAGATGCAGTACGTACCTAGTCCTATTTCCTCTGTGTTGTCATATGGATCGCATTCAAAATGTTCATGTGCCCATTCATCCAACAAATCATCTGGGATCTCCTTAAGAGGTGTTGACGCTTCATGGAGAATTGAATTCTCCTCCTAATTGAACATTGTGCAGTTCAATTGAACTAGGTTGGAAGAGTATGGTTCAACATGGCTTTTGAAGATAGGTTCAGCCCTGATGGTTACTTTAGTCCCGTATCTAGTTCTGAGTAACATATGTGACCAATCTAAAGATAAATACCCACCCATCTTTGTCGTGACGTCTCGAGAGAGGCAGATGGTGAAGTAGGGAGGTCAGCCAACAATTGCGATATACTGCGCAATTGAGAAACTTGGGCATGCATGTCGTGTAAAATTCAAATCTTTAATAATTCCCATAGTTTTGACCATTGTGCCATCTAACTGGACCACTCCTTTTGAAACAGGGGAATACACGGTTCCAAGCATATCCGCGATCTTCTTTGGCATCACCGAGTTGCTTGCACCTGAGTCGATCATGCAATTGTGTACTAGATGTTGGCCGATGATCAAGGAGATGTAAAACAAGGGCGGCTTGGTGCTTCTGAACACCTGCGTTTCCTCTGCTTTTGGCTGGCATAGACTTGCAGAGATGGATGGCATAAGTTGGGATGTCTTCCACTCCTGAAAGCCTTTCAGAGCATCTTGTAGTAAATTCCTTTGAGACAGAATAACAAGAATGTCCCACATGGTCACATTGAGGCTCGTCTTCATCTGTTCGATTATGTTGACGACAATCTGAGTTCCCTTTGACTATGGTTTATGAATAGTAATCTCTTCCCGTATTTGCACATTAGTCTGAAGCGGCTCTTCTTTTTGCACATCTTGTTCCATGTGCACTGAAGGTTCTGCAGGCACGTTAGCTTGTGTACCTATGCGAGTGATCTTAGACGTTTAAGACAAGGGCGCCGAAGTTGGTATTGCCTCCTTTGTCTCTCTCCTTTTGAATCTTGTATTGAAAGCAACTAGGGTGCTTCCTCCACTTGACGCACCATTCTGATTCATGTAGTTGAAGTCTTCCTCCTGCCAGTTGATGAGAGTAGACCCATCTCGTTGCTGCGCCAGTACTTGAATTTTTGCTTCATGCAGAGCCATGGTATTCATTTGCTCTTGGGGTTGTGTGACAAACTTTGCACCATTAGTGCTTGGTTCATGAACCCATTTGCGCATGTAGCTTGATCATGTGGTTGGCTGCATGGAAAACACCATTCGAGATCCTGCGCAAGATTGTTTTGCACAGGTACAAGGGCTCTAGAGGCGTTAGCGACATCAACTTTCTGGGCATAAGGCGTTCTATTGTATGTGAGCTGATTTTTTTCTTGTGTGCCATCTTAGTAAGGAGGTCTGCTTGACTGGTATTGTTGAGGGAAGGGTTGATGAGGCCTAGGGTACTGTGCTTGCTGTCTTTTGAGGGCTACAAGTTCATTTCCAAAGTTTTGCAATAACGTTTTAACCTCATGTAATTCATTAGGAGAAATAGTAGATGAAGTTGGTGGGCTTACTGTGGTGGGGATAGGTGCTAACATAGGCTGCGTAACTAGATGGCTAGGAGGAGGCTGTGCGAATAGAGGCATGGGGGGTCTAGGTGTAATTTTCCCTACTTGGATCAAACAATTCTCTGCGCGTATATTGACTTCATAAGCGTCGGGTAGTACTGCGCCTCCCATAGATTGAGTGATCACAACTATATCACTATTAAGAGCTTTTAGAAGATATAAAAACGCAATGTTGGGATATGGCTTATACAAAGGTGGGATCTTATCCCAGACTCTCTAGAACCTAAAGTTGAAATCGACCATCATCTCGTGCGGGGCTCGCCTTATAGTTGTGAGTTGCTCTATCAAGGACAAGTGCTCGCTCTGGTCCTCGAATTGCTTGCAAAGTTCCTCCCCAAGTTCATCCAAGTTGTGAATGGAATTCGGTATCAAGCCTTGGTACCAGTGAAGTGATTTGCCTTTGAAGGAAGAGGCAAGTAACCTAATTGAGACATTGTCTTCTGTGACATGGTGCACTGAGCAAATATTTGCAATATCTTGGATATGCTCCATAGGGGAAGTCGCATTCTTGCCAATGAATTACGATAGGCTTTTGAGGGCTGCAACTGGAATGTCATCATACTGGGCAAGAATCAACGGAATGCTTCCGTGGAAAGGTACAAATAGTTGATTCCTCTGCACAGCCATGAATGGGATAGGGAATAGCCTCCCTCTAGGTGCAGGGAACCTTCCAAATGGGGGTGTAGACTAAGCTCTAGGAGACGACTGCCTTGAACCATTCCTTCTTCTGACAAGGGACAAAGATGTTCTTACACTTCTTCTAGAGGGCACTGAAAGCTCAATGAAATGGAAATCAATACCCTTCGTAGATGGTCTTGTTTGTCTTGGCATATAGATAGGGGCTGATCTTTATGAATCAAAAATGCTTGGAGTCACTAGGTGCTCTCATTGAGTGTCTGAAACACTTGTTAGCTGAGGGTAGCACCGATTCCTTAGCTTCTCTTCAAATTGGTCCCACCAAGCGTGCCATAAACTGTTGTCATTTGAAACATGCACTCGTGGATGGTCTACGACACAGGAGGTTTTGTGGTAGGGTGCAGAGCGTGAATGCCTTGCACATGATACAAAGTGTTCGGCACTGGACGTGGAAGTGTTATCACTCACCTGTGTGCATAGAGCATCGGTTGTCTCGTCGCAACGATTGGAACATCCCCAAGGTGTGGGACCCTTGCACTCCTTGGGACAAGCCTCCGGAGTAGGCCAAATTCCTTCTATTCTAAGTGCGCCTAGTTTAGGACCAGCGTGCAAATCTAAAGAGCAGAAAGATAAATCTACCACTAATCTAAACCTAAGATTTTTTAGGGAAAAGGGAGGGAGAAGGTAAGAAAATGTTGGATAATAAAAAGTCGATACACCGAGAATAGAGTGAGCGCTCCTACTACCGTGAACACACTACAAATCTTTAAGAGCAAGATGTTATCACATAGACTCCACCAAGGCCACTCTAAATGCATAAATATTTCGCATAGAGGCACGGGAACGCAGTGCAACACTGAGAGAGACTACAAATGATCTACAGACAATGTCTACACAGACCCGAATGCGCACAGGATACAACATGCAAGTGAGTTCCGAGTCCTACACAGAGGTGCCGGGAATGGATAGTGATGAGAGGGGCGAACATTACCCACAGACAAAGATAAACAAACACAAATTACGCACAGTGCGTAAGAAGAACAGAGGGAGGTGAACTTAATTCTCATTAACTTGCAAGATTCAACCAACAAAAGTACTCTTAGAGGGCAAATTTTGGTAGCGTGAGGTTGCCTAAAATGTGTCGACCCTTTTTACAATGAAGATCAAGGCTTTTATAGGATCAAGCCATTTTTCAATCAATACGCCACTTGGGGTGGTAGATACAACTTTTAATTCTATTGTGGCACCGCGCCCATGATTCTTGAATTAGGTCTAGTGATTCGGATTTAGGAGTTGGGGTAGGATTCTTTCTAGGTCCACGTGTGTGTCTGACAGTGGAAGATTCCTGGAAAAGTCAGAGGGGTGGCGTATACTCATATTCCGATGTCTAAATGCCACTTCTGCATTTACTTGCTCTGTCAAGGCCTCGAGCACTGCTCAACTACCTCTTTATACCTTGCTGCCACTTTTCAATCATTACGCGAGCCTCCCCTAAACTGCCACATCATTGCTTTATACCTAGGATCCACGTCAGTCTACGAAGTAATATGTGCGCAGCATATATCGCAGTTTGCGATGTATGAAATTACAAAATTGAAACTCCGCGATTTGGTGCGAGACTTCGTCCTGAAGGCATGGGGACCCTTTTGAATAAGAAGGCACACGAAGATGGAAGATCCTAGGCGTGCTTCTTACAATTCGAAATTGCTTCTTGCGCACCTCTACCTGCCCTATCTAAAGGCTGGGGGTCTACGTCCTTGATCTTGTGTGCTAATTGGCTTGTGCGATGAAGGATCATGCATGGGGTGCGCATCAAGATAGCCTATTGGGTGCGAATCATCACTTTGTCGATGCGCAGATCTGTGCTGACTGCTTTAGGTGCGAACGCGGACAAGAGGTGTCTGCGCACGATTTACTGTTAATAACTCAACACTTCGCAGGTGCGCAAATCTTATGTAAGATCTTTGTGAGCTCTACGCAGGCTGGGGGTGACTTAGAAAGTCAACACACAACATAGGATGGGTCTACTGACCTAGAGAAATATCCGGTTAATTGCAAGTAGTGGGAACTAGAAGGGTTAACATATGAGAACAAGCAGTTGAGTGAATTAATAAGAGCTTTGATTGGATAAGCCTTATTGTTTTATTCCAAGTTTTAAGGATGAGAACCTGAAACTCAAAGATGCAAGAGCCAAGTTAAAGCAAGAATTCAAGAAGCATAAGTCTGAGACCCAGACCATTCAATATTTGAAAGAGATCACCCAAAAACCAGGAGAATCAGTTTTAAATTATGACAAGACGCTTTCAAGAGTGATGAACCAGATGTCGGTTACATTTTATGAGAAAAATGTGGATACATGGTTGTGAAAGGCTTGCGAACAAGGACTAGACTTTCAATAGCCCAAATGCAGTTTCCAAGTAAGGCTGAAACACTTGCAGCTACAATCAGAAGATTGGGGCAAAATGGAAGCTACGTCTGATGCAATATTGAAAAAAACACATGATATACATAATAATAAGTAGTGAATAGCAATTTGGTGTCCAAAGTTTGGGCAAGAGGACCATTAGAAGAATGAATGTCCAATATTAGTTGGATTCATACCAATAGGACCTGCGGGCTCAAGAGATGATTATTGCATATCTGCATAGTATGAGATCATCCTACTTCAAGGTGTCATTTGCTTAAAAGATATAGTCGACAACCACAACGATGCTACTGCAGGTGGTATCAATCACTTAAGAATTGTAGAGCATTACAAGAACTTAACGATGACATCACAAGATATGTATTCACAGTACAAACTCAACAACAGCCTAAAAAATCCCAACAAGTAAATCAAATGATACAAGCTCCACAACAAACTTTGCAACAAGAAGGTGGATGGAATCCACCACATCAACAGCAGCAAGGAAGCTGGAATCAATAACAATGAGGAGGTTGTCAACAAAGAAAACAAGGGTTGAGTCAACAAAAGCAATCTGTAATATCTTACATGTGGGCGACCTATTCATATTGCTTGCAATGGTCCAATGAATCCAAAAAGAGAAAAGTATTGTGTGTACCATAAATTTTCTTACGAACACAATAATGGAGGGTGTCCAATCCTCAAAAAGCAACAGGAAGATTAAAAAACGAGTGTAAATGTGACAACTGCTAGAAATCGATAAATATTCAAGCAGTTACGAGGTTGCAATGAAGAAAACAAGGTTTGCCCGCATCAAAATTCCATGTGGAACAAAGAATCGGGAAGGTACAACAAACCATTTATCCACATTCAAAGAAAGAGAAAGATTTGATGAAACAAGTTTTTGAGTTATGAACAATATATTTGGATTTTACTGTGCTGCATTCTTGTTGATTTCCAACATTTCAGGTCTATCTTCTAGACCATTCTTCAGGGATAATTGGATTAAATATAATTTTCGATTGCTGATTAATGAATATAAATATACGAAATAAAAGGAAACCAAGTCAGCTAATCAATTAGTTTACTCGTTATTTTAATTTACTTAAGGTTAAAAAGATAATGAATCAACCGATTTAAATTTAAAAAAGGTTTCAAGAAAACAAGCAACTTAGGCATAAAGCATTATATTTTTTAATTATTGTTCTTGTTAAGCTTATGAATGATGGGTTTCCAAGTGTTACTGATATACTAACCATTTTCCTTATTAATGTTGTTGATATGTTGCATAACGTCAAAAGCCTCAATTAAGTGTTGTTTTATATGGTGATTTTCAGAGGCTAATTAACCTTGGCCTTATCAATGCAAATGGAGTGTTTAGTCATAAAAGAGTGTTCTGCTAAGGCCAACTTTTTTAATCTATCATATTGAATATCTTTATCATGTTCCTTAATCCTTGTTTTTATTGATCTACGAGTTTCCCCAATATATCGTTTACCATAGGAGCACTCTATCAAAAATTACCAACTATTTAGTATATGGAGAAGTTGTCAAGATACCCATAAAAGATGGTGTGATGAAAGCATTGCAAAAGTTGATGAAATTGATATATCTATTCAGGAAGCAGGATGTTTAACAGACCTTGGTCAATCTGTTGCAGTTACTGATTGAAAACATGCCTAGAGGTTATGAGAACATAGAAAATCTGGTCTAGAATGTGAAAACAAGGAACCCTTTGGAAGTGAATGCACGGATAGATATGATTTTAGGTAGATATGAAATTCTTGATGCTGTAATACGGTGAACATGATGCCAAAATCCACATGCAAGGCCATAGGCAAGCCTTCTTTGAAATACACTCCGGTTACATCAGTTTGGAAAGCTATGAAAGAGTTGAACCCATTGGCAGATCACAAAATGTTGAGATTCAAGTGGGTGATTTAGTCTTAGGAGAAGACTTTAACATCATCGAGATGCAAACAAAAGAAACACATTGTCCAATCTAGAGTAGAAGGAAGCTTATGATGGAAGGATGTATATCAATACTATAGAGACTCAGCTGGAGGCATATCAACCTCATGAGGTAATTATCATTCCCATGATAAAATCATAGGGGTAGTTGTACTCAATCCCTAGGCATCCGACCTCACCACATGAAAGAATGCGAGAAAATTTATATAAGGTTGTAATTATGTTACAGAAGCAGGGAGGGCCAAGAGACACGGGAAGGTAAGAATATTTCAAGGCCTCGAGTCAATTCCCAAGACAATGCGAACAACTTTCATGTGGGATGAAAAAAGTCCACAAAGATTCACACAAGCTCGCAATAAAGATTGGTGAACTATCAATCTCCAATGCTGCAATCACCCACAAGTTTAATATGGGAAGGATCAATGTCATAGGAGTAACATCAAAAGAGACTATAAATCTCATACAAGTAATAATAGAATTGCATGGCCACTTACTTCATCGGTTAGTGGAGATTCAGAGACAGAGCTTACAAACTGGGCAAGGGGAGACTTTGAAGTAAGGTCGTTTCACATGATGTTTGTCCAAGACAAGAACTCACAGTACTTTGGTACCAAAGACTTGAATAGATTCATCTCGAAATTTTAAAATCATGTCCCATGTTGGGTAATGAGAATAGACGCAGTGCACACACTAAAGGGGGTGCAGAAAAATGATGGGTTGTGCACAAAGATGGACAGCCAGATTGAGATGAAGCTAAGGTAATGTTGCGAGCAAGATTCCAATCAGCCAAGTTAGTGGATAATTAGCCACAGTTTAAAGTAGATAGCCCAACAATATACATGTTTAAATATGTTCAAGTATGGATGAAGCAAGTTTCCGCCCATGTGTTGGGGATAGATTTTTTTCTTCTACTCCAGCACCACTACCCTTAGCATGGTACATCCATCTGAAATGGAAAAGAGACAAACATACAGTTGATAATTGGCCACTGTTTAAAGTGGATAGCCCAACAATATATGTGGATAAGTATGTTCAAATATGGACGAAGCAACTAAAAATATTTGAATGAAACATGCATAACAAATCAGTTTCCTACATCATTCACAGATTAGATCCTTGAAGTTGTTGCAAGCCATGAGGCGTATTCTTTTAGAGAAGGATTTAATGGATACCATTAAGTACCAATCCAAAAAGAAGATCATTATAAGACCACATTTGCCACATAATAGGGTCCTTTCACATACTACATTGCCATTTGAACACAAATGCTCATGTTGTATTTTCAAGAGTTAAGATACCTGCTTTCAAGGATTTTATTCATAATTTCCTAAGACTGCACTTAAATGATGGGGCTGTATTCACATTGTTGCGAGGACACATTTTGAAGTTGCAATTGATGTTCCAAAATAGTCACGAATTGCGAATTGCACTAAATCTGAAGAAATGTTTATGCTTTAAACCCTTTGGAGTGTTTGTTAATGATCCGTGTGGGCCTCCACACTTCTCGACTTAACTTTAGTTCCTCCCTTTGACTTGCCACAAAACTTTCTCATTTGCCACATAGAACTTTGGGTTCCCGCACAACCATGCGCAACATCCACATGCCAAGACTCTCCTGCACTCAATGTGCCAACGAGCATACTCTAGGTTTGCACCATGTTAGAGAATCTGTCAATGGAACCGCACAATAGGAAGTCCAACTGCGCACCTACAAGAAGTCTAACCATCACTCAGCCAGAAGATGAACCGCCACACTCTTGTAACCATCATCAATTGTAACCACCACTTGTAATGATTGTATATATATTGTAATTTTTTTTCCCATAAGGGCACAGAGATGAGATAACACCACACATACTAGAAAGGAGTTTGATAGCATGCTTTGTGTTTCTAGCATTCAAACACATCTGTAGCTCTACATTCTTTCATTAAGCTAGACAAATCAACAAAGAAGGTTTATTCCTTCTGTTCACATAAACTAGTTTTCCTAGCCTTAGTGGATCTCGTACACATTTGTACTTATCCTATTTTGCATATCAAATAAAACTTGCATTTTTGCATTACAAACTTCTGCATACGATTGTGATTGGTTTTCTTCTTGTTTAGATTACCTTCCATGCACTCTTACAATTTGAAGCTTGCTGCCAAGTATAGCATTGTCCAACGCATTAAGTCATGGGCCTCATGGTGTGGATCATTGGTACCAGAGTAAGAGCTCTCATATACTTGTAAACACATGAACAGAAAAATTCCCGATGGGTTATGTTTCAGAGTATCCAGAAGAACGTCGTAGCAAGAGTAAGATGGTTGATGCCCAAAGAGACACTAAGGCATCCCCAGACGTCCAAAAACTCATCCAAGATGCCCTTGAGGAACAACACAACAAACGCTTTGGCTAGTTAAATGAACTCATGATGCAGCTTGGACCACAAGAAACTCCTTCCGCACGTTTTGCACATCCCTTGTTTCAGCAAAAGACCCCTTCAAAGTGCAAGTCAATCTTAACATCCTAGTATTCGAAGGTAAAATCAACATCACAACATTAGATGGTTGAGGCATACTTTTCAGTCAATCAATCCACCGGTGCTAAGAAGATCACCTTAGTCGTGTTGACGATGTCCATTCCAATGGGAAACTCTCTGCATGCATCCTGCACAAGACTGCATGCCAATCAAGTCTTGGAAGACTTTTTTCGATGTGTTGAACGATGAGTACTAACCCCTTAAGCACTTTGAGGACTAATACACCAAGTTCCAATAGTTGGACAGCATAAGAAGCAATTAGTGGAAGACTATACTAACGAGTTCCATCACTAAAGCTACACGAGGATTTGACAAAGCAATGAAAGGTGTTGAAGTACAACAACGAACTCTCACCTTCCATTAGCGCAAAGATGGAGTTCTTGACTTCTGACATGTTGGGGCAAGCATACCGCAATGTCACCAATATCAAAACCAAGGTAAAGATGAAGCAAAAGTTCTCTTCTTCATCCAACACTGTACACAAGAACACTGCCATGCAAAACTCACCATTTACCCCTGTCGCGCATAAGCAAAACATACCACGCAGGATTGAGTAGCCTAAGAAGGTTATGCAACAACAGAAGACTACAATGTCTTATGTGCCAAACAAAGGCAAGAAGCAAGGTGACAAATGGTGCCATCGACCACACAAGCTCGCATAGTGATTTTGAATGCCACGCACATCAATCCTTGCTTGCTCAGTCTACATCAAGTTCCGCACCAATGAACAACATTGATCTACACACCACTTATCTAAGCAGAAGTGCCATTGTCATTCACATCTATGAAGAACGGAAGCATCTCTTCAACACCAAGTTCTAGGTAAAGGGTCAACTTCTCCATGTCATCATTAACAATGGATGACTAAAAAACATCATTGCACAAGGTACAACCCACACCTTGGCCTACTGCCACACATCCATGTTGGAAACGTGTCGTATATTTTCCGTGATTTACACTCTACTAAACTATAGAGCCAGAATGGGGCCTACTCACCTTTGTGAACTGATATGGGGGTCTACCAAGTGGGTTCAGGGCAACACCTCGAAACATTTTGGACCATATTGGTATCTACTTGGGTGGTTTTATCCCATGATTTTGCAACCCATAGTATTGTAACATTGCTTTGATGGTTACCTACTGATGTCCCTATATATACTTGCACATACAGTAACGAAAAATAACTGAGAAGTACCTTATTGTATTGCAAAGCAAAGGAGGTTACTATGTTGATTTTTTCCCAAAAGAGTTTCCTAGGTGAAATATTGTGTACTGTGTAATCTTGTGTGTATTTCTCTTATTTTGTTAGCTTAAAGATTTTGTGAGTATTGCTTCTCTCATTTTAGTTTATCAAACCTATTTTCTCTTCATTTGGTATTAGAGCTAGGCTTTAGCTTTGTGTGAAGAGTTTGGGTTTCTTTAACCTATGATAAACTCTTGTTTAATTGGGAGCCCTACATGTAAGAATTTTTTCAAGAAAAAAAGAATGACGAGAAGCACAAGGATAAAGATTGAAAAATTCAGCGGTCAACTTTTTGAGTTGTGGAAGCTCAAGATGAAGGATCTTCTTGTAGATAGAAATCAATAGTTTGTTGTATCAGGAGTGCAACTTGCGGATATGAAGGTAGAATATTGGGAAAAGATCGATAGGAAGACAAAGAGTTCAATCAGATTGTGTCTATCATATTCAATTTTGTTGAATGTCTCAATGAATAAAAATTCTAAAGAACTATGAGATAAGTTGGGGACTTTGTATTAGACAAAGTCTCTTGAAAACAAATTGTTTCTCCAAAAAAAGTTGTCTTAATTGAGAATGAATGATGGTGACTTTGTCACTAAACATCTTAATGCTTTTGATATTGTAGTAAGTCAGTTACATTCCGTCAAAAATAAAATGAAAGAAGAAGAAAAGTGTATTGTGTTGCTTTGTTCTTTGCCCGACTCTTGGGATAATTTAGTTATGGCAATAACTACTATTGCATTGATGTAAAAATTGAGGACATAGTGGGAACCTTATTATCAGAAGAAATGAGATGGAAATCTGTTGAAGATTATCAAACAAATGATGTTTTGTTTGTAAGAGGTCGTTCCCAAGAAAGAACTAAAAGAAAGTCGGGACAATCAAAGTCTAGAGGTAAATCTAAGACTACAACTCATGGTAAAACGAAACATTTTAAGAAAGACTGCAAATCTAAAAAGGTTGAAAATGATAAGTAATATGACGATTCCCAGTCTACAGAAGCAAAGCCCTCTATTGAAGACTCAAGGGATTTATTCTTGGCAACTTCAAGCTCGCATGCATGTGATGATGCATGGTTGCTTGACTCAGGTGCCTCTTTTCATGACCCCTCACAGGGAGTGGTTTTGTGAATATAAAAAGATCAATGAATGTGATATCTTCTTAGGAGACAATTCGACCTATAAGATCATAGGTCGAGGGAGAGTCAAGTTGAGGTTTAAAGATGGAAGGGTTAAAACCCTCCCTGGTGTTATGCACCATAGTTCAAAATCTCGTTCTCCGCGATTTCTTGGGGGGGCAAACTTTGAACCTGATTTCGGATCTCGGGAATTTCTCAACAACTTTATCACTACTTTAAAAAACATATAAATTCATAAAATAAACTTAAATTAAATGTAAAACATTGTTAAAGGACATGGAAATGAATGTAGAGAATGCCATAGGCACATAAGTATATTTTCATAGGCAGAGAATATATATTCATATTGTATATTGTATACATTGTATAGTATATAGTTCTAGTATATAATATAAAATATATACAGGCTACACAAGGCACAAGCAGTAAGCCCACAGCTGTTGCCCTATGCACAGTCTAGCAAACTACAATATAATAGTAATAAGTTATAAGTATCACTATCAACTGTCAACATTCAACCGATTCTCTGTTTTTGGGGCAAGCTGCAAAATAATATTACAAAGTTCAAACTTCAAACTTTTATGAACCCCAAACTACCAAATCGTAGAGGTTGTGCACAATGCAATAATGGCGTCGACGACGAACTACAAACTGCAATGGGGCACTGTAATTTGTATGACTGTAAAATACTAGGGCTACTGGCATGTTTTTTGCTTTTCACTTAATAGTGTACTGTCTTTGGCATGTACAAAAGAAAAATTATGAATTACGAGTGTGTTAGTAACATGGATTGAGAAAATCATGATAAAAAAATCTGCAATTTACCCTTATTTTTAATGCATTGACTAATTTTTTGGTAGCCAAGAAACTGGGGTTTCTCGGCAATTTTTCTTAAGAAATCATTGAGATTTCTCGGCGAGAATTGCCGGGAGACGGAGGGCTTCTTGTCTCGCGAGAAACAGCCCGGTTTCTCGGCTAGCTGCTATACTATGAGATTTGTCGAGAAACAACAAAAAATCCCCGAGATTTGAAACCATGTAATGCACATTCTAGGTTTGACTAAAAACCTAATATCTGCATGAAAGATGAATGATGTGGGTGTGTAGGTAGTATTTAAGAAAGATGGTGTAATGTCCCTTCTATGGTAGAATAAGAACAAAGAGGGTTTCCCAACAAACCCTAACAATGAATGCAATTTTTTTCTTTTCTTTTCAAGCCCTAAGCAAAAGTTAATTTCAAAATTCTGGAAGCGCCAATTTAAGGCACAAAAATAATATTTTTAATTACCAAAAATTCAAAAATATTGCAGTTGAATGTAGGACCTTCGAATCTGATTCTTTATCAAATAAATGGCTCAAAAAAACAATAAAATACCAGCAATATAATTTTATCTTCAAAAGAGAGTTTAGGCATGAAATAGCCTCAAAAACTAAACTTTCAACCCCAAGGGGGTTCGCTGCAACCCCAAACTGCTTTTTGTCTTTCTAGGGCTTCCATCTTTCGTGCTTGCTTGCAAGATAGCTGGGTTCCTTTCCATCCTAGGATTATTAAATTATGCCTCACATATGTATTTTATGCCTTTCTTTTCTGTTGAACTCTTAGGGCAATCAGCCAATGGCATTTCCTTTTTCAATTTTTTTTCCTTGGCTTCCTCATTCCTTTGCTCCTTTGTGGGGTTTGGGAATTTAGACCTTGACTTTTCTATTTTATTTTCTTCTACACAAACACTTTGTGCATTCGAATCCATATATTTCCCTTTGGAGGGCTCTTTGTTTTCAATTTGCATGGTGGATTCCTCTATGGGCAGCTTGATCTTTTGTGGTGATGAAGTATTCATCACTTCTGTTGGTCATTTTCCTTCTTCTAAGGGAGACTCTGGAGGTCTAAGGTTTAACCCTACAAACTTTATCCATGCTTTGGGACCCATTGCTCTTAGTTCCCTCTGAGATTCTTGCATAGCTTGTAACATCTCTTCCATGGCGACCAGTGTTGTCTTCATCTTTCTATCACTGCCCTGCATGAAGAAGAGTCTACAAACAACTCACTATCCACAATTGGCCAGAAAATGGCTCTGATAACATTGTAATGTCCCTTCTAAGGTAGGATTAGAACAAATAGGGTTTTCCAACAAACCCTAACAATAAATGCAATTTTTTAATTTTCTTTTCAAACCCTAAACAAATGTAAATTCCAAAATTATGGAAGTGTCAACTTAGAGCCCAAAAATAATATTTTATTTAAACAAACTTAAATTCCAAAATTATGGAAGTGTCAATTTAGAGCCCAAAAATAATATTTTAATTACAAAATAATTACCAAAATTTCAAAAATATTGTTGAATGTAGGACCTTCAAATCTGATTTTTTATCAAATAAATGGTTGTAAAAATACAATAAAATCCCAGCAATATAATTATGTCTTCAAGAGAGTTTAGGCATGAAATAGCCTTAAAAATTGAACTTTCAACCGCAAGTGGGTTTAGCTGCAACCCCAAACTGTGTGATGCCTTTCTAGGGCTTTCAAAACCAATTTGCTGCCCTAGCAACTGTAGCGCCCACCTTCCAAAATGTCTTTGTGTTTAACCTGAAAATGGTGTTCAAACATTTCAATGGATCAATGATGCCCTATGCAACCTCTGAAATAACGCTGCCCAACTGAAAGGTAAGGGTTTTTGTCCTTACTTCGGCCCTCCAATGAAGGTTTTCATTTTCAATGGATGAAGCAAACAAATCGTGCTTAAACTTGTGATTTCAAATCATAAACATAACATCCTTTCAAATGAACCTCCTTTTTCCCTTTTATATCATTTCCTCCAATATACTTTCTAAATTAAGGACCGACTTATATCAAATTAGATAAGTCTTTTTCTTTATTATAACTTCATTTAAAAAGAAGTTGCCGACAAGTTACTTCTTTAGCAACTTAAATAAATAACCAAGTTTCCCTTGTATTCCCTTTCAGCCCCCGGGAAGTCAAATAGGGCTAAAGGTCTCTTTAACAAGCTAGCCTTAAAGAGGGGACATGACAAATAGTTGCAAGATGGTTTGTGGAACAATGGTACAAGCAAAAGGATTCTCTAAAAGAACATTGTTCATGTTTGAGGCAAGCACAAGTGCTAAATGTAATAGCTCAGTGGTTCTTGAGGTGAACAATATGTTAGATCGAGCTCCTACATCCCCTGCAAAGAAGACAGTGTTGTGGCATTAGAGGATGGGACATATTAAATAGAAAGACCTCCGATCATTAAAATCTAGAGGTATGGCTAAAGAAATTTCATCAGCGAGCATTGTGTGTTTGGTAAACAATCTCAAGTGAAGTTTCCCAGTAATGCTACAAGATCATAAGGGAATTTGCATTTAGTGCATAGTGATGTGTTTGAACCTGTGAAAATTTCATCGCTAGGGAAATTTTTGTATCATATTTCTTCTATAGATAACTACTCGAGAAAAACTTGGGTTTATTGTATCAAGGCTAAATCTAAGGTTTTCAGTAAGTTTTAAGGAGTTTAAGGCTTTTGTTGAAAATCAAACAGAGAAAAATATTAAAGTCTTGAGGAGCGACAATGGTGAAGAATATAGAAAGCCAAATGACAACTCCATATACACCATAACACAACGGAGTTGCAGAAATAATGAATAGGACTCTTTTGGATAAGGTGAGAAACAAGTTCAACGGTGTTGGATTGGAAAGAAAGTTTTGGGTAAAAACAATCACGGTTGTTTTCTATTTGATCAATAGATCGCCCACATCAATACTAGTCGATAAAACTCCATAGGAAGCATGGACTAGTAAGAAAACTTCTCTCAAACATCTAGTTTTTGGTTGTGTTGCTTATATATATTCCGAATGAAATAAAGACTAAGCTAGACAACAAATCAACAAAGTGTATCTTTATTAAATATGGTATTAGTGTGAAAGGATAGAAGCTATGGAACCCTGAAATGAAGAAAATTGTTTACAATCGCAATGTTATCTTCAAAAAGGTAGAAGGGGTTTCAAAACAAGGACAGCCAAAAGATGAACCTGTACAAATTTAGTTTGAAGAGGAAGAGACAAAACAAGTGTCTGAATTCATAGCAATTGCAAAATATGAACCAGAGCCGAAGTTGCAAGAGGAAGATTTAGATGAAGCTTAGGAGAAGGAACCAGAAACTCCAGTCTCGCGAAGATCGGATCGGGGAAGATCCCCTAATAGGTATAGTCCTAATTTCCATTCTGCATTTATTTTATCAGTTTTATCTGTTACTGATGAAGACCCCAAGGTTGTAAAGAAGGCTTTCACCACAAAAGAAACTAAGTCATGGAAGAAGGCTATGAAGAAAGGAATGGAGTCCTTAGATAAATATTAGACATTGGACTTGGTGAAATTACCTCTTGAACGGAAACCTGTTGGTTGCAAATGGGTATTTAAGAAAAAAATACAATGCAGATGGGAAAATGAAGTATAAAGCTCGCCCGCTAGCAAATGGATTCTCTCAGGTAGAAAGAATTGATTTTGGTGATATTTTTCTCCTGCTACTAAATTACATTCAATTAGATTTATTTTAGTTATTGTTGTTGCTTTCAATATGAAAATAGAACAAATAGATGTAAAGACAACTTTTCTACATGGTGAGCTTGAGAAGGAAATCTACATAATGCAGCCAAAAACCTTTAAGATAAAGGAAAAAGATGATTTGGTGTGCAAGCTAAAAAGTCTTTATACGGATTGAACAATCACCAAGAATGTGGAACTAGAAATTAGATAGGTATGTGTTGGGACTTGGGCTTGGAAGAAGTAAAGTTGATCCTTGTGTTTATTTTAAATGGGAAGGTGAAAAAACTATTATCATAGTATTATATGTGGCTGACATGCTAGTAATTAGTAATAATAAAGAAATGATCAACCAAGTTAAGTCTCAATTATCATCTCAATTTGATATAAAGGATCTTGGTGCTGCAAAATTTATTTTTGACATGAAAATTAAAAGGGATCAAGTAAACACGAAATTGTGGTTAAATCAAAAGAATTACATTGAAGTGATATTGCAAAGTTTTAAGATGCAAGAAAGAAATTTTGTCAGTACTCCCTTTCCTGTTGGTCAAAAGTTATCTAGTAAACAATATCCTAAAACAAAAGAAGAAATTGAGGGCATGTCTCTGATCTTGAATGCTAGTGTTGTTGGTAGCTTGATGTATGCAATAGTCTATACTAGACTTGACATTCTTGATGCAGTGGGAGTAGTGAGCAAATTTATGTTGAATCCGGAAAAAGAACATTGGACTGCGGTGAAAAGGATCTTTGGGTATTTGTGCAGGACATCAGACTATGCAATCTGCTATTAGGGTAATCCTGGTAAAATCAAAACATTAAATCTACATGGTTTGGATTCGGACTTGGTTGGAGATTTTAATTGTCAAAGATCCACTAGTGGGTATGTGTTCAACTTTTTTGGTGGAATTGTAAGTTGGATGAGCAAACGACGGGTTAGTGTTGCGATATCCACAACAAACGCCAAGTAAAGAAGGCTTTCACCTCAAAAGAAACCAAGTCTTGGAAGAAGGCTATGGAGAAAGGAATGGATTCCTTGGATAAAAATCAAAGATGGGACTTGGTAAAATTACCTCCTGAACGAAAACCTTTGGCTGCAAATGGATATTTAAGAAAAAGTACAATGCAGATGGAAAAATGAAGTAGTATCAAGCTTGCCCAGTAGTAAAGGGATTCTCGTAGGTAGAAAATACTAATTTTGGTGAGTTTTTTTCCCCTGTTGTTAAATTGCATTCAATTATATTGATTCTATCTATTTTTGTTGCTTTCAATCTAAAAATAGAACAAATAGATGTAAAAATAGCTTTTCTACATGGTGAGCTTGAGAAGAAAATCTACATGACAGCCAAAAAAATTTAAGATAAAGGAAAAGGAGGATTCAGTGTGTAAGTTGAAAAAGTCTCTATACGCCTTGAAGCAATCACCAAGAATGTGAAACTAGAAATTTGGTAGGTATGTGTTGGGACTTGGGTTTGGAAGAAGCAAAGTTGATCTTTGTGTTTATTTTAAACAGGAAGGTAAAAATTTTACTATCATAGTATTATATGTGGATGACATGCTATTAATTGGTAATAATAAAGAAACGATCAACCATGTTAAGTCTCAATTATCATCTCAATTTGATATGGACCCTGGTGCAGCAAAATATATTTTTAGCATGGAAATTAAAATAGATTGGATAAACATGAAATTATAGTTGAATCAAAGGAAGTACATTGAAATGATACTGCAAAGGTTTAAGATGTAGGAAAGCAAGCCTTTCAGTACTCCATTTCCTGTTGGTCAAAGGTTAATTGTTGAACATTGTCCTAAAATAGAATAAGAAATTGAGGGCGTGTCTTTAACCCTGTATGCTAATGTTGTTGGTAGCTTAATGTATGCAATGGTCTATACCATTCCTGACATTGTTGATGCAATGGAAGTAGTGAGCAGATTTATGTCAAATCCGCGATATAAACATTGGGAAAGAAACATTGGACTGCAATGAAAAGGATCTTTGTGTATTTGTGCAGGACATCTGACCATACAATCTGCTATTAGGGTAATACTGGTAATGAAACATTAAATCTACATGGTTTTGTGGATTCAGACTTGCCTATAGATCTTGATTGCCAAAGATCTACTAGTGCGTATGTGTTCAACTTGTTTGGTGGGATTGTAAGTTGGATGAGCAAATGACAAGCTAGCGTTGTGATATCTACCACAAGGTTGAGTACATGGTAGGTACTCAGGCAAGCAAAGAAACAATTTGGCTTCAAAGGCTAATTTCCACTGTTGGATTTGTTCAAAATGTTGTAAAGATAGATTATGACTCTTAAAGTGCAATTTGTCTAGCAAAGAAACCTGAGTATCACACTAGAACAAAACACATTGATGTGCAATACCATTTTGTGAGGGAAATCGTGGACGAAAAAGATATTGTTGGGGAAGGTGGACACAAGTGAGAACATTGTTGATTCGTTGGCAAAGGCATAATTGCCCTTAGTTGTTGAAGGCATGGTCGTGTGGCCCCCTATGGAAAGTATTCAACAAGTGGGAGATTGTTGGGAATGTGTGTATGTTTTCCATGATTTACACTACTAAAATGTAGAGCCAAAATGGGGTCTACTCACCTTCATCAGTATGGGGCGATAGCCTCAGATTGACTTGGGGATCTAGGTCGGGTAGCCCCCAATGAGGTTTGGAGCAGTGTGCCGAAAACTTTTGGGACAATATTGGTATATATTTGGGTAGTTTTAACCCATGCTTTATATAACCAAGGTTTGGATACCCATGGTATTGTAATACCATTTCGATGGTTACACATTGGTGTGCCTATAAATACTCGCACATACAGTAGGGGAAAAGAACTGAAAAATACTTTATTGTATTGCAAGACAATTAAGTTAATACAATAGCAAAGGAGGTTACTATGCTGCATGTTTTTTCCAAAAGGGTTTCCCGAGTGTAATCTTGTGTGTATTCCATTTCTCTTATTATTCTAGATCAAAGATTATGTTAATATTGCTTCTCTCATTTTAGTTTATCAAACCTATTTTCTCTTCAAACCATACTCTTTGGGTTGGTTGCCGCAAGGAAAGGGTATACAAGTTGGGCGACAATGCACTTCCCAATACAAAGTTGAACCCATGGAAGACAATGTCACTTGTGACATCACGTCACTTAAGGTTTGTGACATCTTCTTGGGAGACCATATCTGTATGACCATGAAGTGACATATTGCACCAAGCCCCAACAAAAGATTGTTCATGTCAAAGATCGCTTCTTCAACCTATTGGAGTCAGCTCTAATGACCAAATCACTTTGGTCCATCGCAAACAATGCCACAAGCTTGTCTCTCACATGCACAAATTCATGTTACTCATGGTTTTCCCAAAAGCACCTACACATGACAACAAACGTGCATTGCTAATGCACCATGCTACGCAAACATTGTCATAGCAACAACTTGACAAGTTACTACAAAAATATGGGGACACCTTTAAGGAGCCAAAGGGTCCACCAACCCATTGCACGGTAAAGAATCACATCGATTTGGTTTTGGATCCCCTCTTCCAAACTGTCCACTGTACTGCAAGTCGATTTAGAAGAATGTTGAAATTTGGCACCAAATCCAAGAGCTTCTTGATCAAGGCAAGATCAAGCCTAGCTCTTCTCCTTGTGGAAGCCTAATAGTCCTCGCACAAAATAAATATAGCATTTGGCATCTTTATATCAACTGTTGTGCACTAAACAAGATAATGGTGAAGAATAAGTACCCAGATCCATGTATAGACAACCAACTTTGGGGTTGACAATACTTCACCAAGATCAATTTGAAGTCATCATCAAGTGCCAATCCATCTTGAGGATGTTTGGAAGGTGACATTCAAGACCAAGAAAGGATTGTACAAGTGGTTGATTATGCATTTCAACTTCACCAATGCACTAACAATATTATGTGCTTCATGGACAATCTACTCATGGCCTTACTCAACTCCATCATTGTCTACTTAGATGCCATTCTCATCTTCAGCAAGACTTGGGAGGAGCATGTGGAGCACATCTCGCACGTCTTAGACACTGCACAAAAACAAGTTGCAAGTCAGCGTAGCAAAATGTACATTTGGCGCCACGTAGATTCAATATCTGGACTGCATCATTGACCATAAACGCATTCGTGTAGATCGCAAGAAGATCAAGGTAATCCGAGATTGGCCAACTCCACGCAATCTCACTAAATGGAGGAGTTTTCTTTAACTTGCTAACTTCTACCGCAGGTTTGTCATTGCTTTCTCACACATTGCATTTTATCTCAATCAGATAATGTGTTCCAAGGCAACATTTCAATGGACACTTGCACAACAATGTGCTTTTGAGGAGCTCAAGAAGCGCCTTTATGTATCACCTCTTATGGCAATCCATGACATTGTCCATTCCTTCGAGATTCACAACGATGCATCTAACTATGCACTCAACGCAGTGCTCACACAACATGGACATCCAGTCGCATATCATTCTAAGACATTCAACAACATGGTCCAACGATACTCCACCTAAGAGAAAGAGTTGTACACTATCGTGCAAGAAGTAAAGCAATGGTAGCACTACATCTCAAGAAAGGAAAAGATCATTCATTATGATCATAAAACACTTTTGTTTCTGCAAATGCAAAGCAAGCCAGAGAACGTGCGCCACTTGAAGTGGATGACTTACATGCAACAATTCTATATGTTGATAAATCACAAGGGGAAGGACAATAAGGCCGCAGATTTCCTCAACCAACCACCAACTCACACACTTATCATAGTGTTGGACATGCACTGCCACAACTTCGTTGATTGGGTACCTATCTACTCAACAAACAAGGACTTCACAAACATCTATTTAATCCTTGTGCAAGGTGAATAGGTTCGAGAGTTCTACATGACTGATAAGCTTCTCTACAAGCTTGGACGTCTTTGAGTTCTTGATAGCACACCTCAACAGAGACTCATCTAGGAGGCGCACTATCCCAAGACAATAGGACACTTCAATGTTACCCAGACACTAGTAACATTGCAACAACACATCTACTAGCCACACGTGCATAAATGTTGAGCATCGCATCAAGTCTTGCATTCCTTGTTGCAGTGCCAATCCCACAAACAAGAAGCTAGGACTTTACACGCTCTATCAATTCATTCAACACATCCGAAACACTCATCAGCAAGTTCAACAAATACTCTCATGCCAACAACTGAAGTATAAAAAGCGTCATGACACACATCACACACCTCATGAGTTAAAGGTAGGCGATAAGGTCTAGTAACATGTACGAAAGGAATACTTCAAAGGTCCACACTGCAAGATCAAGCCTCTACATTATGGTCCATACACCATCTTGCATGTAGCTAGAGAGAATGCTTTTGTTTTTGACCTGCCATAGTACTTGGGTTTGCATCTAGTCTTCAACATGGAACTTTTGAAGCCATACTACCTTCCTTTGCTTGAGCTTGCAGCAGCACAGTATCCTTTAGATTTGGATCTTGAACATGATAATCCAGCCCCTAAGGATCAGATTATAGAAGTGACAATAGTGTGCACCCACCAAGACACACGTTAGTTGTTTCGAGTGGTTAAGGCAAGGAAATATGTTGATCAAGCTAAGTGCTACAACCTTTAGCAACTTCAAGTTCAGTTTTCTCAATTGGCCGAAAACGCAATGGAGACCATTGCTTTATGTGCATGACATCTCGAGATTCGTGCACAAGGTAAGGGCCTCTCTCTAACTTGCAAAACACTTCCTCACTTGTGGCGCAGAAGGCTACTTCCACGTGCACACTTCCGAACTCCATGTGCAACATTTTCACCAACAGCACGCATGCATCACTTAATTTGACTTTCAATTCCTTCACAAGTTGTCGCATCAACATGTCACATGTTGCACAATTCTTTGGGTTGCTGCGTAACCATGCGCATGCTCAACATGCATGTGTCAGGACTCCCCTGCCACATGGTGTGCCAACTGACATCCTCAAGGTTTGCACCATAGTAGGGAATCTGTCGATGGAACCACACAAATGTAAGTCCAACGTGCACCTACAAGAAGTCCAACCATTACTCAGGCAAAAGATGAACCACCACCCTTTTGTAACCATCGTTAATTATAACCACTTCTTGTAATGATAGTATATATATTATAATCATCTAGCCCATAAGGGCACAAAGACAAGAGAACACCACACATACCAGAAAGTAGTTTGCTAGCATGCTTAGTGCATCTAGAATTCAAACACATTAGTAGCTCTACATTGTTTCATTCAATCTAGACAAATCAGCAAGGACATTTATCCCTTTTGATCATAGGAACTGGCTTCCCTAGTCTTAATGGATCTTGTACACATTTGTACTTATCATGTTCTACATATTAAATAAAAGTTGCTTATCTGCATATCAAACTTTCGCACACTTGTGTGATTAGTTTTTTGTTTGTTTAGATTACCTTCCACGCGCTCTTACAATCTGCAACTTGCCGCTAAGCACAACGTTGTCCACCGCATCAAGGCTTGGGCCTTGTGGTGCAGATCAATTAATGGGCCATGTGGTATGAAGTGAAGGGATTTTAGTGGATCAAGCTAAAGTTGCATAAATTGTTGGATTAAAACAAGAGTTACATGGGGATGCATCCCCTACATTTTTTAGTTGTGTAGGACAGCCAAGATGTCTATGGGACACAAGGATGTGGATGAAACATCCCCCTCCTATCCATATTGAAACAGGAAAAACCAGGGACGTCCTTGAATTGTCGGAGGTTCCCATCCTACCCCTTGACCATTCTGGAGGGAAAAAAAACACACATTTAAAAAAATAACCATAAAAACAATAACCTAAACCCACTATAATCCAAGTACCAAATCCACCCATTCTATCTTGCAATTTCAAAAACAAAAAAAAAAGGAGAGGAAGAGGAAGAGGAAGAGAAACAGGTAGAGAAACTTGTGTCAAATCACCGCAATCATTGTCATTTAACCAGTATGTCTTTATCTCATAAACTCTTTCCTTCATTTTTTTAATTATTAGTTAATACATGTTTCTTTTTTGACAAATTTAAATGAACAAATGAATCAGATTTTGTCAACATATTGAATCAATGAAAAATGGAATTTTTCATTTTTTATTGGTTCAATGTGTGAAAAAAACATATTTATCCAGAGTTGCATGGATATGGATATGGATACAGCTAATTTTTAAGAACCCCTGATATGTATACGATTTCGATACGATGCATATATAAATTATATTTATTTTTTATACATTAAAGGGCTTCTTTTTCTTCCATTCACAACCTCGTAGAATGCATGTGAATTACATACTCCTAGCCCGCTAGAAAGGTAGAAAGTTGGATATTCCACAAATTAAAAAAATTGCAAGGTCTGCAAGGCAAATGAAAATAGATGAAATGAAAGAAAATAAGTAGAGCAGCTCAAATAGAAACAAATCAAATGAAATCATAGCAGGTTGAGCAGACCCAGTGTGCAATTTTGAAGGATAAGTGAATCAAAACTTATTTAACCCCGCATCCTCAATTGATGCTGGTAAAATAGATTTGAGGGTTCTCTGCAGTTTTTTATCATTTTTTTATTTGATTAAGTAAATAAACAAGTCTTAAAGGATCTTGTAACCACAAGTACGAAAGATAAACATTACAAACCAGCAGAGTTTAAGATAGGAAATAAAAGCCTCCAAGGGCTGGGACAACATACAATGAAACTTCCACCAAACTTCCCCACATAACTGCTAGAAATTTGTCAAACTTGTACCAAAAAATCAAAACAGAGAACAACTAAAGCTAACAAGAAACAACCAGCCAAGTGTTAAACAGAGGACTACTCAGAGTTTGTATAGTTCACAAGAGCAACAACTTTAATGTTTTCCTTGATCTTCTTGTTTTTTTCCTTTGTTAGGCATCCCTTAGTACGCTTGCTCGGCCCTTCAACAAAAAATTTCACATTCTTCTTCTTAATGGGGGCATGCTTAATGTCATTTTCAGCCTCCTTTTCCGGCTCCCTCTTCTTTGCAGGGGTACCTCCCTCTTTGTTCTTCCTCTCTTTAACCTTATTTTTTTCCTTATTGTTTTCATCCATTAAACTTGTTTTTTCCAGCTCCAGTTCTTTTTTCGGATTTTTAGGATTTTTTATGACCCCTCCACCTCGTTCAAGCTTCTTCATTCTTAAAGTTTTCCAAGTCCTTCCTCACATCCCCAGTTTTAGCCTTTAACTCGTTCTAAATTTCCAACTATTTGGAAATTTTGGATTCTATCTTTTCAATATTCCAATCCAATTCAAACACTAGAGTACTATGGGTCGTGGGAGACCACATTTTCCCCGCCCTTCTCATCCTCTTCTAGAATCTTCTTAGCCTGCCCCTTCAGAGCTTTAGGAGAGAGCTCTGTAATCTTCTTCCTACCTTCATATTCAAGATTAAATTTTTTCACCTTAGACTGAACTTCAGTCTCTTTGCCTTTGCGTTTTTTCCTCTTCAGTAATGAATTGAATGTAGCTAGTGTTTTTTGAGGATACTTCTTCAAGGGTCCTCTTAGAAGAATATTCAACCAGGGGTTTCAAGACAATCCCCACTATCCTCCTTAAACATCTTTAGCTTCTCCCCAGAGTCTTCCCCACTATCCTCCTCAACAAGCTTAATATTTTTCTCAGAGGTTCTCTGTAAAGACCCTTGCTGAATTGGCCTTTAATTTTCAGTTTCGGGCTCTTAGGATTTCCATCAAACACTTGTCTTACGAAGTCTGAACTTGTTGATTGATGATTCTTTTGGTATTAAAAGAAGATGGTAATATGCATTCAATAGGCTCCAAAGAACATATGCAAAGGACTGAAATGAAATGAGGATGTAATGCAAGTTATATATATATAATGCAACTCTATAGCTGATGTGCAACTACAGCCAAGGGCATTAATGCAAACACTTGGCAAGCAACCTACCCAAGCAAATAAACACCTACAGCAAGAAGGTATTTTGCAAAACAATTCAATGCAACTCCAAAACTCCTTTATTGCAGCCTTCCGACTGAATATATTGACTGGGAATGTATAGGCATTATCACAAATGGTTGGCATGCAAACTTATTATGACTAGAACTAATGCCCATAAGCTGTTGCAACAATGATGTATTAGGACAAACAGTTGTCTTGCATACTAAACTCAGTAAACCTGATTACAATTGGATTGCCAAGACTTAGCATACCAAGGCAAGATTGATTACAATGCAAGATTATTCAATGAAACAATTAAAAGGCTGCTTCAACATTGATTTAACTGAGTTAGCTATATGCAAACTAAAATGAAAATGAACCTAGAAATAATGGTGCCAAAGTGCCGATGAAGAATCAAGCAATATCCAAGGAAATGAGTCCCTTCCAACCCAAATTGTAACCTTCTCCTAGCTGCCCTATTCACGCAGTGCTGTAGCAGCACTATTCATGTCACTGTAGCGGCACTATTCACAGCACTGTAGTGCAACACTATTCACAACACTGTAGCGTGGCACTATTCATGGCACTATTCACAGCACCGTAGCAACCAACAATAAAACTTATGATCTGCAAATTAATACCTCAAAACCCTTGGTTGATGCAATCTCGGATGAAGTTCTGTGATAACCTCTGAATGAAGCTACCTCTCTGAAAGCAATAAATCAGCTGGTATTTCACAACTTCTGAATTGCAACACTGAAGATGGCTCGTTCTCCAATGCTAGATGAAAAATGAAACCCTTGGCTCTGTTCTCAGAAGGAAAGACTTTGCAAATTTTTGATTTCCCAAAACATAATCCTCTTCCTTCCCAATGAAAAGACCTTATATCCTTCCCAAGTGCGGTTTTCCCCAATTTGGCTTCTTTTTTTTTTAAAAATAATTCGAACTTTCTCTTTTTATTCCAATAGTCTTCAACGCCTCTTTTAATTATCAATTATAATTAAAAGTGGCCCCCTTTCAATATCACTTAAGTTATAATATTAATAATATTATAAATTTATATTATAAGCTCCCGATAATTAATATTTAATTTGACAATTAAAATATTAATATCTCCCTTGTAAATTGTCCAATCTACGAACCGTCTGAAGCTGGTGAATAAGTGATTTATTCCGCACATGACCAATCCATCCTGCTAAAAATAGCAGGGGTGCTCCGCTGAGTGACTAATACTGCTAAAAATAGCAGGTCAGGCAAATGGTGTCCGAATGACCCCAAACGAAAGCCAACTGGTAATGTCTGACGATCGAAGCCAAGCCAAGCTCCAATCAAGACCCTCTATCCATCCTATTAGCCTAGGAGGATCGCATAATAGGCTAATCATCATAAAACAAGATCACGCTAAAAAGGGGACATTACATTCTCTTTTCTTAACAATAAGTAAAATGAGACCCTGATGAATTATGTCACTAGCAGAATTTGCCTTTAATGAGGTTATAGTGCTCTCGAGGGATCTTAACAAGAAGTATGGCAAGCTGATTTTGTGTCCCTTAAACTGATTCATTAATAAAAAATAATGTGAATATAAGATGTAAAACTTACCTTCCAAAGTTAGATATTTCATTATTCGAAGACAAATAATGGGCCATGGCATGGGTAAGTCCATACAGAGGTACCCTTTCTTCTTAGTCTTTGTATCTTTGTCCGTCTTGAAAAAGGTTTCATGAGCTCCTTCTTCCAGCACTTGTCCTTATATGCCTTCGTGTCTTCACAACTCATACCTGATACTTCCCCTATCACTTCTTCAAAAATGCTTATACACAGCCCTCTCATTCACACAGTTCTTTGATTCCAAGCCATGGCAAAGTCTTTCGAAACCGCATCATCATAGCTGACAACCCTCAACATGAATTCTGCCAAGCCCCCTTTCTCAACTTTCACCATACCGATGGATTGTCTTTGACCTCCGTACAAGAAATTGGTTCTATTATGTCCTAGTCTCCACCCATGTCTACAAATCCTTCCTCCTTCATATTCAGTCTATAACTAGAATGGAAATTCACACTGTCTCAAAATTCAAAAACGCCACCCATTTAGCGATTGAATTGATGTACCCTCACTTCAGACACATCAAACAATCAGTCAAAGCATCAGTCGATGCTTTGCAATGAATGTAACCATCATTGCAAGTGATAGCAATAAGATCAAATCTTAACATTAATTACTATCCATCATTTGGACACACCACCTCCCGGGACATAGAGCTTTAGCCATATCATTAGTTATTAATTGTAAAATTTGGCTATGTAATTTGTCAGTCCTTTGCCAATTGATATAATCTGAATTATTAACACCAAGGTTAACCAACCTGTCTGCCACCCTAATGCCCTCTCTTTATATATAGGCAATTGAAACTTCCTTGATGTGCTTTAACAGACCTTTGGCATCCTCAATCTCATGTTGAATGAACCAAGACGATTTATATTTCCCTGAGAGACAATGCAAGATGTTCAAGGAGTCCCCTTCAATAGCCAATCTATAAATTTTCAACTTCGCCACTAGTTGAATGCCCCAAAGAGCGGCTTTGGCCTCTGCCACATGATTGGTCTGATAGCCCATAAGACCTGCATAAGCAACCACGACTACACCCTTGAAGTCTCTGATAACTCCCTCGCCTGCATTGCCAGGGTTTCCTTTAGCAATCCTATAAAATTTAAATTTCATCCAAGACCTCAATGGTTTGGACCATTTAACCTGGCTTCTATCAATTTTCAAAAAAAAGATCTCACCTCTAAGTTAATCCTCTAGTTGTTGAAGATGGACAAGCCAGCTTTAGAAATAGGATGTTTTTCTTTTGGAGCAAAAACCTTCCAATTTTCCTTAATAGCAGCGAAAATCCTCTTAATTGTAGTTCTCTGGCCGAGCCTTTTATCCGCAATAATACGATCGTTCCTAGCCTTCCAATTCTCCAAAAGAAGTGTGGAAGAGCTAACTACCATAGAAAAACTAAGGCAACTTCCATGGTGGCTTCCATTGTTTTTTTAGGTCTAGAAGTGAGTTAGGTTTGACCCATGCTATAATAAAAATTTTGAAGGAGATGAACCATCACCTTGGATACAAAAGGGCAGTCTGGCATCAGATGGCTTATCATTTCTACACTACATTTACACAACACACATCTATTAGGGATGGCAACCCTCTCTTGACCAAATTATTTATAGTTAGAATTTTATTCTAGGTTGCAAGCCAAAAGAAGATATTGACTTTAAGGGTGAGGTGCCTATCCACAAGTTTTTCCAGTAAGTCTCGTCCTCTTCTAAGTCCAATTCAACCAGGTATCCACATTTAACAGAGAATTAGCCACTGTCATTTGTTGTCCACACCAGAGTATCTTTTTTCGAAAAATAGCATGTGTTTGTTGTAGATTTAAGTTCAAGATCTATAATCCTTGATTGATGACATTGCTTATTGACTCTCACTACCAAAAATTCTGCATTCTGTTAGCTTCAAAGTTTGTCCAGTAATCCTTGACCTCAGTTCCATGATTTTTTAAGACATTACTGACTTCTGACCAAGAGGCTTTGGAAGCAAGGGGTAACTGGAAATGCCAAGGATCATCCCAAAATTCAACTTTTTCCCTGTCACCTACCTACCATCTACTACCTCTCTTACAAAGACTCTTACTCGTTGAAATAGCTTTCTAGAAAGCTAAGCCATTTCCAAGGTCTTCCTCAATAAGAAAACAATCTTCTTCCTTGCCTCCCAAATATTTAGCTTTAATAATTCTTGTCCATTGGTTGTCTTCTTTGATGACTTTCCACCCTTGTTTAGCAATAAGTGATTGATTCATAATCTTTACTCTCCTAAGCCCAAGATCCCCATTCCCCTTAAGAAGAGTTTTTTTCGGGACGCTAAAGGAAATCTAAATTTGTCCTCAAAACCTAAAGAAAAATTATCTGAATTTATTCCACTTTATTAGCAACTTTATCAGGGATGCAAAATAAAGACATCAGGTACACTAGGATGCTTTGGATTGAGCTTTTAAGAAGTTGGAGTTTCTCGGCTTGAGAAAGTAAACAACCTTTCCAACCGGCCAGTTTCTTTTGAAGTGTGTCCAATAGTGGATTCCAAAGATCAGAATGCATTATTCCGCAAAAGATAGGCATTCCTAGATAGGTAAAAGGTAAGTTGATAATTTGGCAACCTAAAAATTTAAACTTCTTCTACAAACCCTCCGGAGTGTTAAAGAAAAACATATTACTTTTGCAATAATTAATATATTGCCCCGAAATCTTTTCATAGTCTAGAAGGATATTCTTAAAAACCTTGGCTTCAGCAACCATTGTTTCTCCCATCAAAACAGTGTCATCTGCAAACTACTAGTGAGTAACTGGGGTTGTTTCAAGGACAACTTTAATGCCTTTGATAATTCCTTGCATTATGGCAAACTGTAAGCTTCTTCCAAGAGATTCAACAAACATGATGAGGAGGTATGGAGGTAGAAGGTCTCTTTGTCTCAGAGCTCTACCGGCCAAAAAAAACCCTTTCGGGACTCCATTTACAAGAATGGAGAACATAGAAGAGGATATACAACTGGAAATCAGACCTCTGCAAAACAATACCAAAACATTGTCTAAAAACCCCCAAGACACCATATAATACGCTTTATATGTAATGTCCCCTTTTTCAAATTAAAATAATATTCTAATTAAAATAAAAAGTATTTAAAAATACTTAAAAGTTAAATTAATAATATTACTAAGTGGCCAAAAATGTCAGCAACATATGTTTTATTATTAAAATAAAGTGGGGTTTGAGTGGGAGGGATGTAAAAGGAGATTGAGGAGCTCATTTGAGGGTTATGATTTGATAATTGAATTCTTTGAGTCTAAGCACGAAAACACTTGGCTTTCTCCTTGAGGACGAAACCCTTCAAGGTGGACTGAAACTAAGGACGCAAACCATTACTTTCAGCTAGGGCAGCTTCATAAGGAAGTTGTCTTGAGCATATTGAACAAATAAAGGTGTTTTAAACATCAAATCTGATTACGGCAGCAAGAAGACAACACTTGGAGGTGTGCCGAGCAAAAAGAAGAGTTGGCGAATGGGAAACGAGGTCTAGGGTTTGCAGCAAAACCCTTGGGAAGACTAGCGACTACCCTCTTAAGGTGGGCGAGTGGCCTCCAAGGTCTGAATTGACCTAATTGAGCACTGAACAACATAATATTTTTGATGATTTTTATGATTTATGTCCAGCCATATACATTGGGGAAATCCATTTTTTTGAGCCTAAATTGTTCGCTGTAATTATTGTTATTCTTCTATAATTATTTGATCATAAAATATTGAGATTTTGGGATGAAAAGACCTCCATAAAATTCTACAATTTTTTTGTACATTGATGCCTTGGAAGCTAAATTTGGTATGTTGAATTTATGACCTAAACTTCATTGAAATTTTCATTAAGTTGCTACTAGGGTTTGGAATAATTTATTACAACTTTGTGAGGGTTTGATAACTATAGTTTTGCTAGAAAAAAAAGAAAAACTCATCTTTGGCTAGGGTTTGGTGATCTTAAAAATTGCATATTTAAGTAGGGTTTGTTGGATAACCCCTGTTTAGTTTTCATCCCAAAAGGGGATATTTCAGTGATATTTGAGCCAATTTCTTGGACAACTGTGGGGTTTGAGAGTTTATAGGGTCAAACAGTGACAGAAGGGAAGATACATGGCTTTCAAGTTTTTGAATGGTGCTAGATTGGAGAAGCTTACCCAAGTACAAGAAAGATTGAATGATGTGATGGCAGAAACGATCCACACCATGAAAAATCTAAATGGTGAAGGGAGCCTTCCAAGGGCAAACATTAGTTTTCAGCCACCAAAAGTCACAAGCGATTCTTTACCTAGGTCATTCCGGCCTACCTCCCTTCCAAAGGAATTGAAGGAAGAACGAGTTGGGATTGGGACAAGGTCAACCCCAAGAGCTACACAAGGAGATTCGAGGCATGCTTGGCATGTGGAAGAGAAAAAAAAAATCTTCCCTTCTGATGAAGGAAGAGCCACTAACTAATTGCCTTAAGGATTCATCACCAAAGGAGGGCACAAAGTCAGAATTTAATGGGGTCAGTGAGCAACAGAAAATTGGTACCTTGAAGCCCTTTGAGAGCAAAAAGTCAACACTTTGAAGCAGCCAAGTGTTGAATTTTCTAAGTTTCACAAATCATAAATTTTGGGATAGCAAAAGGAGATGTTTCAGTTAGATAAAGGGCTGCCGAATAATGAATTTTCTAAGTCCCAAAAATCAGAAATTTTGGGGCAGCAAGGAGAGGTTTTACAGCAAGTTCTTGGGCAACCAATGGAGTTGCAAATGGTAGGTACTAATAGAGAAGAATCAAAAAAATCAGAACTTCCCAAGGATAAGGAAGAACAAGCATTACATGAGGGATGTCATGCACCCAAGATCGAAGTTGTTTCAGTCCTAGAATTAATGAACCCTCATGCAAACATTGCAAAGTTTGAACCAACACATGTTGAGAGTAGTGTTATGAATCCTTCCATAGTAGTGAAGGAAGAAGGGGAAATCACGGGGCTGCCAAGGATGGATCGAGTTGAAGAAAAATCATATTTGCCCAAGCTTGATGAAGAGGAATACCAAGAAGGTCTTGTTGGGAAGTATGCACATGAGGGAGGAGCCTCACAAGCTTCGTATGATGATCTTCCACTTGCTGGAACTTTCAGACCAGCATATAAAGGTAAGCAATTTAATTATCTTCATAGCAAGGATTTGTCGTATCACCATCATACTATGTCCTTACAATAGTTTGATTGTCATGACAATCATGCTAACAATGAGGATAAAATGAAGGGCACTAAATGGAGGAAGGAATTTTTCCAAGAAAACTCAAGGAATAGGGAGTTCCTAATTTCCAATATTGATGTGGGATCTAGGTGAAAATTATTGGCTTAGTGCTGCTGTCATACAAATTTTGAGTTCACTTGCACCCATACAAGTGGGTTGGCAAGCCCTTTCAGTCATAGGAAGGAGCAAGTTCCAGTTGGTGACTGTTGGAAAATGATTCTCAACCTTCCTTTTAAGTGTTTTCAGTCTCTATAATGCTCCCAATTCATGTTTTTGCACAAAAGTTTCAACCATGCAGCAGCTGTTCCATTTTCAAGTTGCTAACCTCGATAAAATCAGATCATAAATTGTCATTTTCAGACTCGAATAACTACAAACTTGATCATTTTAAATCCATTGAATCATTGGGAAACAATGGTGAATGGTTCCAACTAAAGAAAATGAAGACTTCAACCAACATAATTTAGAATGGGGTGGAGAATCAAGGAAATCATGGCTGTCCTAAGTTGCTTCCAGCTTGCATACAAACTGATTGGTGTCCTTCCTTGGAAGGAATGGCGTACAAGATAATCAATAAAGATCATCTCACAAAGGTAGGTGCACAAGTGATGATTGAATTATTTTCTGAAAAACCAATAGAAATCCTTGTTGATAGGATTGAGAGCTATGCTTGCTGGTCCGAATTGTTCCCTCTATCTAGTAAGGGGTTAGAACTTGAGGGTTGTACGGAAATTTTCAGACCATGACAAGAGGCTGCAGATTCTGAGTTGGGGTGTGGGAATTCACCCCACTCCATATTTGGTAAGTATCAAAAATTCTGAATTTTTTTTTGTTAGGACAGCCACTCCATTTTGTGGAAACTCTGCGCATCCCAAGAGTTAAAAATTTCAAAAATTATGAGTGGGGACAGCCACTAAAAATATGTGGGAACTCAGCCCACTTCAAGTACCAAAAACTTTAAAAATTCTGGGTGGAAGCAATCACTCAAATGTGAGGGAACTCAGCCCATTTTGAGTGCCATTAAATCTGGAAATTTTGCGTGGAGGCAGCCACTTCAGAGGGTGAAAACTCAGCTCACTCTTAAGCATGGTAAAATATGATGAAGAGATCACAAAACCGCTCCATAGTGAAAAGGATGGGCGAGCTGAAGGCAGCCCAAGGTGTGGCAGTGTCCCTAATTTGTTGTACACTCACATGCCATCTAGGGTGTATGATTGTAAGGGGCTGCATATGTATGGAAGGGAACACTTGGCAAGATTGGTTTGTTTTGGTACATCATGGCAAGGCTGCCTTCTTTTGGGGCAACCATATGAAGATGGAGATGCAAGGAAAGTCACTTGGAGTGACAAAATTGGCCAGGACTCTTTCATTCCGGGCTTTGAAGATATCCACATGGAAAATTTGAAAGATAGGCACTCAAGAGAATTGTAAAAAAAGTATGGTTTCAATTATGTTCAAGTTTACTTATTTAAAAAAAAATTGTGAACCCTATCATAGGCTTAAAGGGAGAGCCTTAAGGATCATTGGAGGTCATAATGGATGCTTTTGTACTACACTAAAGGAGCACTTCTCATAAATGTGGGAAAGTCTTGGCTGGAAATGGTGTTTCTGGGAAGTAAGAATAGAGGATTCCACCAAGGAAGGAGGATGGCACATCTCTAAGGTGCATGTATGGTTAAGAATGACCAAGGGAACCATGGAGAGCAGCAACTGTACTTTTTTTTACCATGCTGCCCACAACAGTACCAGCTCATTTGGTATGAGCTTGAGGGTCATCAAGTCCATGTTGAAGGTATGTTGTAAACGTAAACTTCCAAAGGCTGAGTTTTTGTTAAAAAATCTCATTAATGTGGACGATAAGAAGGCTGTTATGCATGATTACAGCCCACTAACCATCAATACATGACTGTGTATGTAATGTCTTTTGCCAAATTGGAAGATCACATGTTAATGGGGAACGAGGATTTTATTTCAGTCATTTTGGGATTGTTTCCAGCCCATGGAATAGGTGCAATTCTGAATTTAGGGGCAAATTTTGAGCATGATGGCCAATTATTCTATGTTAAGTGTTATTTGGTACAACATGGGCAGCCCCTTAATGCCTTCTTGGGCATTCATAAACATGTTTCCGGCCGCCAATTGGAAAGAGAGAGTGGTTAAGGGTGCAAAAGGAAGGAGATTTGAACCTCTCCTATATGGCTTTGAAGGAGTGAAAAAAGGAGGTGGAGAGCCTTGGTTTTAACTAACATGTTTGCTTCTTGTGCAGACAGTACAATGGAGGCACCCATACCCCAAATTTCCAGCAAGTACCTTATTGTAGCAAACATCTTCAGCCCTCATGATGCCACTTTGGAATATGTTTTAGCTTGTCAATTTGCTGATTATTCATCAATTCCTTGCTCTAGAGCTGAAGTTACAGCAGCTTGGAGGGTTTTTAGTGCAACTGAATATACAAAGAATAAATTTGTGGATATTTTTAAGGAGAAAATGAAGATGGCAGGGCTAAGATAATAAATGATCTTTGCTTCAAAGAAGTATTTAAACTTCACGGGCTGCCAAAAAACATCATTAATAAGAAGGAAAACAGATATATGAGCTTGTTTTGGCAAGATCTCTTTCATTTGACAGGGACAGGATCCAAATTATTGGAGCATTAAAGTGTATTTCTTCACTTTAGTATGATGGTACTTGGGCATGAGAGCTTGTATTTGCTTGAGGACAAGCAAATATGGGAAGGGCGGACTGTATGTCCCCTTTTCTAAGTTATAATAATATTCCAATTAAAATAAAAAGTATTTAAAAATACTTAAAAGTGAACTTAATAATATTACTGAGTGGCCAAAACTATCGGCAACTTATGTTTTATTATTAAAACATAAAGTGGGGTTTGAGTGAGAAGAATATAAAAGGAGATGGAGGAGCTCATTTGAGGGTTATGTTATGATTTGATAATTGAATTCTTTGAATCTAAGCACGAAAACTCTTGGCATTCTCCTTGAGGATGAAACCCTTCAAGATGGATTGAAACTAAGAACAAAACCCTTACTTTCAGCTAGGGCAGCTTCGTAAAGAAGTTGTATTGAGTATATTAAACAAATAAAGGTGTTTTTAAACTTCAAATCTAATTACGACAGCAAGAAGACAACACTTGGAGGTGTGGTGAGCAGCAAGAAGGGTTGCGAATAAGAATCAAGGTCTAGGGTTTGCATAGAAACCCTTGGGAAGAATAACGACTACCCTCCTAGGGTGGGTGAGTGGCCTCCAAGGTCTAAATTGACCTAATTGAGCACTGAACAACAGCATAATATTTTTGGTCACTTTTATTATTTGTCCGGCTGTATACATTGGGAAAATTCAGTTTTTGAGCCTAAATTGTTGGCTGTAATTATTGCTATTTTTCTAAAATTATTTGATCATAAAATATTTAGTTTTTGGGATGAAAAGATCTCCATAAAGTTCTGTAATTTTTCTGTACATTGATGCCTTGGAAGCTAAATTTGGTATGTTAAATTGATGCCCTAAACTTTATTGAAAAATTCATTAAGTTGCTGCTAGGGTTTAAAAGAATTTATGACAACTTTGTGCGGGTTTGATAACTAGGGTTTCGCTGGAAAAATCAGAAAAAACTCACCTTTAGCTAGGATTTGGTGATCTTAAAAATTGCATATTTAAGTAGGGTTTGTTGAATAACCCCTTTGTTTAGTTTTCAGCCCTAAAAGAGATATTTCATTATACATATCCAACTTGAGAAACATACCTTGTCTTGAAGAGTTAGAGATTGAATAAATAAAATAGCTTCATGGGCAATTATTATCTCATCTGTGATTTGTCTCCCAAACACAAACGCACCTTGTTGATCAGCTATGATCTTCTCCAGATGAGGTTGAATACCCATGGCAAGAGTTTTAGTGTAGATTTTATAAATAATTGTACATAGGCTGATAGGTCTAAAGTCTTTCAATTGATTGACTCCTGGTTTCTTTGGAATAAGAACAAGGAACATGTTCAATTCCCTAAGAATGGTTTCAGTGCTGAAAAATTCACTCACAGTTGCCACCACTTCACTTTGAATTATTTCCCAGAATTGTTAAAAAAAGAGAGGAAACACATTCGAGCCAAGGGTTTTATCCCCTTCCATTGAGAAAACAACAAATTTGATCTGTTCCATCGACGGGGATTTGAGAAGGTCTGCGTTCTTTGCCTAACTTATGACCCTAGGAAGAAGCCCAAATAAGTGTTCTTTATCAAGATCTACCAAATTACTTCTCGCCGAAAGATTCTTAAAATAGAGAATTATCTACTCATCCATGTTCATTTCTTTGCACTTTCTCCCGTCTTCCGGGACAAATCCAAATATTTTGTTAGTAGTTCTATGTGTGGAAGCAGCCTGATGGAAGAACGTCCTGTTTTTGTCACCTTTTAGTCACAAACATCTAAATTTTTGTCTCCAAAAAGCTTCTTTGGCTTCTAAATTGAGGTAGGTACTAAGTAGTTCTTTTTCATTATTGAGCAATTGTTCACTTGGACCATTGGCTGAAATAAGATCTTCCAACTTCTGCAATTCCTCCAAATTTTTCTTTTCAATAAAAAATTCCCAAATACTTCTTTATTCCAAACATTAAGTTTATGTTTGATATGTTTGAGCTTCATGGCCAAAATGTACATATCCGATCTAGAAAATGGTTCTTGCCACTAATCCTTAAGCGATTCTTGAAGATCTGGATGAACACTCCACATTTTCTCAAATCTAAAAGGTTGATTCTTAAGTTTAGACATATTGTAATATCCCAAATCAGAATATTATACGTTAATTTGGATTTCTGGGAATTCCTTTTTAAAGTTGAAAAAAATAATATTCAATGAATATAGAATTATGTTCTTATTAACAAGAAAATAAATTTATATAACAAATAATGTTGTATAATGATCAAATGTGCAATGCGGAATTTTGGTTTAAAATATTCTAATAGAGAACTCTCAAAGGATTCCGTCCTTGAGGGGTTGATATCAAGGGGTTTCGTCCTTGTATCTAATGAAAGAGGGGTTTCGTCCTCTATTATAAAAGAAGAGGCTGCTGCCTAAACTTCAGATAAGGGAATGAATGTCAAATCTCAATATATATCATTTTCCTTCACCAAGTTCTTATTAATACCCTTCATAGCTTTGCATTGAATGATGTGTCTCCTTTCCAAAGTGATGTCTTTTTCATCAAATGGGACAACTTGCATTAATATAACTTCTATTCCTTGCGTTAAATGTGACACTCCTTCCCATATGGACAATTTATTTAATTTAGTTGTTGTAGTTATTTTAATTGTTGTTGGTTTAGGCGATTCCATTGGTGATTTATTTGCATGAATGTAGTTAATGTTTATGGTCTCCTTTGTATTTGGGGATATTATAGACTTCCGCTCTTCAGATTGCTTGTCTTCAAGCAATTTTAAACCCGATATTGCACTCCACAACAAACTATAATCTACTCCAAGCTTAGATGTTTCTTTCTCTATCCTTGTAGAACTGATTGCATTATTATTAGTTCTCTCTTACAAGGGATTATTACAACTGTTCTTTCCTAGATCCCACAACCTTCTGTCATTATAACCATTGCGGTAATTATTAATGAGCTCTTGGCTGAGCATAAGGATCCTGGGACCTTTACGTACTCCAAATTGGTCATTTCTTGGGCTCATAATGCCCTGTTTGAGCAAATTTGTCACCAAATTTGCCCTTACAATCTCCATTAATGACTCACCTCCATTGTCCATGAAGACAAATCTTTTCTTTTTGTTATTATGGAGACCAAGCAATGGTTCATCTTTGATAAAAGATTCATACCTGTTTTCATTGCGATAATAGGACAAATTTATGGTTGTCATAAGATAATTCCGATGTTTGTTTGGCTGTTCAAGTTCAAGAACCATCGCCTCCAACTCGGGCTCAAAGAATTCTTTGAGTGATGCTATTGGGATGTTTTTTCAGCACTGAATAGTTTACTTCCACCGGATGCTCCTGCAACTCAAGGTTGTTGCCTAAATTATTGTCAACCATCCAAATTTTATGCTCCTTCGGTCGCTGCTCTGTGATGACTTGTTTGATTGAATTTGGCTGCCATTCATCTTCCTCTGGTACACATTTCCCATATAACGGCAAAAATCTATGAATGTCAATTCATCCGTTATCATAGGATCAAGATTCAAATATTTATTGTGACATGCATTAATATCATTGAAAATCAACTCGGCCTCATCTTTTTCTTGTATTGGTTCCTCTCATTGAAGGAATGTGGGCATGGTTGGGCGTACATAAGTCCTTGAAGGGAGTCCTTCACAATTGTTATTAAATATATATACCCTATTGTGCTTGTTAATTTGGATTTCTTGAATTCCTTTTTAAAGTTTGAAATAATAATATTCAATGAATATAGAATTATGTTCTTATTAACAAGATAAATTTATATAACAAATAATGTTGTATAATGATCAAATGTGCAATGTGAAATTCTGGTTATAAATATTTTAATAGAAAACTCTCAAAGGGTTTCATTCTTGAGGATTTGATATCAAGGGGTTTCGTCCTTGTATCTAATAAATGAGGGGTTTCGTCGTCAATTATAAAAGAAGAGGTTATTGCCTAAACTTCAGATAAGGGAATGAATGTCAAATCTGAATATATATTATTTTCCTTCACCAAGTTCTTATAAATACCCTTCATAGCTTTGCATCAAATAATGTGTCTCATTTCCAAAGTGATGTCTTTTCATCAAATGGGACGACTTGCATTAATATAACTTCTATTCATTGCATTAAATGTGGCACTCCTTCCCATATGGACAATTTATTTAATTTAGTTGCTGCTGTAGTTAATTTAATTGTTGTTGGTTTAGGTGATTCCATTGGTGATTTATTTACATTAATGCAGTTCATGTTTATGGTCTCCTTTGTATTTGGGGATATTACACATCTTTTCCCCAAAAAACACAATAGGATTGTGGTGTTAACCAATTCTAGAGAGAGAAGTTAAAGAACTAGTAAAGTGGATGTCCCAATTAAGAGTCATAATAAATCTGTCTAATCTTACCTGAATCATATTTTCTCTGAGTCTTCTATTAGACAAGGTATAGGGATTTCCTTTGAGATCTACATCCATGAGACCAACTTCAGATATGAAGTCGTTTAAATCAGTCATATTATCAGTGAAGTCTTAAAGACCGCCTTTTTTTTCCAAAGAGGAGAGAGCGGAGTTGAAATCCCCTGCAACCAGCAAATTCCAGTTCTCACAATTCCTCCTAAATTCTACCAAATCTTCCCATAGTTTTTCCCACCCTTGTCTAGAGTTGGAGGCATAATTATTAGACATGATCCATTCGTCATTATTATTCTTGTCTTTGAATAACACTGCAATATGGTTACTACTACAGACCAAAGCCACCCTTTCCGGGATTTGCGGATTCCAAAAAACTATCAATCCTCCTACAACCCCATTAGAACTAAAACTAATGCAGTTAGCTTTATTCCATATTTTGTCTCTACTTTGATTGAGAGATTCTTCAAACATTTAAGATTCTTGGATAATCAAAATAGTAGGGTTATGCTTCTTTCTCAAATTCATTACCAATCTTTGTTTGCTAGGGTTATTAAGCCCCCTATCATCCCATGATATTTTCTTCATTTCCTAATGCTAGCAAAATGTTTTTGAAGGGTCTTTTGGGTAGCCTTTGCTACTTTTTTTGTTTCCTTCTTCCTTACTTTTTGGTTTGACCATCTACCTGAAGTTTTAGGATCTTCCCCTACATTTGTCTTCGTCTTTCCCCTTCTAGAATTGATATGCATCCACTGCCCTTCTTCTATAGTTTGATCTTGTTCTGAGATTTTTGAAGAGGAACATTGTCCCAATGCCTTACCTTTATCTTTCTCATTTTCTTTTGATCTAGGGGTTTCACAACCAAACTTAGGTGAGGCCAACTTATCATTACCCTCTTTTTGTTCCATAAATCTTGTAGGAGGACTTTTAATGATCTAACTCTTTTCTAATTCTCTACAATGGACCTTTTCATGCTCTTCTCTCTCAGGACTAAGTAAAACCATACATGATTCCTTCAAATTTATTTTTGTGAAGAGATCTTAAATATTTGCCATATCCCCATTCTTTTGTGACTTCTGCTCCTTAGGAGTATAAAAGCTTCCAACATGCTTTGTTCCTTTTTTAGTCCAAAGGAACCAAGATGGGGAGATGGACCAAGTCCAATACTCAATTTCCCTATTTCCGGCTCCACTCTGTCGTAGGGATCATTAGGATATAGATAAACTATTTGGGGAATGTCATCATGCAAGATCTCCATCAGATTCTCAAGGTTAAGTGGAGATTTTGGCCCATCTGTACTGTTCTCCATCGTTGCTAATACTTCCACATGGAGACTAGAAGTGGTTTTCTTAACCCATTGAGGTTTTTCAGCCTGTGCAGTTTGCTTGTTTTGGGGGCATTCTTTCTTCAAATGCCTTAGAATGTTACATTTTTTACAGGTATCATCATCTCTCTCATATTCAATAGGTTGAGTCCACTCTCCATACTTAGATTTGCTCTTGATGGAGTATTTGAAGGGTTTATCTGTCAGGATGAACAAATTTAATCTTGCGGCTACCATTCTCCTTTTGGACTTCGTGATTGGGTCTATGGAAATAGGTTGGCCTAGAGCTTTGACTATTCCCATAATGACCACTAGTTCCCAATATTCCAATGGAAGCTCTGGCAATTGCACCCACATGGGGATATCCTCCAGCGTTGCGTTGCTTAGATTAATGTTTGCTTTCCATTTCCTGATGCAAAGATTTGATTTGCTCATAAACCAAGGCCCTTCTGTCATTACCCTGAAACAGTCCTTTGGGTTTATGAAGTTGACAAGGAAGCAAAAATTTACTAGAGCAACAGCTTCTAGTTGGTCCTTTGGCTTCCATTTCCGGTTAGCCCATTCTCTAAAAGAATCGATATTTGGTATAAAACCATTGACTGAGTTAGCTAACTTGGAATCAACATTTTTCACAATAGTGTTAGGGGCTTTTATAAATACCTTGTCATTCTCCACTAAAGGCTCAAGGTAAAAGTCTTTCATATCTTGATTCACTTGACGTTTGCCCAACACTTTCTCTGCCCACAATAAGGGTGACATTGGGATGTTACACCCAACGTTTGTTTCTCCTCCTCGTGGGACCCTTACATCTGAGGATTCCTTGAATCCCGCATCCTTGACATGGGTGTTTGCTCCCTCCATGTCCTTCACCCTAACATCTCCCTCTTGTGGGTCATCGGGATCTCATGATTTAGATTCCAAATCCATATTTTCACTCCCATTTCCAGGTTTGCAGTTTTTTTTCTTTTTAGTATTTTGAAGCTATCTTTTCAAGTTAATTTTTTTTACTTTTGACTCGGATATGGCTATAAATGACAAACATACCATATCTAGTCATATCCGATACAGCCCAATTACGGTCTCATATTTGGACATGGCCAAATATGGTATTCGAGTCGTATCCAAGCCGCGTTGTACCCATATCCATATCCAGCACGCAGATATACACTCCCTAGCAATGGGGTGTCATATCATGCACCCCTAGATTTATCACTTTAATTTATTTTTTTGTTTTGATTTGCCTTTATTTTTAATTTTTTCCACTTCAAATGTGCTAAAATGACCTTTTTTTGGTACTAAAAATGTGTTTCAAAATGACTTCTTTTACACTAGAAATGTGCTAAATTTGACTTTTATTTTCCCTTTATGAACTTGCAATGTGCTGCAAAAATGATTGTTTTTTGTTTTTTGGACTTGAAATGTGCTAAAAATGATTTGCAAAAAAAAGTGTTGAAAATGTGACTTTTTTGCATTTTAAATACATTAAAAATCAAAACAATTATATTTTGTTAAGATATCCAACGCCAAGATGAGTTACATAAGCGATGAGGATGACAAAAAAGAATAATGAGACATTGGAAGTGGAATAAGGCAACTTGAGGGCATTGAAACTAATAGTTCAATTAGGAGTGCTTCAAGTTTTTACTGCCCATCCAATTTATTGGCCATGTTCGCAAAGTAGGCATTCAACAAAAAAAAATCCATTGTGGCAATTTGCAACAATTCTTGACACTAATAAAGTAAACAATACAGGAGGAAGTCAACATTGGAAGTGTAATATTTGCAACTTAGAGTGGAAGGGAAACAAGTATTACTAGGGTTAATGCAAACTTTCAGCACACCCATGGTAAAGGGCTTTATCTTTTTAGAGAAAAGACACTTGAACAACAGGCTGAAAAGATAGGTTTTTAATGGGAAGATTTCTGCACCATCTGCTAGTGGTCCTTCCTCTAGAAGTTTCAGGTGAACTACTACCACAATTCCTGCAATTCTAACTTTTGAGATGACTGTGGTGGAATCCAAAGGGAAGAGAAAGGCTACAAGTTTGCATTCAAACCTGGTTACATATATGTTCAATGCTAAGTCTCAAGAAGGGAGGCATGATGCCATTGGAAAAAAATTCATTGCCACAGGTATTCCATTTCTGTTGAAATATAATCCTGACCGGTGCACACATTAAATGCACCAGACTCTGACATTTTTGAAAATCTTATTAGATCTAGAAATTTACAACCAACGGTTCCATCTAAAACATTAAATGCTATTTGGCAGTTGAATTTAGAGCACAGCATTTTGAATTTTAAACTGACAGGAAAATTGAAAGGAAGAAACAAAAAGCATAATAGAAGAATAGAGTAGAAGACAGAAGAATATATTGCAGCAGCAGCAACAGAAAGAGTGTGAAAAATGTAGAGCAGTAGCAGCAGCAGACTGAACAAAGGAGAATAGAACTGAACAATAATTTGGTGTAAGAGAAACAGGGTAGAACAGAGAAGTTATAAGAAGAACAATATGGCAGTAGATAAGAACTGAGAGAACAGAACAGCAGTAGCTGTGAGAATTTTACAACAATATTTGTATACAGTAGTTTTGTATTCTCGTAAATATATAAATATAATTTTATTTTATATCTTCTTGCTTGGGTATTCTTGTGTGTGCAATTTTGTTTTGTATACTACTGTGTTTAGGTGAAACAAAGCACCCATGTTTGCATATTAGCACCAACAGTTGGTATCAAAGCTATACATTTATTACAGTTTGGTATCAAAGTTGTTCTATTGTGGTTTATTTTCCAACAAATTGGTATCAAACCCAGCATGGCTGCCAGCAGTAGCAACTCGTGGCAACCACCACCCACATTTGATGGGAAGAACTATGATGTTTGGTCTATCAAAATGAAGAAATTATTTTGCTCTCATGAGCTATGGGAGCTTGTTGAAGGAAAGGTTATACAGAGGCAACTGATTAGGCTACAATCAATGATCTCACACAAACACAAAAGAACCTATTAAAGGAGAATAGAAAAAAATGATGCAAAGGCATTGAGCTACATTCAAATGGCATTGAGTGATTCAATCTTCCTAAGGATAGCAACAACTACTAATTTCAAGCAAGCATGTGATATCTTGTAAAATGCACACCAAGGTATTGATAAAGTGAAGTTGGTTAAACTACACCTATTGAGAAGAGATTTTGAGACCTTGCAAATGAGAGAATCTGAGTCTATTAATGACTTCTTTACCATGACTATATGTATTGTTAATCAGATCAAGGCCAATGGAGATACTATTGAGGACCATAGGATAATAGACAAAGTCTTAAGGAGTCTTCCTATCAGGTTTGATCCTAGTGTGGTTGCAATAGAAGAGTCCAACGACTTAAAACACATGGTAGTTGATGAGCTGATGAGTTCATTGCAAACCCATGAAAAGAGGCTGAACAGAACAGCCAACGCTTCTCATCAACAAGCCTTCAAATCTAATGTAAATGTGAGAGGCAAGGTGAGAGCAGCCAACAACAGAGGAAGAGGCAAATTTTGCAACAATGAAGGAGGAAGGCATAGCCATTCAAAATCACAAGAGGAAGGAGTAACAGAGCTTCTGGAGGAGGTTTTTCACAAAAGTATGACAAATCAAATGCCCAACGCTATTATTGTAAAAAAATTGGACATTATGCAAGTGAATATAGGAAGAAAGAATATGATATGAATAGACAAAATGCAAGTTTTTTATAAAGCAAAGGAAGATGAAACTGATAGGAATGATAAGGGTGCAAATTTGTTTATCACTTGCAACATTGTTGAGCAAAACAATAATGACATATGGTATTTAGATAGTGGTTGTAGCAACCACGAGTGGGAACAAATAAATGTTTACCAACATAGATGAATCAATCAAGTCTAAAAAAAATGGGAAACAATGACAAAGTCTCTATTATGGGCAAAGGAAGTATCTCCATTCGCACCAAGCAAGGTGACAAGAGGCAGATTCAGGATGTATATTATGTCCCCTTGTTGAATCATAACCTCATCAACATTGTGCAGCTAGTCCAAAAGGGATATAAGGTGAAGTTTGAAGATGGAGAGTGCATAATATTCGATTGAAGTGGCAGCAATAGGTAAATTGCAACTGTCAAAATGATAAAGAATAGAATGTTTCCCTTGAGAATGCAAAACGATTTGTCAACAACATTCAAAATAGTTGTAATGAATCAATCAAATCTATGGCACTTGAGATATGGTCACTTGAGCTTTAGCGCCCTGAATCTTCTCTACAAGAAATAGATAGTAAGAGGACTACCTCTAATTGAACCCAATAAAGTTTGTGAGGGCTGCATATTAAGAAAGCAACATAGAAATTCCTTTACTTCAAGTAAATCATGGAAAACAAAGGCTCCACTTGAGTTGATACATTCAAATCTTTGTCAGCTCATGAAAACCCCTTATCTATCCAAAAATAAATATTTCATTACATTCATAGATGATTTCAACAGAAAAAACATGGGTCTATTTTCTAAAGCATAAGAATGAGACATTCGATATCTTCAAACAATTCAAGGCCATAGTTAAAAAACAAAGTGGTCACTATATAAAGATCATGAGAACGGATAGAGGGGGAGAATAAATTTCAAATCAGTTTTTGAACTTTTGTGAGGATAATGGGATCAACAAACAATTTATAGCAAGGTACACACCACAGCAAAATAGTGTGCAGCAAAAGAGAAAACAAAACAGCAGAGAACTGTGTAAGGAATATTTAATAGAACAGTTTGGAAGAAGAATAGAACAGAACAAGATCACGGCAGCAGCTATAAGAACAGAAAAGAATTTTTTAATAGAGCAATTTATAATAAGCAGTTTATTATTAGCAATATATATATTTTGCCTGTTGTGGGTATTCCCCTGTATTTTGCAAATAGTTTTGTTCTTGTTTATATAGCAATATTGTAAGGTAAACAGAGTTGCCCCTGTTTTGTCCATTTATTTCTAATTGTTTGGTATCAGAGTTGTTCTATTGTGGTTTATTTTCCAGCAATTTCATGTTGCTCAACCTCCTTATTACAAGGACACATTCACCAAGACATGCAAAGCTAACTCATCTTGTGTGCCTCCTTGCTATAACAAATTGAGAACTGCTATCCTCAAAATAAATTATTAAAAAAAAAAAATCCAAAGTTAATTTGTTGATGGAGTAAATGAAGGCTACATGGGTGACAAATGGGTGCTCTATCATCATGGAGGACAGAACGGACATTAGGCATTACCTACTCATCAATATTGTAGTCACATGCAAAGAAGGGCCTTATTTCCTTAGGGCTATTGATTGTTCTGGGAAGCGCATGCGTGTCTAATTTCAATTCCAAATTTTGAAGGAAATTATTGAGGTTGGCCTTTCCACATTAGTGCAAGTGGCTATAGGAAGGTGGAAGGAGGTGGTGGTTAGAGATTCTTTTTGGTTGGATGTCAAATACATTATTTCTTTTGTATCCCTTGTTTTTTCCATCATTAGATACAGTGACTCTAATAGTACCAACCTTCAAGAGATCCATGGGTTCATTGAAAGCACACTTGGCCAAATGAAGATTGTGATTCATCATAGAGACCCCACCTTGGCAATCTATCATGAACATATTCAGCCCATCATTCAATAAAAGGTAGAAGTTGAACACCCCTTTACACGTGGCCACATATGCAGTGAATCCCAAATGGTCTGTGTCAAGGTTAGGGATAGTTGTTCCTATTGATGACAAGGAGGTGAAGAGGGGCTTCATGAAGGCCCTCAAGAAAATGTATAGTGTGGAGGATGTTTCAGCAAATACAGAGTAAGTGGACCAGATTTGCTGAGCTCGACGGCAACAAGAGTTCATCTAAGATTTACATCATTCAAGAAAGATAGAAGTTGAACACCCTTTTACACGTGGCCACATATACAGTGAATCCCAAATGGTCTGTGCCGAGGCCAAGGATAGTTGTTCCTATTGATGACGAGGAGGTGAACAAGGGCTTCATGAAGGCTCTCAAGAAAATGTATAGTGTGGAGGATGTTGCATCAATACAAAGTAAGTGGACCAGATTTGCTGAGCTCGAAGGCGACAAGAGTTCAACTAAGATTTACACACTATGGCACAAGATAAGCTAATAAATTGGTGACAATTCCATGGGCCTCTTTTATTGCTGCAAATATTTGTCATTCCCCTCCTTTCACATGTTTCTAGTTCCTCTGATGCTAAGAGGAATTTATCAACATATAAATTTATCCACTCTGTGAAGGGGAGCAATGTTACATCTAGGAGAGTTAAAAAGCTAGTTTTTGTACATAGTGCCTTGCGCCTACATGATCACAAGACAAATGAGTACAAAGAGAGTCTAGAGGCACAATGGAATGTAGAGCCCGAGGAACCGAGGCAGGTCGATGAGGACTAGGATGTGCAACTAAAATTGGTTGGGATCCTATTGCAAGAGCCAAATGAGTCCAGCAGTTCCAGTGATAAGAAAGTCATCAAAATATCTGATGATGACTTTGATTATTTAGTTTTCTTCTCAATGCAGCTAAGCATTTTCATTTTGGCATTTCCACCTTCATTGTTTAGTTTGTAACTTCATAAGTTCATACTTATAAGTGTTAGTTGAATTGTTGTCGATGAATTGTCATTGTAACTACATAGCATTGTAATTAATGATAAGTATTAATGACTCAAGAGTGATGTGACAATATCATTCAATGTTGGATCATGGATGTATCATGATATTTCATTTACATTAAATATTTTTTTTCTCTTTATTTATATTTTATGTAATTTAATTTCCAAATCTTATTTTAATATATATGTTAGTAGCAATCCCCCCGTCGTCCCCAAAGAATGCTAAGTAGTTCATAAAGAATGCTGCTAATGAGTGCACTAGGTAGAGTATGACTTTATTTTCAGCATGTTTAGTCGAGTAGAAAATGGTTAAATCGGTGATTTTGAGTGTTGCTTGGATCTCATATTGATGCTATGTGTTCTTGGTACTAAGGAGAACCCGTGGGAGTCACAAGAATTGTGAAGGGAATCCAAAATACTTTGTGACATGCTCATGCTTAGGAGCGCTTCGGTCTTGAAAGCGATGTAACAAAGTGGAAAATTGGCTAAGGCATAAATCAATAATATTTTATGATATGGAAAGGTCAATGGTGACATAAAATATAAAGGAAGCAAAAACATTATACTATGCAAAAGTGAGAAAGGATATGAAATGTTAAAGGGACAACCTTAGAGAAAGGCAAGAATTAAAAAGTAAATGATTTTGGGCACAAGAAATGACAAGTGGTTTCCAACTTAGCGGGTATAACTGATGTCAATGTTGAAGCCCATAAAAGAGGCTTGTAAATCTTTTCTTCCTCGTACATACACTTCAATGAGCAAAAACAAACTTGTAAAGCAAGGAAGGATGGAGTTAGGGCACAAAGGATTCAAAAGAACAAAAACCGTGGGTGCGAGTGGATCCAAGGCTTTTGAAGTGTATAATAGCATGGACCCTTTGAGCTAAACATTCAAGCTACATGTGTGATAGATCAGAGAAAAATGGCAAATTTTCGAGACCCACAAAAGACCAAGAGTGGCATGGTTCATGCAAGATTTCAAAATCACATTTTTTAAGATGGAGGAAAACGATGAGTTTGGCATAATGTAGTTGTTGCAATCAACAAAACAGAAGGATGTCAACGAGTTTGAAATTTAGAAGTGAATGGACCAAGATTGGTTTACAACTGCTCCTGCAGAAATTGCAACCGGAAAGATTAAAGATTGGAAACCCAAGTATAGAAATAATCATGATAGCGATGGAACAACTGATGAAGCTACCATATTTTAGACACCATCCATAACTAATGCAAATCATTTTAAGCAAATGGTGTGGAGATACTATTCGTCTATTGGCCAATTTAAAATTAACATCAATGTTGTAGGCGTTGCTAAGGCCACACAATTGCCTAATGGTGGAGGATCCTTGATGCCACATAAAACAACTAACCCTCCAATCAACCCCATGCACAAATAGATATATAATATGGTGAGATCGTCAAGAGGAATTCTAGTAGCTTAGATTCAAGATATAGTAGTAGAATTGTAGGCAAATGATACTGGAATGTTATTGGCACACGACAAAAGGTTACACTCAAATACCACTAGGATGCCTCAATATTGTGCAAAAGATGGTCAATCATGACACTAACTTCAATTGGCTACAATTCCAGGGAAATGAAATCAATGAAAGCCTGCACAAAATTTTCTTTGGAAGTGGTAAATCTTTCCACTACCATTTTTTTATTATTTTTTTAGCATTTACGTATTACAAGACCCTATATAGCTCGAAGTTGGTAGATCCCACATATTGGTCTCACCCTACAATTATAAACTAGTTCTATGAGCAAGGAATGAATAGATTAAACCAAAAGTACTAATTGCGGAAATGGCTTGTTGAAATAATGGAAATAATAAAAGCCAATCTGAGAGCCCCGGTAGCATTCATTCCCAAAATGGCCCATGTGATAATGATAAGTTATCACAATGATGACCAATTGTAAGGGTTCTTTCAAATAGAGTTTGGCAGCCACAAAGCTATTGTTCATCATAGACCAAGAATTGATTTTAAGTGAGCTCGCGAGACAAGAAGGTAAATCGGAAGCCTTTGTGGAACCATTAAAATCAATAGCACCACCACAACCCCAAGATGTGCAAGGAAAAAAAACTTTGTTGTGCCTGGTCCACAGCTCTTGGAGGGGCCAAAACCCAATCGGCAAAAGAAGAAAACTGGTGAATTGAAACAAAATATTCCTCAACAAGTTCAATCACATGCCCCATCTACAACAAAGGGGAAGAGCAATATGGACGACTTGAATATGCCCCAAGGGGATGTGCTATATAAAGCATAGAATGAGCATTGGGATCCTAGGCTTCCCAATGTCTTCCAAAATGGGTGTCCATAGGGTCGAAGTCCAAGAAATTATGTTCAAAAACATGGGCAAGTTAGATCCATATGAATAAGGTAAAGAGTGGTTTGCATGGAAGATTGTGTGTACTTTGCAAAGGAAGAAGGAAAAGACATGAGGAGTTGTAGATTCACATGTGATGCCCAAGTGTTTGTTACTAGAATTGGGATGCCACAGAAGATCCAAAGGGTGCGAACATAGTGGAAGCAATATAGAATACATCCACCAAAAGGGTATTTGTTGCATCATTGATCCCTGTGAATGTAGCAGAGGAAGACGAGCAGCAACAAAGTCTAAACAAATCCCTACAAAGACCAAAGACAACAATGGAAAGACTAGCCCAAGGAAAAAACATGTGGCCAAAATATCAAGATGGGCAACTATAGTATTGGATTGGAGTGATATGAACAATTTTGCATAAAAAATTGCATAAGGAGTTGTAGATTTGCCTGTAAAGCCCAAGCCTTTGTTAACTACAAGTGGAAGCCACATAAGAGTCAGCCAGTGGGAACATAGTGGAATCAATATATAACATATCCACTAAAATGGAAATTTTTGCATCAATATGCTTGTGAATGTCACTGAAGAAGATGAGGAATAAGAAAGCCTAGTCAAATCCCTACAAAGACCAAAGAAAATGATGGAAACACCAGTCCAAGAAAATAAACACAAGGCAGAAAGATCAGCATGGGCCACTATAGTGACATAATGTAGTGAGGAGGAAGAGTTCAATACAGGATCTACAGAACCTCACACAAAGAGAAGAAACGACCCTACATTTCAAGTCCAGCCACAAGTGCAATCACAGCTTGTTGGCATACCACGAAACAAAATGACACCAGGATGAGAAGCCATGGAATATCAAAAGCAGCTAAGGGAACAAAAGAGGCAATTAAACAAGAGAAGACAAGTTGCATAAAAAACCCTGAAGAGGCAAAGATAGGAGGAAGAAGAAAAGAAAGGAAGAACAAGGTGGTAAAAAGGAAACAAAGGTCTCACCTTCCAGGCACTAGGAGAGTGAAAAAACAATGTACCTAAGGTGAGTACCATACCAAATTCTGTTGAGGTAAGTTTGGAAGAAGTGGTACGAGAAAACCTAGAAGCGAGTGTGATGCAAACTACTAACATATGTTTGGGAGTCCATGGATGACTTAAGTGTCCACACATTATTTTAACTTTATTGACACTTTTCTTGTCCAAAGCTTGTCAGTGTATTAATCTCCCTAAATGTATGCTTTCAAATACACAGAGATCCTGGTGAGTCTGCTTCTAGCACTTCATGAGAGATATGTCGTGTGTTGCACTTCATACCACCATCTTCATACCAGCGTCATACTTCCTGTGATGTCTTCCTAAAAACTTGAAATCCTGAAATTTGGCTAAGTTTAAAATCTGAAGGGCTCCAAGAAAAAATATAATCATCGTTATAAATCCTAGAGACCTGATACCACCCTCAAACATCTTATTAATTATTTATATGATAAACTTAAAAGTATAAGAATATAAAATGTAAACTTAAACCTTAAATATACTGATTGATATGGTCTTCCTTGACCCCCTCCTAAATTGCATTCTCACAGTCTATGTCATCTACCCAATGGATGACGTTCTTCTATCACCCTTATTTTGGCCAATGATGTTTTGATTTCTCTCTACACCACTGAATGGGTTGATGACATCAACTAAAACGGGCTTTTCACTTTTAAGAATCCAAACCATATTTAAAGGTTTCCCTCCATTTCTCAAAAAACAACATCAATTTGCTCTTTTCACACTAACAATTCCGCCTAAGAAGAAGAAGAGGATTTAGGATTAAAGGAGTTTACACTCAAGGAAGACATTAGCAATAATGACCTTGAAAATTTCAAGAATAAAAGTTGCTTCGGTGAGGTATACCAAGTCTTTGGAGTCTACAACTTTGATCTATTTAGGGTTTCTTCTATCCATCTTAACTTTCACCTAAAACCATTTCTCACAAAGTGCTAAAAGCCAAGTGGAAGATTAATGCATCAACAAGTCAACCCAAAGTATCCCTAATCCTAACGTCTTTGTTTTTTACCTTAGTTGATTTGTGAATGTTGTATGTTTCATGTATTTGATAGTATAGCACATGCCTATTTTCATTTACTTCATTGCTATCTTTACATTATTGATATATCTCTTGCTTTATTGTCTAGTGACACCCATAGCTATTGATTTACCGACTAGTGACACCTATCTTATAACTCTTGTTTTACTGTCTAATGACACTATGGATCTAATACGGCCCTCCACTGTCTTTCTCTATAGACATTGTATGTGTCGGTTCCCCTTATAGATCCATTCCAAATGGCCCTTGCCTACATCCCCGAACCACTTTGTAAACAAACATTCTTGTGTTGGATTTAAAATGTTTTTCTATATTACCTAATTATAAGATTTTATGTATTCTAAAAGCCTCAGTTTATGTTCTGGAGAACCCAACATGAATCTTACCTCACCCCTTGGTCAATCATTTTCACGTTTTTCCTTTTTATTCTGTTTTATCTATCATTTGTATAACATGTCACCTCTCAAGGTTTTCCTTATGAGTCTCAACACAATTAGATTCTATAGGGGTTCCTCCTTCATTCCCTCCCGGAATACCACCGAAGGTAATACCTCCTGGTGCAATCTTTCTCAATCTCATATTACAACGGTCACTCAATGCAATATGGTCGAAATCACCAAACAAGATGACATATGAAGATCCTGATGGAATCTACAAAATCAATGATCTAGATAATAGTTTTAGTTGTATCCCTTGAAAATATGGGACTCCCACTAAAACTCTCTTAATATCTAATTCCAATCTCCCACCAGTTTCTACACCAATGTTAGGGACCTCAAGTAATTCCTTTAATGCAAATCCTAGTCAAAATCCTCCATTAGATAGTACCAAAGTCTTTCTCAAAGTGTTGGACCAAAAGATCCACATGCAAGCCACAACTGATAGTCAAATAGCTTAAATGCAAACTCAACTCATGCAAATGGCAAATCAACTACAACAAATCATTTGGAAACCAACTAGCAAATGCCCCTCGGCCCCTGACCTAATACAGATGCTAATGTGAATCCCAAATCAGAACCTCCAATTCACAACAAATAACTTCAGGCCTTACAAAATGAGCCCATAGATCCCTATATTGCAGCCATGGACATCTCCAACCACTACCTATGATGGATTTGCCAACACCACCTTACATCTCAAAGCATATGGAAATATTTATAAAGAGTGGGTCAAAACCAATCCCTATGTGGCTACAAAGCTCCTAGCAAAGACCCTAACTGAGGATGCCTTAGAATGGTATAGCCAACTCACACCCATTTCAATTGTCAAAGTAACACATCTGATTAATGCTCTAGTCAAAAAATTTCAATACCATGATTTCCTAAAAAAAGTTTAGAAAATTTCATTGAAGCTAAACTAGAGCACGACTTTACCCACAATTTCATCAAGTGATGGAAGACATTAGCCCATAGAGCCGACCATAAGATGAATGAGAAAATTTTATTCAAAATCTTAATTATATCTCTAAGACCAAAAATACAATACAAACTGAGATCCTTTTCTCCTAAGACCTTAGGAGAAGCCTTTGAACAAGCCAAAAGGCAAGATTATCTCATGAAACAATTTGAGCAACCTTGAATCTCTAGAAAATAATCTTTCAAAACAACAACCAATGTTATTACTACCTAATCATCCAAAGATAAAATTCTCGCATCATCCAAATTAAGGATTTTGTCCCCCCCAAGCATTCAAGACTCAACGCACCCACCCTCAAGTCCCAACGAGCTCAAGCAAAGGTTATCTACACCTTGACCTTCTACTATAGATCCAACAAATTCCTTTACCCAATGGTATAACCCAAAAAAATCTATTGGTGGCATGCTAATTTAGGACATTCTCACAAAAATTGTCGAGATCTCACAAGATTTGCCTATGATTTCACTAGGCATAAACTTCAACCATGAATCCATCACACACGAAAGATATCAAGAATATTTCATAGCTTCTCAAGGACAACAAAATCAGCAACAAATATCTTACCAAGCTAATAGCTCTCCTAACATAGCATTCATAACAGCATCTCCTTTTCCAACTATTACCGATCCTAAGACAACCCACACATGAATTAATAGCCAAAAATGAAGTAAGTTAAGACCAAAACTTCATCAACTCGCAATATGTCAGCACAACTAAAGTAAGCAATAGGCACAAACACGTCTGTAAGGATCATGTCAAAAACCCTAAGAAACCCTCACAAAGAAATGGCAATTAAAGATACTATTACCACCACAACACACAATTCCATAACAAATACTTCCATGTCAACTCCACCAACTAGTGAATTTGAAAACCCAGCTAGTACACCAATAGAATCTTAACCCAAGGAGCAACCTCCAATCATAAAATCCACCAAATCATGGTCCAATCCTCAACCAAATTATTGCTATGGTACCAACCAAAAAACTAACCAACAGAATTCCTTAGAAGAACTCAACATTATGCCTTGTAAAACACCGCTAATGGAGTTCATGCAAGCATTTCTTTATCATATAAAATTTATCAAACAAAAATTGCAAGCTATAGAAGAATCCCCACCAAATATCAAAAATGAATAACCAATTCAAATAAATTCAACTGCCACAAGGTCCAACAAAAACCGAGCACACACAATCGAGACCATATTTCAACCTCAATCAAACAACAACCTCTCAATAAAATGCCCAATAGATGACATGATCAATGATGAAATCCTTAATAGAGTCGACGATCCTCCCCTCTATTACTACCATGATCAATGACTCCCAACCTCAAAGGTCCTAGTAGACGAAAGTTTCAACATCACTATCACCTCCCTGTGGTAATAAAGACCTTAGGATATTCCCAAAATGACCTCAAGAAAACATGACCAAATTGTCGTGTATGTGACAAAAATAACCAAAAACCCCATGGATGTATTTGGCTTCCCATCAAAGTAAGATCTAAAAGCATATGAACTAGAGTCATGGTCCTTGACCTCCCACTATGTTACAATCTCCTCTTAGGATGAGCTTGGACTCACCACATGAGAATAGTCACTTATTTAAGAAGCCAATGCATAAGATTCATTCACAATAACATTCTCTGTAAGCATGAATCCAACCCTGCCCCATGGGATCTTACAATTACCAAGAAACGAGTTTAGAATTCCCACAAACAACATAGTCACAAACGAATAATTTGTTGGAATATTGTCATCGATGTCAAAGGAATTGTAATTGATGTCAACGGAATTCCAAATGGAAACGCCAATGGAATTGTCGACAAACGACAAAAATGTCAACGGAAATGTCGACAAACAATGGAAATGTCAACGAAAATGTCAAGACCCTTTGAAGGCTACATAAGGCGGATGAAGGTTGAGAAAGATATGGAATAAAAGTGAAAGTATGAGATATGTGAAGAAGAGAAGGAAGCAAGTGTGTGGAGAATAAAAAGATATATCATACAAACACATGCAGATTTAAAGAATGGACTTGATTCTTTCTATCATTTGAGCATAAGCAGATTTTTGTGGAGAAGAAGAGGAAATTGAATTTGCCATCATTCGTTGATGAAGCAACAATAGTAAGGTGGAAGATTGTTTCAGTAGATGTCGGTGTCTCTTGCTAAGTTGGTGCTTAGTAATGGAGATTGGTGTCTCCAATAGGTTGGTGCCTACAAATTGTTTAACAACGAGGATTGGTGTCTCCTGTAGATTGGTGCCTACGAATTTTGTAAAAAGATTATTATTATAAAGCTGGATTTGGACGGTAGTTCCAAGCAGCTATTCATTTGTGGTTTTTTCCAGAAAGGGTTTCCACGTAAATCTGGTGTCAATCTGTGTCATTTTTGTGAATGCTTCTTGATTGTGGATATTAAGTCTCATTAAGTAAAAGATAAGATTATACTAATTCACCACCCCCTCTTAGTATAAGCGTGTGCTTAATAATTGGTATCAAAGCGGTTCCTTCAGAAACAACCTAACCGCTAAAAGGTAGATCTCGGGAGCACACATCGCTGGACAAGAAGGTTTCTCCACAAACAAGGCTCCGTTGTTTGATGGAACAAATTATGCTTTTTGGAGTATAAGAATGAGAAACTATTTAATGGCTTTAGGGTTTGATATCTGGCAAGCAGTAGTAAATGGTTATACTACTCCATCTCCACCGACAGAACATGCTGGAGAGAAGGCCAGTGAGAACAATGCAAAAGCTATGAACGCAATCTTGTGTGGTCTATCAGAATCGAAGTTTGTCAAGGTGATGCATTGTAGATCGGCGAAGGAAATATGGGACAAACTACAAAACATCTACGGAGGTGATAATAAGGTGAAGAAGGCCAAGCTTCAAACAAATAGAAGACAGTTCGAAAGTTTGAAAATGAAGGATGAATAAAACATTGCAGCCTATTTACTTCATGTGGATGAAATCGTCAACACTATCAAAGGTCTTGGAGAAAATATTGAAAATACAATGATTGTGCAGAAAGTATTAAGGTCTCTCCCTTAAGATTTGATGTCAAAGCCTCTGTTGTCGAAGAAATGAGAGATCTAGATACGCTAACAATGGATGAGCTGCATGGAATACTCACAGCGTATGAAATGAGAACTGAAAAAGAAAAGCCATCAAAAAGGGAACAGCCTTCTAAGCTTCAAAGAAAGGGAAAAATAGAGAGCCTAAATCAAGTGATAGCACTAGCTATGAACAAGATAAGGAGGAGGCCATGTTTGTCAAAAAGCTTAAAAAGGGGTCCGACAAATACAAAGGTAAGCTATCTTTCAAGTGTTTCAACTGTGGTAAAACAGGACATTTTGTTCATAAATGTCCACATAAGGATGATAGCGATGATGAGGAAAATCATAATGAGGAAAGGAATAAGAAAGAAAACAAACCTCAATACAATAAAAGCTTCAAAGAAAATGAATATAAGAAAATGTTTGGTAAGCACAAAAAAAGCCTCTATTCCAAAAAGGATAGTAGCTCCGCTGATGAGAGCGATGAAAGCATATCAGACAATGACAAAGAAGAAACTTTGTCCATGGCAATAGAAACAAAGAGTGATGTAATGGATTTAGAAGAAGAAGAATATGATGAAAATGAAGAAGTGGATCTTGAAGAACTCATCTGTGCCTTGAGCGAGATCAAGCAACTTAAAAAAATAAATTTGAAGCAAAAATTGCAGCTGTAGAAATATGAAAAAGAGGATTGTGAGTCGAGCAACCAAGACCTTGAGGAATCCGAAAGAATTATCATCGACTTAAAGACTCAACTAGAAGAGGCAAAAAGTATGGAAGAGGAAGTGAGAATTCAGCTAAACAAAAAGGAAGAGAACTGCAAGAAGTTAGAGTCTAAGATTGTCTCCTTGAGGAAATACTTACAAAAAATGGCGGCTAAGCTAAACAAGAGTTTTAAGTTTGAAAAGAGTAACGAGATTTTGAATGATAGTATAAATGAACAGAGGTCACCATTTATAAAGACTGGTCTTGGATATAAGGAAAATAAGATGGCAAATAAATGAGACTCTAATGAGGCACCGAAGAAGTCCAATGAAGAAAAACCAAAGAGTTATGTAGAAGCCCTAAAACGCCCTATCAAAAGTCCTATCAACAAGAAGAAATAAAATGACATTCCTCAGAAACCGAAAATTCTTCACGAAGACAACAAGGATAAAAATACATTCAGACGATCATTTCCTCCAAGGCAGGCACATATGACCAAGTTCCAAAGTTCATTTTATGGTAGTTGCTATTTTTGTAATCATTTTGGTCATAAAGTTAGAGATTATAGGGGCACGTGCAAGCAATGATTTTGTATGGAACAATAACATAAGTTCTTATGGATCTTCAAATAGAAACTACAATCCATTT